>JAYESA010000014.1:142582506-143050006 GCA_036927795.1 Iris macrosiphon
AAGCTAAACTCATGCAACCAAGGAGCTCTCCTAGATTCTCCAAGACTAGAAATAGAAAGGAACCGCTACGAGGAGGTAAAAGTGACACTATTTGCTGACATGAAGTTGCTCAATACTCAAAATGAAAAGGAATGCCATTCCAGACCAGATAGATTTACACATGAAATATAATCTCTATTAATATCCATACTGCTGGTTTCAGGAAGAAATAGAATCTGTATTTATATCAAATTAATGAGATGAAAAAAAAAAAAACTCAACAGTATTTACCTACAAACTCATGGATCACTTGGTCCCCAAAACTAACAATGAAATTGATGAATTTCCAATCCCTAATCCAGGAATCACCATCATCAGCTATGAAATTTGGAATCCTCAACAATCATGACCTCCTCTCCCAAATACTATCACTATATGATTCAGATTCTTAGAAATGGAACTTGACATGAAATCTATGCATCATAATTTCCCCAAAAGACAGATTAAGAAACAAAGGCACACCATGTAATGTATCATCGGAGGATAAACCATCAAAAACTCTACACCTAGGAGGCATGGAGACTCCAAAAATTGGAATTGTGTCATGTTGGAAGTCTCATATACATATTGGTCACATCGTGGACAGTCCAAAATACACTAGGACACCAAGTAGGTGCCGTGTCTGTGTCTGTGTCTCATTACCTCATTGTGCCGTGTCCAAGTCCATGCAACATAGATCTACACAACTTTCTACAAATAGAAAGCCCTAGCAAGACAACCAACTAAACAGAGTAGTAACAAACAACATAATTAAAGAAGCAAATGTGCCTGCCACCGGCGCTGTACAAGCATCTAGATAGCATAGACACTCTTAAAATCCACACCGTGTCATGTCGTGTCGGACACAACAAGGCACTCCAAAATACACAAGGACATGCCCAATCAATTACGTGCCTATGTGGCCCGTGCCTAGACAGTATCGTGTCTCATTTGTGTGCCTGCAACACGTGTAACATGACATGCCCTAGACTAGTGTGCAATGTCATCGATCATGAGCATTCATATTTAAAACTTCTAAGAACATGCGTTAGCCGCTTTTCGGTAATATTTTGTGACATATCTATGTTTCTATATACAAAAATCAAGAACCCTAGGGTCTGCTTGGTAACGGTATTTTCAGCGGTTTTGGTATGTTTTTGAACCGGCCGTTTATGAAGTATTTTAAAAAATCCTACTTGTTAATTTTTTTGAGACACTGGTTTTGGTCGGCTCAAAAATCCCCAAAATCGATGTAATGTAATTTTGGATGTCTTTATAAACATCACAAATCAACGGGCTTTGAAGAGTTTTACTATTTTATTCCATTTATATTCTCACCAAAAATATATAATTATAACTACTACTACCCTACCCTATTTTTATTTTTTTTCTCATCTATGTTTCTCTTCTATTTCTTCCAAACTACGGCTAGTAAATTCTTAAAATCTCTCTCTCCTATTTTCATCCAAACGTTTCTATTATTTCATGTGTTTTTATTATTTTAATGTACTTTTACTTCTTCCAAACTACGACTACTTTTTATGTTAAGTTCTTAAAATCTCTCTCCAACTTTCATCCAGGTATTTCCATTATTTCAAGTGTCACTATTATTTTGTTTATATATGGATATATAGGTAATTTTATTCGTATAATTTTTTTTTAGAACCGCTTGTTAATAAATTAGCCACCATGGGTTAGACTGGTTTAAAAGTCGCTACTTAAAACCACCTAAAACCGGATCCATGATACCTCCTCATAACCAGTACTCTATAAAGACCTCCTAACCACTACCCCTACAATTAATTGCCAAGCAACCCTAAATCACTAAAAGGGAAAGGGAAAAAAGACAGTTTGTAAATCGAGATGTACCTACTACTAAAGAAAGGCTGACAGAAAAATCAATTCGTCTTGGGATCGGGCAGGGGGAAGAGGCCCCCGCCGGCGCCGGCCGCGCCCCTGGGCGGCGCGAAGCCGAGGAACTTCTGCAGGTTGGTCCTGATGCTCATGGAGCAGAGGAAGTAGAGGAACGCCATGGAGCAGTCCGTTGCGTCCGTCCCGGGAACCCCGCGGTGGCTCATCTTGTAGACCAGGGAGACGGGCTGGAAGGGCAGCTTGGCGACGGCGCGGCCCTCGAACATGGAGTTCAGCATGCCGAAGACGACGAAGAGGACGAGCGCGACGACCCCGCCGGACTTGAACTTTGAGAGGGAGAGGTCACGGGTGGATTCCTTGAGGCTGGTCTCGACCCGGTCCATCTTCTTGGACCGGCCGGCTCCGCCGCCGCCTCCTCCGCCGGGCTTCTTGGGGTCGCCCTCTTTCATGGAGTCGAGCTTCTTGGAGGCCTTCTCGATGGAGGAGCGGAGGGACTTGTAGGAGGAGGTGCGGTAGATGAGGAGCCAGGAGATGGTCTCGCAGAGGACGGCGGTGCAGAGGGAGACCCCCACCACGGAGAGGGCGTCGGCGTAGCGGAAGGACGATAGGAACGAGGACGACGCCATGGCTCTGCTGCTAGTGGAGATCTCAGATCAGATCAACAAAAGTCCTGTCTCATCTGGTTAGGTTAGTTGCTATATAAATTTTTTATTATTTTATTTTATGGGATTTTATTTTAATAATCATATTTTAGAACTCATGACCTCGCTAGTAGACATTCAATTGTGCCGGACCGGCCGAGCCAGGCACGAATCCGATCCAAAAAATTGGTTGATACGTCTGTTTGATTCTCTATAACAAGATGTGTCGGACATCATATCTCGACCCATCAGCCCATAAGAGAGGTCCGATTGAACTCGATGTCTAGGCTCGTCCATGTCCAACCCGAGGTTCAATCCAGTCCGATCCATCCGAGACCTAGACCAACACGAAGCTGAAGGTTGACTAACTAAACATAGATATAGTGAAGAAGAAAAAATTATATTGGCCAATAATATATTTTTTTTATTGATCAATTAGTCACTTAGATAAGGTAAAAACTTTTTTTGAAATTAAAATGTTATTTGCTTGATAGAAACTAATTAATTATCTAGATATTGTGTAAAGTAGATTTTTGAAGTTATACTAAAAATTAATTTATTTAATGTTAGGTAATTTATTTTATTTTGCCCACATTCGACCCAGTCTAGGATTCAACTCGAAGTCACCTTGTCGTGGGCCACGTGTTGAACTGAACTAAAAAAATTACCATTAGTCTGGCCCAATCTGCTACAGTGCATGTGGCCCACCAAAATTTCGTGTTGGATCAAACTGGTTCGGCCTACTTGACAGCTCTATTCTAGTAACCTCTTTCAGATGACTGGAAATCATGTACGGTAGGTTTGTGTTCGGATTCCACGTATCCTTAGACCCCGAACATGACACGTGAGACGTAACTCTCAATTGTTCCGTATTTTTTCTTTGCATTATTGTTTTTGGGTTATGTTATGACTACAACCAAATGCCTACAACCCTCTTACAACCGGTCACGTGGCATTGACGTGACCGTCACGTAACAGTCGTCCATTGGGAGAGGAGAGAGGTGGGGCCCAGTGGTCGTCCGACGGTCGTCCGACGACAGAAACGTCATGTGGCGACCGCCGATTGGGAGAAAGGATGGGACCGATGTGGCCCACATAGCAGGAGGAAGAGAGGGTTGTAAGAAGGTTGTAAGCATTAGGTAGTAAACTTAACATTATTGTTTTTCTTTTGGTTGCACTTGAGCCCTATGGATTGGATTCTACCTATTCTCGAAAAGACTTGGGTCGTGTCGGAATCAGGTTCGATCAGGATTTTAGTAGCATGTACTCAATACATGAGCTAATTTTCTATATTATATATTTTTTAATCTTCTTTTTATATGGGAATGGTCTAGGTTGAGTAACATTTAGGTGTACAAGAACTCTAATCTATTTTAAGAATCTAAGTACACTTTTTGGTACAAATTTCATGATATAACAAAAATGAAATATCAGTGATTTTCTATTTACGGCTTTCATCTTTAATGTAATCCATTCCCCTTTTTTGAATATACAAAAATTTGTGGAACTCAACATGTCTGAAAGCATGGGGGTCATTGAGAAAGAAGCGATAGTGTTAATGACTCTAAGAGACGAGTGCAGGTCGGCTCGAACAAGGGACGGCCCTGGCCAATGGCACGTAGAACAACGGCCCAGGGTCCAAAGATTATAGAGACACATTAAAATATGGTTGTACTTAAAATAGTTGTAGTATGTATCATGGGTCACCTTTAACATAAAATAGTTATAGTGTAGTGATTAACATATTAGACTACCACATTAGAGGTCCTTAGTTCAAGCCTTGATGGCAACAATAATTTTTTATTACATTTACTTTTGGTTTAGTTTTTTTTTTATTACATTATGGGGGTCCATTTTAAAAGTTCGTCTTGGGTCTCCATGAGTTCAGAGCTGACCCAGCTTGAATCCAGTTTTGATCGATGCTACTTGAGTCTGCGCTCTGACTAGATTGAGGTTTCAAACTTCAGCTAGCTCCGGTCTGCTTTCCAAGATCAAGCTGTATTAGGATTAAATTGTATATATGGTGATTGGCCCATGTAGCTTAGGCCCAAGTTGATATGTGGATGTATATATATGTAATATCATGATGAATGAAAGACCTAGATTATTCTCTCATACTACTTCTTCACATGGTATCAGAGCATGACGGCTAGGGCACGATTTCTTTTCCCATTGTGGCGGTAGAGGCGACATTTTTTTCTCCACGGCGGCGGCAGCGAGTCTTCCTTCGACCGACGGTATGACGAGCGGTGGCGGCGGCGGCAAGCTTTCTACGTCGGTGGCGGCGGCAACAAGGATCGATTCTACCTCCCAGTATTACCTTGGTTCAATGACAATCCGGATAATACAATTACGAAAGTGGTGTTTCATGAAAAAAAATTATGAGGAATGGTCGAGATCTATTCGACTTTCTCTACGGGCTCGACGAAAATTTGGGTTTATTGACGGGTCTATCGATAAACCTATGGAGAATGACAAATTGGAGGATTGGTACTGTGTCCAATCAATACTTGTGCAATGGATCTTGTACACTATTGACGCTTCGGTAAAGAAGACGATACCCTACTTTGAGGAGGCAAAATTGCTGTAGGATTCGCTCAAGGACCGATTTAGCGTGGGAAATGGCGCTAGAATTCAACACATTAAACATTCGTTGGCAGAGTGTCGCCAAATAAAATTCATGTCCGTGGTCGACTACTTCGGCCAATTGCAGACTCTTTGGGATGAGTTGGGGACTTATGAACCTATTTTCGCGTGCAGTTGCGACAAATATATGTGTGATATCCGGAAGAAGCTGCAGAAACGGATTGATGAGGAGCGCTTTCATCAGTTTTTTTATGGGATCAATCATGAACTCTATGGCAACGTCCGCTCGACCTTATTGGCACAAGATCCGTTCCCTACTTTGGCGCGTGCTTATCAATCCATGCTACAGGAGGAACGATTGCGCACGTCCACACAAGTCTCCTCTGAACGGGACGAGGTTATGGCACTTGCGGTTAAAACTCCTTCTATTAACCGTGGGCCATCTCGTTTGGATGCTCGTGATAAATTGGAGTTGCTTTTCAATTTTTGCAAACGTAACGGACATGAAGAAGCCACTTGCTTCGAGAAACATGGCTTTCCGAATTTGTGGGGGGATAGGCCACCTGACGGCGGACGAGGGGCTGGGCATGGACATGGTGGAAGACACGCAGCTGGTGGTAGACGTGGACGGGGTACGAAGGTACGTCCCGCGGTGGCAGGACATGGCGCGACGGCTGTGGCGCAGACACGTATGGCAGCTGATGGTGCAGACGGTATTCCGGGAATAACTCCAGACTAATGGCAACAACTTATTTCGCTGCTTGGTAACTCTTCGGTCAAATCTCCGGAGGCCGTATGGTGGGTAAGTCTATTGCACCTTGGATTATTGATACATATGTTTCGAATCATGTTACTGAGAATTTAGATTTATTGTCGGGGGTGAAAAAAATAGAGAAATGTCCGGTTGGGCTCCCGGACGGACGGACTGTGGTTGCCTAGTGGTGCGGGCGTGTTGCTCTTGCACCGGGTGTTGTTCTCACGAATGTTCTATTCGTACCTTAATTATATTATAATTTAATTTCTGTGCTCTATCTTATTGATGATACAAATTGTGTTGTACAATTCACTTAAAAATTGTGCGTGATACAGGACCCCAGTTTGAGGACCCTGATTGGCGTCGGTGAACGGCTGGACGGACTCTACTACTTTCGTATTATACCGAAGACTCAGGCCTTGTCAGTGACTGGGACGACTTCTCTAGACATTTGGCATCAGTGACTTAGGCATCCTTCTGATAAAGTAGTAAAGTCTCTTCCTGTTGTTAGTAGCTCTAGTAGTTCAGTGAATAAGGCATGTGAAGTTTGCCATCAGGCAAAGCAAACTCGAGCTATTTTTCCTGTCAGTGACTCTCGGGCTGTTACAATTTTTTATTTGATACATTATGATCTTTGGGGGCAGTATCCTACGCCTTCTTAGTGTGGAGCTCGATATTTTTTGACGATTGTGGATAATTTTTCGTGTTGTTTGGGTATTTTTGTTGATTGATAAGACTGAAGTATACAATATATTCTCGTCATTTTTTCTATGATTGAGCGGCAATTTAATTCTAAAGTTTAAATTGTACGAAGTGATAATGGTACTGAGTTTAATTGCCTGCGTGACTACTTTGCACAGAATGATATTTTGTTTCAGACATCTTGTGTGGGTACACCTTAGCAGAATGTGAGGGTCGAACGAAAACATAGACATATTTTGAATGTGGCACATGCTTTACGTTTTCAGGAAAATTTTGTAACGCCCCAGTCCCATAATACGTAGAACTAGAAATATGTAACATGCCAGCTACACATTCGACCAGACTCTGATCCAATTCGAATATGTATAAGCTGTATTATAATGGTCACTAAGTAAATAATCAAGTAAATATAAATATCTATCCTCAATCCACAACGAATAGAATACTACAAGAATGAGCTACATGTGCTAAAGTCGGCCGCCCAGTAACACACAAGCTCAAATAGACTCGAGAAAGGAATATGAGTCTATAAAACTAAGCTACATCAGAAGATGAATAAATAATATGAATAAATAACCATAACTCCGGTAGAAATGATATGAGTACCTGGCACCAATGTCCGCATGACAAAGCAACACTCATCAGCAACTCCAGGCAAGCTCCATAATAGTCTATGCTGCAAAACTGGCAAGGGGCCAGGTCCTCAGAGAGACGTGGGCCAGGTCCTCAGAGAGACGTAACAAGGTACAAGAAATAATATGCCAAAGTAAAACAGTATAATGCCACATACTGAAGGGTAAACTACTGTAACCATCTAAGTGATATGCACGTGAGAATATCACTCGTACTCAGGCTGAAACCACTACAGGTGTAAACCCCCTCACCCAAAATTAGGGCTACGTGGCTTAGATAGTAAAATTAGGGCTAGTTTGAATCCAATTAGAATTAGAACGCGGCATTTATTTAATTGTGCAATAATTAAATCGTGTAGCACACCTTACCGTTGCTTCGTTAATTAGAGCACCTCACTAGCCATTGCCTATCTGCAAATTTCACAACCTCATCCTGGACATGCCCGCCTACCTTCCTGAACTTTGTGTAACCCATAATCATGTTCTCTGGTGCCACATTTTAGTCGCGCAATAAACATCGCGGACGTTATTTATTAGTTATAAATAAATTCTAATTTTGTAACCATGTGCGTCCTAATCGAAATCGTAAACCCAATCTTGACCGTTTCGTACGACCTAGATTTTATTAATAATCTACTCTGTATCCTCTACGACCCAGACCCTTTGTTCCGCCTATTTTTATTTCCCTGTGCTTCTAATTAATTTCAGAACATCGTGCGCATTCGGTTCAATTAAATTAAATCTATTTTCCATCTTTGTGCAAATTTTCCAATTGTTGGGGGCTATTATGCAAAAATGCATTGAGGTGTCCCCATCATTGGACAATTTATGAAGAAACTCAATTTTTCCCTTTCATATAATTTTTTCCCATAATTTTCGCGATGTGGAACGCGCACACATCACTCTCGTATATTTAAAACCCATCATTGCATTCTAAATCATGTAATTTCTAGCTCAACACCCTCATGTAAGCCCAAGGCCCCAACCCAAGGAATGTTGACCAAGTCCAAAACCTAGGTCAAACACCAAAACCTAGGTCAAACTCAAAACCCACCTCTTTGCATATAAATACACCTTAAAAATTTTTTCCTCCACCCAAATTAAAAACCCCAAACCTAGAATTACATATTCAGCCGACTTTCCCCCCTCTCGTGTACTGTTCATCAACCCTTCCCCGACTCAAAAGCTCAAGTCCTCCCCCACCGCCAACGACGCCTACTGCAGCAGCGAGTCGCTGCCCGTGCTCGCCTCCTCGACGAACGCAAAGAAGAAGAAGAAGCAGCGGCTCGTTTCGCTCGACGTCTTCCGGGGGCTCACCGTGGCGATCATGATTCTAGTGGGTGATGCGGGTGCATTTTTCCAGCAATTAATCATTCGCCATAGAACGGTGTGACTCTTGCTGATTTTGTGATGCCATTTTTCTTGTTTATAGTTGGGGTTGCTCTGGCACTTGCATACAAGAGAGGGCCAAACAAAACCGACGCCACTATAAAAGCTTTGTTTCGAGCACTGAAGCTGTTAATTCTTGGTCTTGTTCTTCAAGGTGGTTACTTTCATGGAGTCCGTAATTTAACTTATGGAGTTGATATCTTAGATATTCGATTTATGGGTGTGCATCAAAGAATTGTAATAGCCTACCTCTTGGCCGCAGTATGTGAAATTTGGCCCAAAAGTGATGATGAGGTTTATTCTGGATGGTCCTTACTGAGAAAATATCGATTTTAACTGTTGGTTGGATGTATACTGTCAGTAATCTATATGGCCCTCTTGTATGGCTTGTACGTTCCTGATTGGGAGTACCAGATATCAGGACCGGGCTCTACAATTGAGACATTCTCGGTAAAATGCAGAGTCAGGGGTGATACAAGTCCTGGTTGCAACAGTGTCGGAATGATCGACCGCAAATTATTGGGCATTCGACATATATACAAGCAGCCTGTTTATGGACGATCAAAGCAATGCAGCATTCATTACCCAAAGAACGGCCCGCTCCCACCTGATGCCCCCTCATGGTGTCAAGCCCCTTCGATCCTGAAGGGCTTCTAAGCTCGGTAATGGCAATAGTGACTTGCTTGATCGGCTTGCAGTTTGGTGCATGTATAAAGTGTAAGTATTAATGCTAGTTAATAATAGGTATAGTATGTTTTATGTATCTATCTACTAGATGGCCCTAGTTGACTAGTGTTACCCTAGTATACCCCCTAAGTCCAGTATAAATATTGTTGTGTGTGCACCAGTGTAATGACTAATGATTATATTTGCATTATATTATATGTGCATAGGATGTTGGATTTGTTCTGCGCGATTTCTGGAACAGGTTATTGGTACATCGCAGCTTTCTTACCAGGCAAGTATACCTTGCCATTGTACTGTTATTCTTATTCCATATGATTGCATGCATCTTTATTCTCCGTCTTTAGTTCATAT
Source organism: Iris macrosiphon (assembly GCA_036927795.1). Classification (NCBI taxonomy): domain Eukaryota; kingdom Viridiplantae; phylum Streptophyta; class Magnoliopsida; order Asparagales; family Iridaceae; genus Iris; species Iris macrosiphon. Next base: position 142,592,139 of record JAYESA010000014.1, read on the forward strand.
ATTTTAATTGTTATTTAAAATGTGCGCGACGGTGACGTCGCGAATGTTTTATTTATGTATTGCATTGACCTTGTTCATGAGACTACCCCATTATCATGTAGCATCATTAGGTTTCATTTGACGGTGACATATTTTTACACGAGTTGTGAGTCTCATATAGATCACGGACGCATGTATTGACTGATCATCGGTACGTGTGGGACGTGCGTTAGGAATAACTGTTGTTAGAAACTTTGCATGCTAGTAGACTTGGCAGTTATTAGAGGTGTTATCGTGTCATGGATGTGACATGCTTAGAGCATAGGGTGGGAAGAACAACAAGTATCGCATTTGAGCTCCTTTACACTTTTTCTGTGACGCCCAGATTCTCCGCTGGAGATACGGGTGGTGATGACCCATATATATTATGTACATTGGCGGGCCTCCGCCGTTCAAAAGACGACGTGCCTTTGGGCCCCTGGATCTTCAAAAGAGAACCATGCCAAATCCCAGTTTTCAGCCAGATAGCTCACTTGTGGGAAAAGTTGTTCTTAACTGCATTCACTTAGACGGTTAGGCGACCCCTTTGGATATTTATTTCAGTACTTTATTGGCATGTGTTTAAGTATCTTGTTACGTCCCTCTGAGGACCTGGTCCGCTGCCAGGTGTACCTGTTCTTGAGTATTTGCAGGAGCGCAGATTTGGAAGGTTATAGATGCTTCGTGGATGTCTTCTCTTCGAGCGGTGACACTACCAGAAAAAGTCAAATTAGCGACGTCTAAAAACGTCGCTAAATAACCAAAAATCGTCGCTAATTAGGTTTAGCGACGTAATTAGCGACGTTTTAAAGAAGTCGGAAAATACCAAGTCGCTAATACAAAAAACGTCGCTAAACGTCGCTATGCCGATGTTTTTTAGCGACTTTAATGTGTCGCTAAATTTAGCGACGTTTTGCGACGCCAAGTCACTAAAAAGCGACGTTTAGAAAAGTCGCTAAACGTCGCTGATTAGCGACATCTATCGCGACGTTACACCGACGTCTTTAATGACCTGGCTATACTGCCATGTCAGCAATTGGCGACGTTTAGCGACGTCATTAGCGACGTTATTAGCGACGTTTTACGGCGTCGCTAATTAGCGACGTAATTAGCGACGTAATTTAACGTCGCTAAACGTCGCTAAACGTCGCTAATAACGTTGCTAATTTTTAAAAAAAATTAAAAAAAATTCCCAGAATCAAACATTGTGATTCCCTGCAGTTTTACATCATCTTCATCATACACACCAACATGATTCAATCTAGTTAACTATATTATCCAATTAAATTAAAGACCACAAGAAGTATCAATCCAATTAAATGTGGATAACTATATAATCCAATTAAATTAACTAAAAAATTAATGACCACAAGAAGCATCATACATCATGTCTATTGTTGAAGTACCAATAATTCATAAATAATAATAATAATAACTAGACTACAACGGATCTGCAGGAGGCTGACCAGCGGCGCGCTTCAAGGATAACAACTCCTCATACTCGTCCCGTGGAATCGACACCGATGTCGATGGAGAAGGCAGTGACGTCGGTGGCGGCCGTGCCCGCTCCAAATCTGCGAGTCGCTGGTTGTAAGAATCCAGGGTAGATAACAACCTCGTACTGCTATCACCCATTGAATCCTGCATCCTCGTCAGGTTCTCGCCCATCGATAGCTGTGACGCATGCATCCTCGTCAGCTTCTCGCCCATCGATAGCTGTGACGCCTGCAGCTCCATGATGTTGCGATCATTGGAGGCTCTAATATCATTTGTCAATTCTCGTAGCTCCGTCATGCTGCGGTCGAGCATATCCAATCGTGCGATAAGCATCGGATCGTCCGCCTGCGGCTGGGACCGGGACTGGTCCTCCATACTTCGCAGCAAGTCGTCACGGAGAGACGCAATCTGACGGTCAACGGCCTCCTGGACGGCCTCCTGGACTCTGGCCGACGACTGCGAGGGCTGCGACTGCGAGGGGTGTGTGGAATGCACAGCTGTCGGGGAGGCCCTAGATGACTGCGTCGCAACCAGGGCGCCATAGGAGCCCGTACCGTAGTACGTACCCCTCTGGAGACCACCAGCTGCGGTCACCCACAGGTCGTCCGCCGACGGAGATGGACCGGGCTGCGACGAAGCACCAGCCTCTCCAGGTGTAGGTGCACTAGCAGTCGCCCGCTCACGAAGCCTAAGATACTCGGCCTAGAAAAGGTTTGGAAACTCAATAATTGCCTAAGTTATATTAAAATAAACACAAAGTAAAGTAATACTTACATAGGTCTGTGAGGCCCTCTCATCAATGAGATTTCCGTCCTTGCGATGGGTGGCCAAGAAGACGGTCACCATGTTCGCATCCTCACCCCTCTGTACCTGTTAAAAATATATTTTTTATTACTAAACTTAAATATTTATTCCAAGTACCATTTTATGGTACTTATATTAAAATAATATATTTTAAAAGAAAAAACATACCAAACGACGGAAATGTTCCGTCATCGGAATCGAGCCACCACACCACTTGGCAGCATTCTGCCTAGCCGCCTTGGCCTTCTTAGACCTTTCCTTGTAGCTCGGATCGTCGAATCTAGCCCTCATCGCAGTCCACTGCTCAGGCGTGATCCAACCTTGGATCGGTTTTCCAGCACGATCACGAGCCTTCTGGTCATCCAGAGCATCTCGGATAAGCTTGGCGGCAACGGTAGGAAAGAGCCGCTCGATCAACTCGGCCCGGTGCGGAGGATAAAAATACGTTTGCTACAATAAATAATTCATTAAGTTAGCATCACGAATATGCATAAATTAGAGGATTTATTTAATATACTTTTACCTGGAAGTGCGCAAACCAGAACGCCTTCCTCTCCTCCGGAGCCTCCGAATAGTTGATCCAAGGGCCACCGTAGTTGTTTCTCAGAAATTGGCCCAGGCGTCTCTGAACCGACGATGGACGATATCTATACAGAAATAATAATTTAGATTACTGAAAAAGTCAATATACGATGAATAAAGAGAAACACAAATATATATTAAACCATCTAATTGACTTACTTTGTACCGTCGGCCCAAATCTCTGTCCTCGTCTCCTCCGGTGGTGCGCATGGAGGATCTTGCTGATGCTGGGACAACGTCGGCACGACCTCCTCTACATGCTCATCTGTCTCCATGCTTTCGTCAGCAGGAGGAACGCTTGTGTGTGCCGTGTCTGTGTCTGTGTCAGTGTCTGTGTGTGTAGTGTTTGTGTCAATGTCACATGTGTCCTGTGAGAGAGAGAGAGAGAGAGAGAGAGAGAGAGAGAGAGAGAGTAGGGTTTACCGGAATAGGGTGGAGAGCCGGTCGACGGAGCGCGGGGGAGGGGGGGGGGGGAGTTTTTCTCTTTTCGAATTTTCAGCAGATGGGGAAAAATGAAAACGAGCCCTAATTAACCAAATTTTAGCGACGTTTAGCGACGTCCAAGTAAAACGTCGCTAACGTAAATTTTAGCGACGTCATTGACGTCGCTAAACACGTTGCTAAAATATTTTTAATAAAAAGGTCGCTATATACGTCGCTAAACGTCGCTAAATTAGACATATTAGCGACGTTTAGCGACCTTTATTTAACTTATAGCGACTTAACTTTTAAAATCTTAATAAAAGTCGCTAAACGTCGCTAAATGTCGCCATTTAGCGACGTCTAGCGACGTTTTTATAAGGAGTCGCTAATTATATATTATTAGCGACGTTTCTTTTGACGTCGCTAAAATACGTCGCTAATAGCGCTTTTTCTAGTAGTGTGATCGATAGCTGGTATACGTATTTTGGGCTTGATTGTGTTGTACTCATATTGTATTTACTTTTCTATTTGAGTTGGTAGTGGATTTGTTTCCATCCAACTATCCTCCTTAGATACTTCTTATTGAGATCTAGTTTTATAGACATTGGTTATTTTATTCATATTTGATTTTTACGGATGAGATCTAGATTATACCCTGTGACTTGTGACATATGTTTATACCACTTGTGGATTTGATATTCATATTACAGCGTACGTGTGGATTTGGTTTCCATATATTGGGGTTGCCATATCCATGCGGCTGGCATGCTTACGTGTCCTAGTCCTATGATTTTTTTGGGACTGGGGCGTGACAACAGGCTCTGTGTCTGGGAGCCCATAGCAACAAGTAATATCTCGTAGGCCAAGTAAATATGCCAAAGATCTGAAACAAAGTCTAAGGCACCTCCAGTAACATAGTATATATATATAAACATAATCAGCATGTAGTATGGTGTATCTCTTCCCACCCAATGTAACCTCATGTCTCATGTCCACGATATCTCATGTCCATAACACACAAGATCATGATCTCTAGCTAGTACAACGAGTAATAATAATATTTATATAATATGCAAGTCTCATATCACGAATCCTGTAAGACTATACAGAATCATCATGAATAACTCAAGAAAGATTCTGTCATATAAAATAGTGTCAAGTGTCCTACGGTATGACGTACTTGGTAAAATAAGCACGTAAAAATAGGATCATGGAATCAACTCTCTAAGTGACGTTACTCGACTCCGCGTACGGCATCGACATCCGAATCTTGTTCGGACGCTAAGCAACGTCTCACGGTCCTAGGTTGAGCAGACACATCACAAATATATATATATATATATATATATATATATATATATATATATATATATATATATATATATATGGAAAGAAACACAAGCAGATAATATAACAGGATATATTGCAAGTTGGGCAAGGTACGCTTGCCTGGGTTCTGAACACCGTCAACTACTCCTAGAAAAGTAGAATCTGCACGTACACCTCCGGATGCTGAAACAAATATCACCAATATTCTCAGAATACTTAAGATAGCTAGGATTGACTACCCATAAGTCCGATTTGGACACATGAGCTAAAACAATAATTTCGGGTCCACAAGTGGCCCACTTCGTACCGAAAAGTGTGCCAGTGACAAAGTTCTCCAAATTTAGTAAACTTAGTGTCTATGAGTCCAGAACGATGATACGACATCAATGGAATGTCCGAAATTGGATTCCAGTTAGCCGGTCACAAAAACTCCTGTCAAGTAGAACCGTAGGGCCCGCAAAATGGTATTTACTCAACGTTCTCAGAATTGAACCAAACTTGGGTGACATGACCAGTGTAACGCTGCAGATTCGATGGAACAAGTTTCGTTGCGAAATGACAAGCACACACGAAGTTATGACAAGGTCTCGGAATAGGCCGATACGATATTTTTCGGCGGATACGCGTTGATTCCGGTGTGCACGCACATCCAAATCAAGTTCCACGAAATTATGCATCTGCGTTGATGATATGCACCTTTTGGTGCAATTCGCACTCGATGAAGTCGCCTCGTTTGGCGGAACGTACCCCGTTTCAAAATATTTTAGGTTTTGAAATTATATTTTTTCGTTAGTTTTGACACTGATTTAACAACAATATAAAATAAATTAAAATAAACTATTAAAAGGGATTAAAACTCGATTATGTTTTCTTTAATCTAGAAAAGGAAATTTGAGTTTTGGTTCACTAGTTTAAATAAAAACAGTTTTGGAAAATAGGGTGTGGGGACAGTTTCGAATGATCCCGAAATTAAGTTTTCTTGATTTTGGATCGCGATTTGTGCTCAACAGGAAACAAAATAAACTAAACTATTTGAAAGGAATTGAAGAGAGGTAGGTTATGAACATATCAGCGAAGATAGGACGCAACCGTATATCAGTCGTCGTCTTCACGAATCTCGAAGAGTCTCAGTTTGACGAGTGATGTGTTAGAGTCTGACAGTCATCGGATGTTGTATCATGGGATTTTATGCGACCTCCCTGCTCTGTGGTCACTCAAGCCGCATAGAGTATACTATGTGGCTTCTAGATCTTTGGTTGATCAGGTCGCATATGGATTCTCTGCTGCTTGGTTGTTCAGGCCGCATATGGCTTCTCTGAGGCTTGGTTGTTCAGGCCGCATATGACTTCTCTGCGGCTTGGTTGAATTTTTGAGGGGGTATGACCTCTATATGGCCTGCATGATTTTTCATGCTTCAACAAGACCCCCTTCAAATTTTCTAAAGTGACAAGTTTGGAATACTTTGAAGGAAGCATGGCCAAGCTCTATTGGCCGCATATGAAGGGCATACTACATAGTCCCATGGCCACATAGTTATCTCTGACAGGTTGTCCGATCATTTCATGAGGAGATTTTTCTTTGATCCTCGCGCGGATCTCTTAGGATTATGTGCCGTCAGGGGATAAAGTGGCTAAACTAACAAGGATTCGTTGCCATCCATTTTTGCTACCTTGATCGAGGCAGATCGGGAATCGAACAGTCGTCGTCGTCATCCGTTGTTGCATAGTCTCCCCTATATATAGGGGAAAGAGCGAGAGAGAGAGAGAGAGAGAAGTCATTGTCTCTCTTCAAACTCTTCTCTCTTCTCCTTCTTTCTTGTTGTCGCCATGGCACCATAGGTCTCCTCATCCGTCGTTGCTGCCAAGAAGGCTCCTAAGGGCAAGGCTAAGGGGAAGGGTCACACTGCTGCGACGAACCCTTCGTCCCCTGCCGACGTTTAGTTGCCGATCAAGTTTAGATTTTTCGGAGAAGACATTCATATTTTGGAACACATAGACACATGTACACGATTGGACACATGGATGCGTCTATGTGCCAACTATTTACTGCCGCATAGCTCGTATGCGTGCCTAGGCCGCATGGCTATCTCTGCCGTAATGATGTACACCGCGGTGAAGTATTATTGTACCGTAAATGCTCCGCCAACTAACTTCGATCCGAGAGAAATTATATCGAATGTACCATGCTGATGCCTCAGGATGCTAAAGCGAGTAAGACGCCTAAGAAGGGCGAGGAAGTGGCCAGGCCCCTGATCATAGAGCTGGACCTATGGCCGGGGAAGACACAATATCTCCGTCTGATGATCCCCTGCCTGCCAAGCGCAAACCAAAGATGGGGACGCATCACTCTCGCTATTCTAAGAGGGCGAGGACGGATGTGGACCCAGAGCCAAAACCGATAGCGAAATTGAAGTCTCCTGTGGGGGGGGGGGGGGGGGGGGACTGTGAGCAAAGAGGTAGGGCCCCTTGCACCAATGGCTTCTGAAGTAGAGACCAATTTAGATGCTATGGCAGTATCCATAAGCCCTCTTAGTTTGATTCTTCCTGGTCCTCTATATAAATATCTCGACTATGTTCTGTTTGAAAATTTGCAGACACAGGAGATAAGGGACCGTCCTCGGCGCAGCCGCTTCGGTGGTTTCTTACGCTGATCCGGAAGAGAAAACCTCCCCGGAGTCCGATGTGGGTGCCTCAAAACTGGTACCTTAGACCTCAGGAGCTCAGGGCTTGAGTGCAGCTTTAACGGAGCAGCCCTATACCCATTTGGATCATATATTCATAGAGAACATGGATGCCATGGGGAAGGCTATGACAAGATTGGACGAGCCGCACAATGTGTCACCTCCCTCGGGTATGTTATTTCGTAACTTCTAAAGAGATTAAATTCTCTGGCTCCAGCTTTCAATTCTCCGGGTGAAGCTACTTACCAGTTGTTCTGGTTTTGTAGGCCCTGTTTCTCCCTTGAGGACCGTGGACGTGGATGTCGAGGAGGGTGTCATGGAAGAAGGGGGGATTGAGCTTATTAGGAAGACGCCTAAGCCTCTCCCTAGCTCTGGTGAAGGAACCTCTATCGTGCCCCCTACAAAGGTTGTGGTGGAGGAGGTTCCTACCGTTGCAGGTCCTTCTGGCATGACGACTGCTCCTCCAACCGTTGCCGCTGGGGGTTCTGCGGCTGAAGCATCTTTGGATATCGGGGTAGTAAGCCGCCACGATGAGGCAATTCCCAATATTCCCAGTATTGAGGTCGCTAGGTCACCTCCTAAAGCTGCCGCGACGTAATCTAGGGATGGTACACCGGTGGGAGACGATGCGGTGAGGTGCCCCCTTACTCCTGTCCCCAGTCTTGGTATTACTCTGCCATCCGTGGCTTAGCTGCCGAGTATCCAAGCATTCCAAGCGTCCATGAAAGATTGGATCGTAGACAAGACTGCTGGTTGCTCCTCTACAGTTGCTTCATCTTCGAGGTTATTGAACATCATTGTGCCACCTGTTGTACCTGTGGCCTCTTCCTCTATCCCTCCGCCTTTGACTTCGGCTACATTGGAAGAGATTGAAGAGAACGTCAGTCTCTCCATTCTAAGCTTCCACATATTCTTGAAGCAAGGGATCAAAGGCGTGTTGGAGCGCAACAAATCTTTTGCCTGGGCAAGGCACTTTATCGAGGGCCAGGTCCACTCTCTGAGGGGTATCCCCGATTTTGAATAGATGATCAACTTTCTGGGCCAGAAACTGGTGTAGGTAGAGAAATGCCTACGGAGTTGCGGCAGTACCAGCAGGCGAATATAAGAATGTTAATATCCCATGAGTATAACGAGTTCTCGAAGAAGGTGGCGGCAAAGAAGGCCTTCTTTGCTTTGTCTATGGAGTGTTTGCAGTGTGATCTCCAAAATTTGTAGGAGAGACGTGACCGGCTGGGCGATCTCAGAGAATAGTGCCTCTCCCGGCAAAAGGGCCTGACTGAGAAAATTAGAAAGCTCTAGATCGAGCTTGACGCGTAGGTGAATAGGCTGCAGGAGGCCTAGCAAGAGGATGAGGCTATCTGAACCGAGACGAGCCAGGTAGCGTAGGATACGGTTGTCATTGAGGTTCTGGTGCAACAGCTAGAGGACAGACACGAGTCCTACGCTCGCTATAAGAATCCTGAGGTTATGGCCCAAGAGGTTCAACGTCGGGCCTAGGTATGCCTGGATGGCCATATTGCTAGTCTTCATGAGCGGATAGCAGAGTTATGCTCTGACCAGTATCACCGATAGTTTTTGCTTTTTGCAATATTTCCTTTTGTGCCTTTTGTTTTAACTTTGGGCTGGGGACCCTGGTGATTCTTCAGATGTAGTTCGTTTTCAGTTTCCAAGAAAATAAAAGATATTTTGCTTGTTTGCAATTATTTGTGTGAGCTTTGGATACCGTACTAGAGGTAATATGGACATAGTATAATATCATATTATGTTTAGGATGTCCCACTAGGGGACTTAGGTGGACCTATTACTTCTTGTGCACTGGAGTGTAAGTAGTAGGTTCGAGACAAGCCCTGCCAGAGGTGATATTGATGTGGCATATTTTGTGGACTTAACACCGCTGACGTACTTAGAGTTAAGTACAGGTCATAAGTTGAAATAACAACCAATATCAGAGTTAATATGGACGTGATAATCGATAGCCAAATCCGAAAGGTTTTCTCAGAGGTAATAGGGACATGGCAAACACGACCGAGGAAAAATGTTAGGATAGAATTTAAGAGGTAGTATGGACGTGAACTAGCATCCGAGAAACTCACCTAGGAGTGGTTTGCTAAGTGTGGTCTCACTACTAGAATAAGCGGGATTAGCGACGTATTTTAGCGACTCCAAGTGAAAACGTCGCTAATTTAGCGACTCCATGTAAAACGTCGATAGACGTCGCTAATTGGCAATATTTAACGACGTTTAGCGACTTATATTCAGTTTTTATAAGATTAGTCGCTATAAGTTCAATTTTGGTCGCTAAACATCGCTAATATATCTAAGTTAGCGACGTTTAGCGACCCAAATAGCGACGTTTATATTAGAAATATTTAGCAACGTGTTTAGCGACGACCATAACGTCGCTATAATTTAATTTAGCGACGTCCTTCTTTGACATCGCTAAACGTCGCTAAAATTTGGTTAACTAGGGCTCGGTTTCCATTTTTCCCCAACTGTCAAAATTTTGAAACGAAAAAAATTTCCCCCCGCCCCCCCCCCGCTCCATCGACCGCCTGCTCCGTCGACCTCCCCCGCGGCTACTCCGGCATCCCCCTCCTCTTCCTCGAGCTCTAGGTAAAGCCTAACTCTCTCTCTCTCTCCACATATGATACTGACATAGACACAACACACACACACAGATGGTGACACAGACACGACACACACACACACTGACACAGACACTGATAAGGACCTTAGGGTTAGGATTAGGTTTTTTGACATGGACACAGACACTAATATCACATGGACACAGACAGTGACACATACACTAAGCTCGAGATATGAGGGATTGTGACAGTTGTAGTAGGGTTATTACCTGCAAGTGATACACTTTAGAAGTGTTAGTATGTGGAGTTATCAGTTAGTATATTATCTGTTGTTAGTATTGGTACATGGAGGAGACCAAATGAAGTTTGGTTACAGACTTGGGGCTCTGGCATGGGGCACTGCAGCAGTGCACCCAAATGGTGCCTGTCAGTTAGGCTTGGGGGAAGTCCCTAGGCACTGCAGAGGCATGCCTTAGTGCATCTCAGTTTTAGTTTGGTATCAGTCATCAGTACTTATACACTGATACGTATCAGGGACTGTGTGAGATATCAGTACAGGCAATTGTAGGAGTTGATGCAGGCAAGGTATAAAGTCAAGTGTTAATAGGGTATATATAGATATGTAGGTTAGTGATGTTTAGGGATGTTAGATAGGAGTGTACTAAGATGGTATCTAGAATAAGCGGGATGGCATGCTCGAGCCTTGTAGTGGGCAGTGAGAAGGAGGTCTGCAACAGTGAGCAGGCAACCGAAGAGGAAACCATCAGCACTGTGTCATTTCAGCAACCATGTATCAATAAGTATCAACAAGTCCCACTGTATCAGTATCCGTTTTCAGTTGCATTTAGTGAGCTATGTATACTAGTTTTAGTTAGCTTAGTGTCCAGGTATTGGTTAGTTGGTTTAAGATGGGTTAGCATGAGTTATTGGGTAGAAGTTAAGGGTATCAGTTTTGTATTAAATTAGTACATAGTTAGTGTAGTTAAATAGTTACTTACTGATATACTTAATTTTGTTAATAGTTAGCTAAGTAACTATATGTCCTAGTAAGCATTGTATACAGTAAAGAACCCAAGCTTTTACCAATAGTATAAAATATTAAAAAACTAAGAGACTTGGCCTCTTTTTAGTTGTTTTGAAAATTGCTTATTTTAGACTTTGATAAATAAAAGTATGTATTATATCAGATATGATTTTTATAGTACGGTTAAGTTATGAAGTTAGGTGATAAACCACTGTATGTAATGATTTATATGATACATACTGTCATTTTTGCAGAAGTATCTAGAAATGGATATGAATTACTATCTGCGTCATCGTTCGTGGATGTACAACCGTCATCCTGATGACATGTGCGGTGTGCGGGATGAATTCATTGAGGGTGTACAACAGTTCCTGCAGTTCGCCAAGGCGTTCCCTCAATACATGGACGGTACCAAAATTAAGTGTCCGTGTGTGAGATGTCGCAACAGGAAATATCATCCAGAAGTGGAAGTTACATATCATTTATACTCGAAGGGCTTTACGCCGAATTACTATCAGTGGACCGCGCACGGAGAACTTGTATCTTTAGCATCGGAGTCGGAGCCCTATGTGGAGCCGTATATGGATGTCCAAGACCACGATGCTTACGACGACGGGTTGGTGAACATAGTTTATGATGCGGCGGGGCCTAGTTTCAATCCTGACAATTATGATGCGGCGGGACCTAGTTTTAATCCGGACAATTATGATGCAGCTGAGGAGGCACCGAATGCCGATGCTGCAAAGTTTATGGAGTTGCTTGAGAATGCAAGGACTCCATTATATCCTAGTTGTGAGGATCATTCACCGTTGGAGGTGGTTACAAGATTATTGAGCATCAAGTCCGATTTTAACATGCCGCAAGAATGCTATAATCGACTGCTCGATTTGATTATAGAGATCTTGCCCGAGGGTGCAAAGTTGCCTAGAGACTTCTACCGATCTAAGAGGATGGTGAGATCGCTTTGGATGGGATACGAGAAAATCGATGCATGTCGCAACGGGTGCATGTTGTACTACAAAGACGACAAGGATGAAGATGCGTACAGATTTTGTGGTGCTGATCGCTACAAGGCCACTGTTAGAGAAAAGTTTGTCGGTGCAAGGAAGCCTACCGATTCGATGCACTACTTGTCTTTGACGCCGCGGTTGCAGCGGTTGTTTATGGTTAAGGAGACTGCAGAAAATATGAGTTGGCACAGGCAAAAACAGATCGAAGGAGTATTGGATCATCCATCCGATGGAGAAGCATGGAAGCACTTTGATCGAGAGTATCCATATTTTGTCGAGGAAGCGCGTAATGTCAGATTGGGGCTCTGCTCTGACGGTTTTACCCCATTCGGACTTTCGGGCTCCCAGTATTCGTGTTGGCCTGTGATCGTCACTCCGTACAATCTACCGCCTTGGATGTCCATGAAGACTCCGTATATGTTCCTAACCGTTATTATCCCGGGTCCGAACAATCCGAAGAGGAACATCGATGTGTATTTACAGCCTTTGATAGATGAGTTGAATCAGCTGTGGGAAGTCGGTGCCAACACGTATGATGTTTCTAGAAAGCAGAATTTTTAGATGAGGGCAGCACTTATATGGACCATCAACGACTTTTCGGCCTATGGAATATTATCGGGATGGAGCACCCATGGTCGTCTCTCATGTCCGTATTGCATGGACCGTTCTCATGCTTTCCGTTTGAAACACGGAGGCAAACCATGCTTCTTCGATTGTCATCGACAATTTTTGCCGAAGGATCATCCGTACCGGAGGAATCGGAATGCTTTTCGTGCGGGAGTTGTGGAGAAGGCCAATCCACCGCCAAGGTGGCCCGGATGCACGATATGGGAAGAGGTAAAAGATTTACCAAGTGCTATCGAAGAGCCTGCTAAGGGGTACAAGTGTGACGGATTTGGTCGCACCCATAACTGGACGAAGAGGAGTATATTCTAGGATCTGCCATATTGGAGCACCAATCTGATCAGACATAACCTTGATGTCATGCATATCGAGAAGAATGTGTTTGATAACATAATTAATACTGTAATGGATGTAAAGGGGAAGACGAAAGATAATCCGAAGGCCAGGTTGGACTTAGAAGACATATGTAGACGTCCTGCATTGCATTTGATAGAGGAGGGGAATAAAAAGTTAAAGCAACCTAAGTCAGTTTTCTCACTGGATAAAGAGGATAAAGGTAGACTTTGTAGGTGGATTCAGGGTCTAAAGTTTCCAGACGGGTACGTATCGAACTTGAAAAGATGCGTCGACCTCAAGGAGAACAAACTAGTAGGTATGAAGAGCCACGATTGTCACGTATTCATGGAGAGGTTAGTTCCGATTGCATTTTGGAAATTCTTACCGCAGGTCGTTTGGGACCCATTGACAGAGCTGAGCATATTCTTCAGAGATCTTTGTTGTACTAAGTTGCTCGTCGATCGTCTAGAAAAGCAAGAGAGGGACATTGCGGTAACCCTATGTAAGCTCGAGAAGGTGTTTCCTCCTGGATTCTTCGACTCTAGGGAGCATTTGCCAATTCATCTTTCCTATGAGGCACGTGTTGGTGGTCCTGTCGTTTATCGGTGGATGTACCCCTTCGAGCGCCATCTGAATCACCTAAAGAGAAAGGTGAAAAATAAGGCACGGGTTGAAGGCTCTATTTGTGAAGCTTATGTTCTCGAGGAGATTACAAACTTTTGCTCGATGTATTTCAAACCGTATGTTGCTACTAATAGGACGAAAGCTCCCAGAAACGACGACGCATATCAGGAATCTAATGATGCAATACTCAAAGTATTCAATGCATCCGAAAAGCCTTCGGGAAAAATGAAGAAGAGATATTTGAATGACGATGAGCTAAGGGCTGCTCAATTGTATATATTACTCAATTGCGACGAGGATGAAGTGGAGAAGCTAGAGGGGTAAGTAATTAATACGTCCACGTTTACATCATCTCAATGTAATAGTATAAGATACTATTATGCTACTAATCAGCAGTTGCTTCATTGTTTTTCAGCACATATAATGATGAGTTGAGGTCGGTTAGACCCTACATAACAGACGAAGAAGTAGAACAAGATATGAGATGCCATTTTTCTTCTTGGTTGAGCGCATATGTAAGATGCTTGGTAATTACTTTTTATTTCTGCACTTGCAAAACAAATAACTTACTATCGCTACTTTGGTATTTAGGTCGATCGTCTAATATCACCCGAGACTGAATCTATTAGGACTCTAGCCAAGGGACCAATTACTGCCGTAAAAATATGGCCAAGTTTCTGTGTGAATGGGTTCAGGTTCAAGTCAACAAATGCTCCTATCAGAGACAGCTTTCTGGATCTTGATTCTACGAAAAACAGTGGTTTGTGTATCAAATCTTCAAACTACAAAGACGTCAATCCGGGCAATGATTTTTTTGGCATCTTACGAGAGATTGTGGAGTTGACATATAATTATGGCACAGAACCTGCTAATATCGTGCTATTCAGGTGTGAATGGTTCGATCCGATTCAAGATCAAGGTTAGAAAATTGACAAGCATGGCCTTGTGGATATAAACTACAAGCGTAGATATCAAGGCTACGAACCATTTGTCCTATCAAGTCAGGCTCAGCTCGTGTACTTCACAACTTATCCTAGACGGTGGACAGCGAGGTCGGATTGGTGGGCAGTATGCAAGACTAAAGCTAGAAATACCTTTGACGGGGGACATCGAGCGGCTCTTTCCTACCGTTGCCGCCAAGCTTATCCGAGATGCTTTGGATGACCAGAAGGCTCGTGATCGTGCTGGAAAACCGATCCAAGGTTGGATCACGCCTGAGCAGTGGACTGCGATGAGGGCTAGATTCGACGATCCGAGCTACAAGGAAAGGTCTAAGAAGGCCAAGGCGGCTAGGCAGAATGCTGCCAAGTGGTGTGGTGGCTCGATTCCGATGACGGAATATTTCCGTCGTTTGGTATATTTTTTCTTTTAAAATATATTATTTTAATATAAGTACCATAAAATGGTACTTGGAAAAAATATTTAAGTTTAGTAATAAATAATATATTTTTAACAGGTACAGAGGGGTGAGGATGCAAACATGGTGACCGTCTTCTTGGCCACCCATCGCAAGGACAGAAATCTCATTGATGAGAGGGCCTCACAGACCTATGTAAGTATTACTTTACTTTGTGTTTATTTTAATATAACTTAGGCAATTATCGAGTTTCCAAACCTTTTCTAGGCCGAGTATCTTAGGCTTCGTGAGCGGGTGACTGCTAGTGCACCTACACCTGGAGAGGCTGGTACTTCGTCGCAGCCCGGTCCATCTCCGTCGGCGGACGACCTGTGGGTGACCGCAGCTGGTGGTCTCCAGAGGGGTACGTACTACGGTACGGGCTCCTATGGCGCCCTGGTTGCGACGCAGTCATCTAGGGCCTCCCCGATAGCTGCGCATTCCACACACCCCTCGCAGTCGTCGGCCAGAGTCCAGGAGACCGTCCAGGAGGCCGTTGACCGTCAGATTGCGTCTCTCCGTGATGACTTGCTACGAAGTATGGAGGACCAGTCCCGGTCCCAGCCACAGGCGGACGATCCGATGCTCATCGCACGATTGGATATGCTCGACCGCAGCATGACGGAGCTACAGGAATTGACAAATGATATTAGAGCCTCCAATGATCGCAACATCATGGAGCTGCAGGTGTCACAGCTATCGATGGACGAGAAGCTGACGAGGATGCAGGATTCAATGGGTGATAGCAGTACGAGGCTGTTATCTACCCTGGATTCTTACAACCAGCGACTCGCAGACTTGGAGCGGGCACGTCCTCCACCGACGTCACTGCCTTCTCCATCGACATCGGTGTCGATTCCACGGGACGAGTATGAGGAGTTCTTATCCTTCAAGCACGCCGGTGGTCAGCCTCCTGCAGATCCGTAGTAGTATAGTTATTTTTATTATTATTTAGGATGCGATTGTATATTATGAATTATTGATACTTCAACAATAGGCATGATGTATGATGCTTCTTGTGGTCTTTAATTTTTTTAGTTAATTTAATTGGATTATATAGTTATCTTGCATATCCACATTTAATTAGATTGATACTTCAACAATGCTTCTTGTGGTCTTTAATTTAATTGGATTATATAGTTAACTAGATTGAATCATGTTGGTGTGTGTGATGAAGATGGTTACGGTGCTAGATTGGGGAAGAGCTGATACGAGTATGCCTCTTGCAAGAAGAGCTTCCACTCCTACCAAGCTCTAGCCGTGCGAGCCACAAGAGGCTCAAAGGGGGATGCTACAGCAGAGGAGGCGAGAGTACTACTAGCCCATTGGATGTCGTCGATCCGACAGTTGTCCACAGTGGAAAGGCTAAAACTGCAGGGAATTACCAATGTGGTGTTTGTGGTAAGGTGTTTGCTTCTGGACACTATTTTTTTTATTTTTTTAAAATTAGCGACGTGTTTAGCGACGTTTAGCAACGTTTAGCGACGTTAAGTTACGTCGCTAAATACGTCGCTAATTAGCGATGCTGTAAAAAGTCGCTAATGACGTCGCTAAAGACGTCGCTATACGTCGCCAATTGCTGACATGGCAGTATAGCCAGGTCATTTAAGACGTCGGTATAACGTCGCTATAGACGTCGCTAATCAGCGACCTTTAGCGACTTTAATAAACGTCACTATTTAGTGACTTGGCGTCGCTAAACGTTGCAAAAATTTACGACACAGTAAAGTCGCTAAAAACGTCGGTATAGCGATATTTTTTTTTGGCGACTTGGGTTTTTCCGACAACTTTATAACGTCGCTAATTACGTCGCTAAACCAAATTAGTGACGATATTTTGTTATTTAGCGACGTTTTTAGACGTCGCTAATTTGACTTTTTCTGGTAGTGTCTACCCAGAAATATAGATAGAACTGAGGGTTACTCCACTAGGGAGATTGTTAGGATGATAGCTCAGAGGTAATATGGACATGGCTAGCATCTAATAAGACTTGGTTTTGAGTGGTCCCTGCGGGAGTGTTCAGGTTGACCTGGGGACTGCTCCACTGGGGAGCCTTTGAGGATCCATTATCCATTGCGTATCCAGGACTCCTGAAAACTGATAATGGCTTGTAGAAAATATCGTGCACAAGCACTCGCTGGGGATGAATAAGGAGTAGGAACCCTATATATCTTTATTTTCCTGCTGGGGATAAAAAGAAGTACAAGCCTAGTTTTAGACATAGTACTTTTTCAGAAACTTGTCGTTGATGGGCATCATGAGCAAGTCGCATTGGATTTTGCCAGTCGGTAGACGCCGTTGGAGAATACAGATTCTACGACGAACGGGCCTTCCCATTTGGTTGGAACTTGCCGGCCGTCTTGTGGGTCATAACCATCAGCCTCCTTCTGTCAGGACGAGGTCACCCACTTGGTACGTCATCTTCTTAACCCGTTTGTTGAAGTCGCCTGAGAGGTGCGCTTGGTATAGCTCAATGCGCTGTTGAGCTAAAGAGTTATTTCTTGTTGAGAGCTTCCAACTCTTGTAGCTGTTGGCGGCGATTATCGTCGACGGTTAGCCGGTTGGAGAGAGCCACTGGGTGCAAAAGAATTTGGACCTCGAGGGGGAAGGCCGCTTCGCTCCCGTAGACCAAGAAAAAAGGTGTGCTACCAGTTGGTGTTCGGGCCATTATGCGGTAGGCCCAGAGACATTCATCCAGCTTCTCATTCCAGTCGCACTTATTGGATGACACGAACTTTTTAAGTAGCTTTATGATGGTCTTGTTGAATGCTTCCGCCAGACCATTTGATGCTGGGTTATAGACAATTGATGCTACATTCTAAATTCAGTTCTTGTCACATAACCGCCAGAAAGAATGGCTTGCAAACTGTGAACTATTGTCATGGATGATCCTCCATGGCAAGGCGAAGCGATATATGACGTGATGCTTGATAAAGCTGGTCACATTTGATGTCTTAAATTCAACGAGCGGAACAACTTCTTCCCACTTGGAAAAGTAGTCCGTGATAGCCAAGATAAACCAATGTCCCTTCGACGTAGGTGGACTAATTGGTCCGATAATGTCCATCCCCAAGGCTTTGAACGGCCAAGACAAAACGGTCGAGTGTAGGAACTCTGAGGGTTGATGGATGAAGTCAGCATAGATTTGGCACGCTTGGCACTTCCTTGCGTAGTTGACAGCATCCTCGACTATTATCGTTGTCACGACCCGTACCCGATGTAAGGATACTAGTCGGAAACAACGCCCAGCCTACGCCGCAGAATCGGCGGTAGAACGCTGTCTAGATAGTCTATCTAAAGTAATGAACCACCAATAATGATAGAATACTCAATCACAGAACTAAGATAGAATGAGCACGAATCAGATAAGAATAGAATAGTCATCATACAACTCATGAGTTTAAAATAATACATCAATGAGTCTGAAGAGTAACAAATAAGCTGGAGACAAATCCAGTACAAAAGAATACTACAATACTACAAAGCTACACTCCAGGGTCAACTGTCTCAGTTGGGATAAGTCCCTCTTGAGCCAGGGTCTCCGAATCTAAATCCACAACATCCTGGGGTCCATAATAGGTAGGGTACTCCTCAGTGTCATCTGAAAAAATATATCCAGTCAGGAAAGGAGAAGAGTACATCTCTAACAGCAGTTCTAATCCATGATAAAAACTATCTAACAGTAAATAGCTGTGGATAAACAAGATGCAAAAAATAGATACAAGAGATATATAGACAATAAGGAAATACTGGAAAGAAATACAATAATGAACAATATGCCAATGAAACAATAATACTAATGACTAAGTGTGTGAGTACTAGCTTAACATGTGATCGGCTTGGGCAAGATACAATGCGGCCTGGCTAATCATACGTGCGGTGCATGATCAACACTATTCGCTTACCAATACTTTATTCAATAGGGATTTGATCACATATCTATACTAATACTCCCCACCCCCAACTGGTATAATAGATCCAACCACGGTATGCTATGGCACTAGATTCCCCAAGAAGAGAGCGACTCCTCCCGAAAATCGGTGTCTGTACATGTACAAGATAACCAATGAAACAATACTTGCACCATATACACCATATACCAAGGAATAACATCTCATGACGAGATCCGGATATACCAATCCGTGTAACCATAGTATCAAGAGAAACATGTATATCTACACTAGATACAACGAACATAGAGGATATCATAAATGAGAAACTATCAGAGAATGTACTCGCCTGAAGTCCAAAGAACAGTCTCACAGATGTCTGACTCACTACCTCGAAGACCTAGATATGGAATACCACATTAATACAAGGTCCCGGAAAGAGAACAAGTCAAACTAGTCAACTTCTAGGTCAATAAATAAATTCTAAGTCAAAAGTCAACTATGGTCAACTCTAAAGTCAAACATGGTCAAACCAAGGTCAACCTCACAAGAAATCTATATAAAATAATATGGAAATAAAATACAACAATTTAGGAAATCAAAATTAGATCCCAAATGATACCCACACAAGAATACTAATAATACAAATAATGCACACTCTAATAATGTATATACAAACCCAATAAAATAATATATTATTATTAGTATTATACCTCACAAAAATACCTATATATATACATATATATATAAAACAATTAGATAAATATATATACTTATATATATACAATCAAATACTATTAGTTACAAAACACAATGCACATATTAATGTACGTATTTTACATGGCTAGAAGCACACATAAAACACATTCATTAATATACAAATAATTATATAATAATTATAAATAATATAATCACACATTTAAACACATAAATATATTTTACAAACCTTTATGTATAAAATATTTTATTAACATAAGTACATATATAATTGCATGCAAGAAAGCTACATATCTATATTTATACATCATATTAAAATACATAAAAATATAGATCTATTCTACAACATCATAATAAATACAATAAAATGAATATATAATATCTATATATATTTATTAATTATAAATGAAGAATTTAAAGCATAAATAGTTAGATCTACACGTAAACACACCAAATTGGAAAGTTTCACACCGTATCCCACTAGATCTAGGATACGCATGTGACACGAGTCCAACACACAACCAATTGCACCCCGAAGGACACAAATAAGTCACAAATAATATTTATGAATAAATCAAAGTGTCAAAAGTAGATCTATGTGTCCGTGTCAAAATACGACATGTTCAAAGCCCCGTGTCGGAGAAAACCCCCAAAATGACACGTATCACCAAATAGTTGGGATACGAACCACAAGTACCAAATATGGACACGACACAAGCCCCAAACACATAATCACATGCCCAATTGATCTATAGGATCAATTGACACACACAACAAAATATAAATTCAAAATTCCATCAAAATTAACACAAAAAGTACAATAACTTTCTCCATGGGTCTCCTATGAACACAAAACAAAGTCCTATGGGTAGTACATACATATAGGTTGATTTTACATGATTAAATCTCAGATTTAGAAGCTATTTAAATGGGAAAAACTGAATTATACCTATTGGGAGATGGATTCCCAATGAAACCTCCAATTGAGATGAACTTGCTTCCAAATTGTAGATCCTTGCTCCTCTTTGTAGATCCTTGCTTCCTCCTTCTAGATCCTTGCTTCTCAAATTTCTAATGGTGAATTGGAAAGAATTTGGAATAAATTTGGTAGGGAATTGGAATGGGAATGAAAGGAATTTGGTAGTGGGAAATTCTAGATCTAGATTTGAAAATGAGAATGAGAGGAGAGAGAATTTCCCCCCCTCTAATATAGGCCTGCCTTACCCCTTCACCAAGCAATTATAAAATATTCAATGTACCCCTTGGGGCCTCTCATGAAAAAATAATTAAGGAAGGAAGCTTCTAGTCTAATGATTTAATTAATTTAATCCATCTCCTTAACCATGGGCTTTCTAAATGGGCCAAGTCTAACTATTTAATTCATGTTGGTCCATGGGTCCAAACTAAACTAGTTGGGTCCACTAAAATAAGTCCAAAATAATTAAATAACATCTAACAATAATTAAATAATATAACAAAAATTATTTACCATGCACAATATTTATTTAAATAGGAAATTACTAAAATACCCTTTTTCCTAAAATGTGGTAGTGACAAGTCTACCCTCCTTAAAATAATTTCGTCCTCGAAATTCAAAGACGAAAACTACCCCCAGAAAATCACAGACCAGAATTAAAGAATCACAACTAACTAATGAACAAAATATAACAATGAACAGAACATAACTAGAGAATTAACATACCTCAAGGTACAAACAAATATGGATAACGCTCTCGCATGTCATCCTCTCTCTTCCAGGTAGACTCCCCCGGAGAGTGATGCCTCCATGCGACGCGCACCAAAGGAATAGTCTGGTTCCTCAGCACCTTCTCTCTCCGATCCAGAATCTCAACTGGCTGCTCTGGATAGCTAAGAGTAGGGCCTACCTCTATCTCTGAGTGATCCAATACTTGACTAGGATCTGCCACGTATCGTCTCAACTGCGACACATAAAACACGTTGTGCACTCCCTCCAATGCAGGTGGCAAGTCTAGTCTATAAGCAACTGCACCGACCCTCTCTAGAATAGTGAAAGGTCCGATGAATCGCGGACTAAGCTTTCCGCCTCCACCGAAGCGAATCGTGCCTCGTGTCGAAGAAATCCTCAGAAACACCAAACCACCCACCTAGAAAAAAACACCACCTTAAGAACTTAATCTATAACAAACAAGAACAAGCAAAAACAAAATCTAAACTATACCTCAAACTTCAAAGGTCTCCGATGGCTATCGGCCCAATGCCGCTGTCTGTCCTGCGCCACTCGAAGTCTGTCTCTGATCAACTGAACCTTCTCTGCTGCCTCCACAACCATCTCTGGCCCAAGCAAAACTCTCTCTCCAATATCGTCCCAAGACAAAGGAGTACGACACCTCCGACCATATAGAGCTTCAAAAGGTGACATCTCTATACTGGCCTGGTAACTGTTGTTGTAAGCAAACTCTACCAAATGGAGATGGTCCTCCCAAGAACACCCGAAATCTAGTACACAAGTACGCAACATATCCTCGAGAGTCTGGATAGTCCGCTCAGACTGCCCATCTGTCTGGGGATGATATGCAGTACTGAACTTGAACTGAGTGCCCAAACTCTCCTGCAAACTCCTCCAAAAATGAGAAATGAAACGACTATCTCGATCTGAGACTATGCTGACGGGAACTCCATGTATCCTAACGATCTGCCTCATATACATCTCTGCCAGCTTCTCCGTAGACAAATCCACCTTGAAAGGCAAAAAGTGGGCCGACTTGGTCAATCTATCAACAATGACCCAAATCGCGTCTTTCCCTCCTGGAGATCGTGGAAGTCCGGACACAAAATCTATAGTAATGTGTTCCCACTTCCACTCTGGAATGGGTAATGGCTGAAGTAAACCTCCTGGCCTCTGCCTCTCGGCTTTTACCTGCTGGCACACTAAGCATCTGGATACAAACTGTGCCACTTCCCTCTTCATGCCATACCACTACACTCTCTCTCGCATATCCCGATACATCTTAATAGCACCTGGATGTATGGAATACTGAGAGCGATGCGCTTCCTGCAATACCTCCTTACGCAACTCCCCACTAGGCACACACAATCTAACTCCATGCCTCAAAGATCCATCCTCTGCAATAGTGAAATCATCCTCCAATCCTGCTCTCACTTGAGCTCTGATACTCCTCAAGGATACATCATCATACTGTGCTGCCTTGATCCTGTCCATCAAATCTGAGTGTATCTGCAATTCCCACATTTGCATAGCACACCCAGGAACAATCACCTCAATGCCCAAGCTCTCCAAGTCCTCCAACAAATATCGATCCTGCGTCAAGAACATATCTACCGGATACCTGCTCAAAGCATCGGTAACTACATTGGCTTTCCCAGGATAATATTGCAAAGAGATATCAAAATCCTTCATCAGTTCCAACCACCGACGCTGCCTCATGTTCAACTCCTTCTGCGTGAAAACGTACTTCAAGCTTTTGTGGTCTGTGAAGATCTCTACACGCTCTCCGTACAAATAATGTTTCCACAACTTCAGGACGAAGATGACGGCTGCCAACTCCAAATCATGGGTAGGATAGTTCTTTTCATGAGGACGCAATTGCCTGGATGCATAGGCAATCATTTTCCCATGCTGCTGAAGAACACAACCTAAACCCTTCCCCGATGCATCACTATAAATAGTGAAACCTCCGGACCCTGATGGCAACGTCAAAATAGGAGCAGATGTCAACCTCTTCTTCAACTCCTCAAAAGCAACCTGGCAATCCTCCGTCCAAACAAACTCTACATCCTTCCTCGTGAGTCTGGTCATCGGCTCGGCAATCCTCGAAAAATCTTGCACAAACTTCTTGTAATAGCCTGCAATTCCCAAGAAACTCCTGATCTCTGCTACCGAACTCGGAGTCTTCCAAGATTCCACTGCTGAAATCTTCTTCGGATCCACTGAAATACCATCACCAGTCACAACATGCCCCAAGAATTCTACCTTGTCCAAGAAAAACTCACATTTGGACAACTTTCCATACAACTTCTCCTTCCTCAGCACATCTAACACAATCCTCAAATGCTCCTCATGCTCCTCCGGTGTCCTCGAGTATATGAGTATGTCGTCGATGAACACCACCACGAACTTGTCAAGGTACTGGTGGAACACCTTGTTCATCAAGTTCATAAATACCGCCGGTGCATTAGTCAAACCAAACGGCATCACCATAAACTCGTACTGACCATACCGAGTTCTAAAAGCAGTCTTCGGTATGTCCTCCGGCTTCACCTTCACCTGATGGTAGCCTGATCTCAAATCTATCTTAGAAAATACCTTCGCACCACTCAACTGATCAAACAGATCATCAATCCGTGGCAAAGGATACTTATTCTTGATAGTGAGATTATTCGAAGCCCTGTAATCAATGCACATGCGCACCGATCCATCCTTCTTTGGTACAAACAATACCGGGGCTCCCCATGGTGAAGAACTCGATCTGATAAACCCCTTATCCTGCAATTCGTCCACCTGCTTCTTCAACTCGACCAGCTCGCTGTTGTTTACTCTATAGACATGCTGTGAAATTGGTTCTGCACCTGGCACCAAGTCTATAGAAAATTTAACATCTCGATCTGGTGGCAATCCTGGCAATTCCTCAGGAAATACATCCAAGAATTATGCTATCAACGGATGCAGCAACTCCTTGTCTTCCACCATAGCTCCACAAATAATGCCTTCTCCCTGCTCCGCAGCTCCTCTAGCAAACTCGAACTCTGGCTCTCCTGGCGAACCAAACAAAACTCTACCTCCTCTACAGTCTATGCTAGCACGGTGCCTACTCAACCAATCCATCCCAAGTACAATGTCGTAGCTCGGAAGTGGCATTACAAGTAGACACGCACTCAACTCCCGGCCTCCCAGAGTAACTCTTCGATCCTTGCAAATATCATTAACCAGGATAATGCCTCCCCCGGTCATGATCTTGCAAGTCCTAAACAAAGACTCAGCTACCAAACCATGCTTTAGAGCAAAAGAAACAGATACAAAACTATGGGAAGCACCACTATCAAACAAAGCTAAAGCTGGAATGGAATCAAGAAGAATAGAATCAATATAGCACAAGATGTAAGACATCAAGGAAAGGACAGTTTAAGGGATCAAGTATCAATGTCAAAGGAGAATAGTTGAATCAAAAGAATTTTCCTAGATGTGATTGAGTATCTCAGCCTATATCCTATATCCTATTGCAGGCTCGCAGTAGTACAACTAAGTTGTCGCACTACCACGACATCACATACTTGTGAAGCTAGACCTGCATGGGCCACCACCAAAAACGTGTCACGACCCGTACCCGATGTAAGGATACTAGTCGAAAACAACGCCCAGCCTACGCCGCAGAATCGGCGATAGAACGCTGTCTAGATAGTCTATCTAAAGTAATGAACCACCAATAATGATAGAATACTCAATCACAGAACTAAGATAGAATGAGCACGAATCAGATAAGAATAGAATAGTCATCATACAACTCATGAGTTTAAAATAATACATCAATGAGTCTGAAGAGTAACATATAAGCTGGAGACAAATCCAGTACAAAAGAATACTAAAATACTACAAAGCTACACTCCAGGGTCAACTGTCTCAGTTGGGATAAGTCCCTCTTGAGCCAGGGTCTCCGAATCTAAACCCACAACATCCTGGGGTCCATAATAGGTAGGGTACTCCTCAGTGTCATCTGGAAAAATATATCCAGTCAGGAAAGGAGAAGAGTACATCTCTAACAGCAGTTCTAATCCATGATAAAAACTATGTAACAGTAAATAGCTGTGGATAAACAAGATGCACAAAATAGATACAAGAGATATATAGACAATAAGGAAATACTGGAAAGAAATACAATAATGAACAATATGCCAATGAAACAATAATACTAATGACTAAGTGTGTGAGTACTAGCTTAACATGTGATCGGCTTGGGCAAGATGCAATGCGGCCTGGTTAATCATACGTGCGGTGCATGATCAACACTATTTGCTTACCAGTACTTTATTCAATAGGGATTTGATCACATATCTATACTAATACTCCCCACCCCCAACTGGTATAATAGATCCAACCACGATATGCTATGGCACTAGATTCCCCAAGAAGAGAGCGACTCCTCCCGAAAATTGATGTCTGTACATGTACAAGATAACCAATGAAACAATACTTGCACCATATACACCATATACCAAGGAATAACATTTCATGACGAGATCCGGATATACCAATCCGTGTAACCATAGTGTCAAGAGAAACATGTATATCTACACTAGATACAACGAACATAGAGGATATCATAAATGAGAAACTATCAGAGAATGTACTCGCCTGAAGTCCAAAGAACAGTCTCACAGATGTCTGACTCACTACCTCGAAGACCTAGATATGGAATACCACATTAATACAAGGTCCCGGAAAGAGAACAAGTCAAACTAGTCAACTTCTAGGTCAATAAATAAATTCTAAGTCAAAAGTCAACTATGGTCAACTCTAAAGTCAAACATGGTCAAACCAAGGTCAACCTCACAAGAAATCTATATAAAATAATATGGAAATAAAATACAATAATTTAGGAAATTAAAATTAGATCCCAAATGATACCCACACAAGAATACTAATAATACAAATAATGCACACTCTAATAATGTATATACAAACCCAATAAAATAATATATTATTATTAGTATTATACCTCACAAAAACACCTATATATATACATATATATATAAAACAATTAGATAAATATATATACTTATATATATACAATCAAATACTATTAGTTACAAAACACAATGCACATATTAATGTACGTATTTTACATGGCTAGAAGCACACATAAAACACATTCATTAATATACAAATAATTATATAATAATTATAAATAATATAATCACACATTTAAACACATAAATATATTTTACAAACCTTTATGTATAAAATATTTTATTAACATAAGTACATATATAATTGCATGCAAGAAAGCTACATATCTATATTTATACATCATATTAAAATACATAAAAATATAGATCTATGCTACAACATCATAATAAATACAATAAAATGAATATATGATATCTATATATATTTACTAATTATAAATAAAGAATTTAAAGCATAAATAGTTAGATCTACACATAAACACACCAAATTGGAAAGTTTCACACCGTATCCCACTAGATCTAGGATACGCATGTGACACGAGTCCAACACACAACCAATTGCACCCCGAAGGACACAAATAAGTCACAAATAATATTTATGAATAAATCAAAGTATCAAAAGTAGATCTATGTGTCCGTGTCAAAATACGACATGTTCAAAGCCCCGTGTCGGAGGAAACCCCCAAAATGACACGTATCACCAAATAGTTGGGATACGAACCACAAGTACCAAATATGGACACGACACAAGCCCCAAACACATAATCACATGCCCAATTGATCTATAGGATCAATTGACACACACAACAAAATGTAAATTCGGAATTCCATCAAAATTGACACAAAAAGCACCATAACTTTCTCCATGGGTCTCCTATGAACACAAAATAAAGTCCTATGGGTAGTACATACATATAGGTTGATTTTACATGATTAAATCTCAGATTTAGAAGCTATTTAAATGGAAAAAACTGAATTATACCTATTGGGAGATGGATTCCCAATGAAATCTCCAATTAAGATGAACTTGCTTCCAAATTGTTGATCCTTGCTCCTCTTTGTAGATCCTTGCTTCCTCCTTCTAGATCCTTGCTTCTCAACTTTCTAATGGTGAATTGGGAAGAATTTGGAATAAATTTGGTAGAGAATTGGAATGGGAATGAAAGAAATTTGGTAGTGGGAAATTCTAGATCTAGATTTGAAAATGAGAATAAGAGGAGAGAGAATTTTCCCCCCTCTAATATAGGCCTGCCTTACCCCTTCCCCAAGCAATTATAAAATATCCAATGTACCCCTTGGGGCCTCTCATGAAGAAATAATTAAGGAAGGAAGCTTCTAGTCTAATGATTTAATTAATTTAATCCATCTCCTTAACCATGGACTTTCTAAATGGGCCAAGTCTAACTATTTAATTCATGTTGGTCCATGGGTCCAAACTAAACTAGTTGGGTCCACTAAAATAAGTCCAAAATAATTAAATAACATCTAACAACAATTAAATAATACAACAAAAATTATTTACCATGCACAATATTTATTTAAATAGGAAATTACTAAAATACCCTTTTTTCTAAAATGTGGTAGTGACAATCGTCTAATAGTAACCTATTCTTTAAGACGGTCCTATAGCTTGGGCCCGGCCTGATGGGCACTGTAAACCCCGTCGTGAGCCTCATATAGAGCCTGCTTTGCTTTTGCATTCGATAGACATCGTAGCAGAAGGCCGTCGTAGGAATGAAGATATAGCATTTTGGTAGCCGTATTGTAATAGAACTGTAGGAAACGTCTTCTGATGGAAGTGGCTTCCTTTGGATTCTTGGGAAAGATTCCATAGACTGCATAGTCGATAAACGGGAGCCTCCATTCTCGGATGCTAGTTTCTACCTCTGCAGCATAGCTTAGACATATGTAGAGGTTATTTTTCGGGCATACTAGCTCTTGGCTGACCATGGTGATCAATTGGTGAGTGTTGGCAGGGACGACCAAGGAGGCAGCGAGACCAACCAGGGCATCAACCTCGATGTTTTACAGTCGAGGGATATGCTCTATGAAGAACTCTTCGAAGGTGAAGATTATATCGAGCGCGACATGGTGTTAGGGAATCAAATCCTCATACCAGATTTTGTACTCGCCCCGGACCTGACTGACAATCAGCTTAGAGTTTCCATAGGCTCTAGGTAGTCGGCTCCTACTTGCTTAGCAAGCTGGAGTCCAATAACGAGGGCATTATACTCCGCCACGTTGTTGGAGCATGGCTCTGTGAGAGAATAAGCATATTTGATAACCAGATTATCTGGGAAGATCAACATAATCCCGAATCCAGCGACGGTGTCGCCTTTCGGCCATATTCTTGAAGCACCGTCGAAGAACATCTGCCAAACAACTTCTGTGTTTGTCATATTGGAGTCTGCCACTTTATCCAGGATCTCCTCGTAAAGCTTCTAGATTTATGGAATTGGATGGGCAGCTAGGAAGTCAGCCAATACTTGACCTTTGACCGCCTTTTGTGAAATAAATACCATATCGTATGGTGATAGGAGTATTGCCTATGTAGCTAGGCGAGAGTTGAGTGCCCTGGGTTTAGTCATGAGGAACCTGAGGGGGTTAAGCTGTGAGATCACATGGATCATTTGTCCCATCACATAATGCTGAGTTTTCTGGATAGCAAAGACCAGAGCAAGGCACTTATTCTCGACAGGATTGTATCTGTGCTCCGCACCGACCATTATCCTGCTGAGGTAGTAGATGGCCTTCTCGTGACCTGTGTTACTCTTCTGAGCTAGCAGAGCCCCAAGAGAGTGATCCATTGCTCGTACATAGATCAGAAAGGGCTTTCCTACTACAGGGGCTACTAGCACCGGAGGGTTCGTGAGGTATTCCTTGATGTCTTTGAATGCAAGCTGGCACGCTTTAGCCCAGACAAAGGAGACTCCCTTCTTCATAAGCTGGGTGAATGGTTAACAATGCCCTGAGAGATTTTCTATGAATCTTATAATGGCCAGTCTCCCTTAAAGGCCGCGAAGTTCTCTGAGGTTCTTCGGTGGATGCATTTTAAGGATTACTTTAGTCTTGTTAGGATCCACGTGAATACCATTCGAAGTTATGACAAAACCCAAGAACTTGCCGCTGGAGACTCCCAGGAAGGATTTAGTCAGATTCATCTTGGGTTGGTGTATACATATTAGGTCGAACACAGTCCTCAAGTCGTGGAGATGATTATCCTTAGAGCGACTTTTGACAGCGATATCATCAACGTAACACTCCCTTGTCTTGCACAGATATTTACGGAAGATGGTGCTCATATCTTGCTGGTATGTAGCACCTGCATTCTTTAATCCGAAGGATATGACTGTTTAGTAGTATACCCCTACCGGTGTCTGAAATGATGTATAATTCTCATCGTCAGAAAATATCTTGATTTAATTGTAACTAGAGAACCTGTCCATGCAGGACATGTGCTCGAAGCCGCATGTGTTATCGATCATTATGTCAGTGATCGAAAGAGAAAACTCATCTTTTGGGCATACCGCGTTCAGATCCTATGCAGATTTGGATCTTTTTTTTTTTTATGACAAGCATGATATTAGCCACCCAATCAGGACGTTGTTCCTCGCGGATGAAGCCACTAGCTATCAATTTATTTACTTCTGCTTCGATAGCGTTCATGATATCCGGATAGAACCATCATTTTTGTTGCTTCACTGGCTTAGCGTTCGGCAAGATGCCGAGCTTGTGGACTACGATCTAGGGGTCCAAACCCGGCATGTCTTCATAGCTCTTGGAAAAGACATCGATATATTCCTGTATGAGTTGTAGCAAGGATTCACGATCTTCACCGAATAAGCTTTTGCTGATGAAGATAGTTTTGGGGGAAGATTCCTCGCCCATGTTGACTTGCATGCCCTCGTCTTCGGTAGAAGGTTCTCGCTGCTCGAAACGTTGCTCCTATTGCGAGTCTAAGAGCTGGGACCACGGTTCCACTTTGAATAGTTCCGGTGAGTCCTCGTTATCTTCCTTAGGGTCAGTTGACGCCATGTTGATAGACAATGTTCATATAAATAGTTCTACGATACTGGTATCGGAGTCCCATATAGAGGATTCTGAAGAGTGTGACTGTGACTTATCTTCTTCCTCTGAGGCTTCGGGGGTTGATGGAGGTGTTACGTACCCAGGCCATGCCGGATCTTGTGGTAGTAATCCTCAGCTTTGCCTGTCGGAGTGGTGAGATGTAAGGGCAGTCGTCGACCTTTGTTGTAATTCAGACCTCGGTCACTTTTAAGATTATAACCCATCTTCTGGATGAGGTGATTGTCTTGACAACTGAACCGGTAAAGTTGTATTTTGCCGGTATTAGGTTCTGGCTCTTGTTCCTGCGGGACGAAGGACTGGGAGAATTCTACCCTGCCGAAGATGATGGGTTTCTCCCCCCTCCTCCTCGCTGGGACTATAAAGTAGGAACTTTGGCTAGGAAAGATCTGGTTTACTGCATAGGTAGTAGTTACCTGTGTATGAAGTTGCATGACTATACCATGCTCTAGGGAGTATAATATCCTCAACTATGCGTGTCACGACCCGCACCCGGTGTAAGGGTACTAGTCGGAAACAACGCCCAGCCTACGCCGCAGAATCGGCGGTAGAACGCTGTATAGATAAACTATCTAACAATATAATGAACCACCAATAATGATAGTATACTCAATCACAGAACTAAGGTGGAAATGAGCATGAATCAGATAAAGAATAGAATAGTCACAATACAACTCATGAGTCTAAAATAATACATCAATGAGTCTGAAGAAAATTACAGAAATATACTGGAGACAAATCCAGTACAAAGAATACTACAAAACTATAAAGCTACAACTCCAGGGTCAACTGTCTCAGTTGGGATAAGTTCCTCTTGAGCCAGGGTCTCAGAATCTAAACCCACAACATCCTGGGGTCCATAATAGGTAGGGTACTCCTCAGTGTCATCTGGAAAAATATATCCAGTCAGGAAAGGAGCAGAGTACAACCCTAACAGCAGTTCTCAAATAATGATAAACACTATGTAACAGTAAATAGTTGTGGATAAACAAGATGCATAAATAGATACAAGAATGTATAGACAATAAGGAAATACTGGAAAGAAATACAATAATGAACAATATGCTGATGGAACAAGAATACTAATGACTAAGTGTGTGAGTACTAGCTTTAACATGTGATCGGCTTGGGAACTTGCACAAGAGTATGATGGCCTGGCTGATTATACGTGCGGTGTATGATCAACACTCACAAGGAACAAGACATGCACAAGGAGGGTATGATCACATATCTACACTAAAATACTCCCCACCCCGACTGGTATAATAGATCCAACCACGGTACGTTATGGCACTAGATTCCCCAAGAAGATAGCTAGTCTCCCCGAGAATCGGTGTCTGTACATGTACAAGATAACCAATGAAACAATACTTGCACCATATACACCATATACCAAGGAATAACATCTCATGACGAGATCCGGATATACCAATCCGTGTAACTATAGTGTCAAGAGAACATGTATATCTACACTAGATACAACGAACATAGAGGATATCATAAATGAGAAACTATCAGAGAATATACTCGCCTGAAGTCCAATGAACAGTCTCACAAATGTCTGACTCGGTGCCTCGAAGACCTAGACATGGAATACCACATTAATACAAGGTCCCGGAAAGAGAACAAGTCAAACTAGGCAACTTCTAGGTCAATAAGTCAATTCTAAGGTAAAAGTCAACTATGGTCAACTCTAAAGTCCACTAAAGTCAAACATGGTCAAACCCAAAGTCAACCTCACAAGACATCTATAAAATAATATAGAGATAAACTACAATAATTTAGGAATCAAATTAGATTCAAAAAGAACTCACACAAAGTATACTAATAATACAATTAATATATACCCTAAAATAATATATACAACCCAACATTTATATAAATAACATAATATATTATTAAAATTATTATTCCTCACAAAACACATATATATATACATATATATATATACAATTATAATATATAATATATACATTAAATCTGTCAAAGCGTCATTGAAAAACAGTGAATAAAATATGATTAAATCAAAACAGTTTAAATAGTGACAGTCGGGACTGTCACCGAAGGACTGTCACCGAAACCCAAATAATAAACTGCCACTGCTTTGGTTTTCGCTGACAGTTAAACTGTCGCGGAAAAGCGTCGCAGAAAAGCTGCTGTTTCCCGCTGCTGCAATTAATGACAGATTTGTCATTAATTGCCCGAAGGCTACAGCGGCTGCTATTAGTCGGCTAATTAATGACAGTTTTTACTGTCATTAATTCACTGTCACTAAAACAAGTTATATATATATAATTATATATATAAAAAACAGAATATATAAAACAATATATATATATATATATATATATATATATATATATATAAACAGAATATATAAAACAGTATATATATATATATATATAAACCATTAATACAAAAATGTACATATATATATTAATATACACATAAACTTATACCTTCAAATATTTAACAAAGAACATATAATTTACATGGCTAGAAGCACACCTAAAATATTTACATTAATATTCAAATAATTACATAATAATTATAAATAATATAATTACACAATTAAACATACAAATATATTTTATAAAACATTTTATGTATAAATTATATTATTTAACAAGTAGTAACATATATATTTGCATGCAAGAAAGCTACATATTATATTGTACATTATATTAGCACACCCAAAATATAGATCTATGCTACAATAATTACTATAATAAATACACAAAATAAATATTTAATATCCATATATATATATACTAATTATAAATGAAGAATTGAACCACAATTAATTAGATCTATACAAAAATACACACAATTGGAGAGTATCTCACCGTATTCCACTAGATCTAGGATACGCATGCGACACGAGTCCAACACACAACTAAATGCACCCCGAAGGACACAAACAGATCACAAATAATATTTATGAACAAATCAAAGCGTCAAAAGTAGATCTATGTGTCCGTGTCAAAATACGACATGTTCAAAGCCCCGTGTCGGAGGAAAACCCCCAAATGACACGTATCACCAAATAGTTGGGATACGAACCACAAGTATCCCAATATGGACACGACACTAGCCTCAAACACAAATCTCATGTCCAATTGATCTATAGGATCAATTGACACACACAAAAAATGTAAATTCGGAATTCCAACAAATTGACACAAAAAGCACCATAACTTTCTCCATGGGTCTCCTATGAACACAAAACAAAGTCCTATGGGTAGTACATATATATAGGTTAATTTTACATGATTAAATCTCAGATTTAGAAGCTATTTAAATGGGAAAAATCTGAATTATACCTATTGGGAGATGGATTCCCAATGAAACCTCCAATTGAGATGAACTTGCTTTCAAATTGTAGATCCTTGCTCCTCTTTGTAGATCCTTGCTTCCTTCTTCTAGATCCTTGCTTCCTCCTTCTCTAATGGTTAATTGGAAAGAATTTGGAATGAATTTGGTAGGGAATTGGATTGGGAATTGAGGGAATTTGGTAGTGGGAGAATTCTAGATCTAGATTTGGAATGAGATGAGAGGAGAGAGAAATTTCCCCCCTCTTTAATAGGCCGGCCATAGCCCCTCCCCCAAGCAATTGTAAAATGTCCAATGTACCCCTTGGGGCCTCTCATGAAGAAATAATTAAGGAAGGAAGCTTCTAGTCTAATCATTTAATTAATTTAATCCATCTCCTTAACTATGGGCTTTCAAAATGGGCCAAATCTAACTATTTAATTCATGTTGGTCCATGGGTCCAAACTACACTAGTTGGGTCCACTAAAATAAGTCCAAAATAATTAAATAATATCTAACAACAATTAAATAATACAACAAAAATTATTTACCATGCATAATATTTATTTAAATAGGAAATTACTAAAATACCCTTTTTTCTAAAATGTGGTAGTGACAAGTCTACCCTCCTTAAAATAATTTCGTCCTCAAAATTCAAAGACGAAAACTACCCCCAAAAAATCACAGAACAGAACTAAAGAATCACAACTAACTAATGAACAGAACATAACAATGAACAGAACATAACTAGAAATAACATACCTCAAGGTACAAACAAATATGGATAACGCTCTCGCATTTCATCCTCTCTCTCCCAGGTAGACTCCCCCGGAGAGTGATGCCTCCATGCGACGCGCACCAAAGGAATAGTCTGGTTCCTCAGCACCTTCTCTCTCCGATCCAGAATCCCAACTGGCTGCTCTGGATAGCTAAGAGTAGGGCCCACCTCTATCTCTGAGTGATCCAATACATGATTAGGATCTGCCACGTATCGTCTCAACTGCGACACATGAAACACGTTGTGCACTCCCTCCAATGCAGGTGGCAAGTCTAGTCTATAAGCAACTGCACCGACCCTCTCTAGAATAGTGAAAGGTCCAATGAATCGCGGACTAAGCTTTCCGCCTCCATCGAAGCGAATCGTGCCTCGTGTCGGAGAAATTCTCAGAAACACCAAACCACCCACCTAGAACAAAACACCACCTTAAGAACTTATCTATAACAAACAACCAAGAACAAGCACACAAAATAAAATCTAAACTATACCTCAAACTCCAAGGGTCTCCGATGGCTATCGGCCCAATGCCGTTGTCTGTCCTGCGCCACTCGAAGTCTGTCTCTGATCAACTGAACCTTCTCTGCTGCATCCACAACCATCTCTGGCCCAAGCAAAACTCTCTCTCCAACATCGTCCCAAGACAAAGGAGTACGACACCTCCGACCATATAGAGCTTCAAAAGGTGACATCTCTATACTGGCCTGGTAACTGTTGTTGTAAGCAAACTCTACCAAATGGAGATGGTCCTCCCAAGAACCCCCAAAATCTAGTACACAAGTGCGCAACATATCCTCGAGAGTCTGAATAGTCCTCTCTGACTGCCCATCTGTCTGGGGATGATATGCAGTACTGAATTTGAGCTGAGTGCTCAAACTCTCCTGCAAACTCCTCCAGAAATGAGAAGTGAAACGACTATCTCGATCTGAGACTATGCTGACGGGAACTCCATGTATCCTAACGATCTGCCTCACATACATCTCTGCCAGCTTCTCCGTAGACAAACCCACCTTGAAAGGCAAAAAATGGGCCGACTTGGTCAATCTATCAACAATGACCCAAATCGCGTCTTTCCCTCCTGGAGATCGTGGTAGTCCGGACACAAAATCCATAGTAATGTGTTCCCACTTCCACTCTGGAATGGGTAATGGCTGAAGTAAACCTCCTGGCCTCTGCCTCTCGGCTTTCACCTGCTGGCACACTAAGCATCTGGATACAAACTGTGCCACTTCCCTCTTCATGCCATACCACCACACACTCTCTCGCATATCCCGATACATCTTGTTAGCACCTGGATGTATGGAATACTGAGAGCGATGCGCTTCCTGCAACACCTCCTCGTGCAACTCCCCACTAGGCACACACAATCTAACTCCATGCCTCAAAGATCCATCCTCTGCAATAGTGAAATCATCCTCCAATCCTGCTCTCACCTGAGCTCTGATACTCCTCAAAGATACGTCATCATACTGTGCTGCCTTGATCCTATCCATCAAATCTGAATGTATCTGCAATCCCCACATCTGCATAGCATACCCAGGAACAATCACCTCAATGCCCAAGCTCTCCAAGTCCTCCAACAGATATCGATCCTGCATCAAGAACATAGCTACCGGATACCTGCTCAAAGCATCGGCAACTACATTGGCTTTCCCAGGATGATATTGCAAAGAGATATCAAAATCCTTCATCAATTCCAACCACCGACGCTGCCTCATGTTCAACTCCTTCTGCGTGAAAACGTACTTCAAGCTTTTGTGGTCTGTGAAGATCTCCACACGCTCTCCGTACAAATAATGTTTCCACAACTTCAGGGCGAATATGACGGCTGCCAACTCCAAATCATGGGTAGGATAGTTTTTTTCATGAGGACGCAATTGCCTGGATGCATAGGCAATCACTTTCCCATGCTGCTGAAGAACACAACCTAAACCCTTTCCCGATGCATCACTATAAATAGTGAAACCTCCGGACCCTGATGGCAATGTCAAAATAGGAGCAGACGTCAACCTCTTCTTCAACTCCTCAAAAGCAGCCTGGCAATCTTCCGTCCAAACAAACTCCACATCATTCCTTGTGAGTCTGGTCATCGGCTTGCAATCCTCCAAAATCTTGCACAAACTTTCTGTAGTAGCCTGCCAATCCCAAGAAACTCCTGATCTCTGCTACCGAACTCGGAGTCTTCCAAGATTCCACTGCTGAAATCTTCTTCGGATCCACTGAAATACCATCACCAGTCACAACATGCCCCAAGAATTCCACCTTGTCCAAGAAAAACTCACATTTGGACAACTTCCCATACAGCTTCTCCTTCCTCAGCACATCCAACACAATCCTCAAATGCTCCTCATGCTCCTCCGGTGTCCTCGAGTATATGAGTATGTCGTCGATGAACACCACCACGAACTTGTCAAGGTACTGGTGGAACACCTTGTTCATCAAGTTCATAAATACCGCCGGTGCATTAGTCAAACCAAACGGCATAACCATAAACTCGTACTGACCATACCGAGTTCTAAAAGCAGTCTTCGGTATGTCCCCCGGCTTCACCTTCACCTGATGGTAGCCTGATCTCAAATCTATCTTAGAAAATACCTTGGCACCACTCAACTGATCAAACAGATCATCAATCCGTGGCAAAGGATACTTATTCTTGATAGTGAGATTATTCAAAGCCCTGTAATCAATGCACATGCGCACCGATCCATCCTTCTTTGGTACAAACAATACCGGGGCTCCCCATGGTGAAGAACTCGATCTGATAAACCCCTTATCCTGCAATTTGTCCACCTGCTTCTTCAACTCGACCAGCTCGCTGTTGTTTACTCTATAGACATGCTGCGAAATCGGTTCTGCACCTGGCACCAAGTCTATAGAAAATTCAACATCTCGATCTGGCGGCAATCCTGGCAATTCTTCAGGAAACACATCCAAAAATTCTGCTATCAACGGATGTGGCAACTCCTTGTCTTCCACCATAGCTCCACAAATAATGCCTTCTTCCTGCTCCGCAGTTCCTCTAGCAAACTCGAACTCTGGCTCTCCTGGCGGACCAAACAAAACTCTACCTCCTCTACAATCTATGCTAGCACGGTGCCTACTCAACCAATCCATCCCGAGTACAATGTCGTAGCTCGGAAGTGGCATTACAAGTAGACACGCACTCAACTCCCGGCCTCCCAGAGTAACTCTCCGATCCTTGCAAATATCATTAACCAGGATAATGCCTCCCCCGGTCATGATCTTGCAAGTCCTAAGCAAAGACTCAGCTACCAAACCATGCTTTAGAGCAAAAGAAACAGATACAAAACTATGGGAAGCACCACTATCAAACAAAGCTAAAGCTGGAATGGAATCAAGAAGAATAGAACCTGCGATGACATCTCCTGTGGGTTCCTCCTCTTCGACTGTCATAGCAAACGCTCGTCCCTGCCGAGCACCTCCCTGCTGCTGATGCTGGACAAAACGCTGCTGCTGTGTCGGAAGCGGTCCCCTCGGTTGTGCTGCAGGTGGTCTTATCTGTGCCCTCGGAGCTGGAGCTGCTCCCTGAACTGCACGACGAGGACACTCCCTCAATTGATGCCCTTCAGTACCATAATACAAACAAACTCCTAGCCTCTTTCTGCAAACTTCCCAGATGTGGCCGGGCTTCTTGCAGAAGTTGCATAGAGCTTGCTGTAACTGCCTCTGCTGCTGAGGTGCCTGGTGAAAAGGCGCTCTAGCTGGAGTCTGGTTCTGCTGTGGCTGCTGGAAAGGTCTGGACTGGAAATGAGGACGTTTGGCAGATACTGCACTGCCGTTGGCCCCCAGAAAAGAATCACGGTCTCTCTTGGTCTTCAAACCCAGATCCCGCTCAACCTTGCGTGCCTCCGCAAGTATCTCCGAGTATGTCTCATAAAAAGACGGAATGAGAATCTTCACCTCCCAGTTTAGACCCTCTCGGAAACGAATAGCTCGAACCTCCGGCTCCCTCACCAGATACTCTGCAAATCGGCTCAGCCTACCGAACTCCGCAGCGTATTCCTCCACAGACATGCTTCCCTGAATGAGACTCTCAAATTGTCTCCCCAAGTCAAGCCTGTCTATCCGGGCGAAAAACTTCTTCTTGAAAAGGTCCCTGAATATCTCCCAAGATTGTCCTGCGTCAACTAGAACCGGCTTATTCCTGAACCAAGTACGAGCGACGTCGAACAGTTGAAGTCCTACCGCCTCAACCTTCAGATCTTCAGAAAGACGGGACATCCTCATAAGACGCTCAATGTCCTCGAGCCAATCATCAGCATAGACGATGCCCTCCGTCCCTTTGAAAACCCTAGGCTCCAGTTTCTTGAAGTCCTGAATGTTGCCTTGCCGAAGCTGAGCAACCTGAGGAACAACCTGCTGCTGGACCGGAACTCCTCTCTCAACTACAGCACGAGCAAGCTGATGAGCACTCTCGATGCCCTGCCGTAGAACGTCGGTCTGCCTCTGATGTGCCTCTGACTGAGCCCTCTGTGCCTCGAGCATCTCACGAAACAGAGTAAACATCTGTGACGCCTCTGCTGGCACAGGAGGTGGAGGTGGAAGCCCCTCAGATACAGCTGGCACAGTCCTCTGAGTGGGTGGTGGACCTCCGAAAGCAGCTGACACTCCAATCACCGGAGAAGTGACTGGTGCAGGCCCTCGGGATGTCGCAGACCTCTCAGAAGCTGCTCTCCCCTGCTGTGATCTAGTTTTAGGCGGCATCCTGAGACAAAGCGAAAGAAAGAATCAATATGGCACAAGATGTAAGATATTCAAGGAAAGGACAAGTTTAAGGGATCAAGTATCAATATCAAAGGAGAATAGTTGAATCAAAAGAATTTTCCTAGATGTGATTGAGTATCTCAGCCTATATCCTATATCCTATCGCAGGCTCGCAGTAGTACAACTAAGTTGTCGCACTACCACGACATCACATACTTGTGAAGCTAGACCTGCATGGGCCACCACCAAAAATGTGTCACGACCCGCACCCGGTGTAAGGGTACTAGTCGGAAACAACGCCCAGCCTACGCCGCAGAATCGGCGGTAGAACGCTGTCTAGATAAACTATCTAACAATATAATGAACCACCAATAATGATAGTATACTCAATCACAGAACTAAGGTGGAAATGAGCACGAATCAGATAAAGAATAGAATAGTCACAATACAACTCATGAGTCTAAAATAATACATCAATGAGTCTGAAGAAAATTACAGAAATATGCTGGAGACAAATCCAGTACAAAGAATACTACAAAACTATAAAGCTACAACTCCAGGGTCAACTGTCTCAGTTGGGATAAGTTCCTCTTGAGCCAGGGTCTCAGAATCTAAACCCACAACATCCTGGGGTCCATAATAGGTAGGGTACTCCTCAGTGTCATCTGGAAAAATATATCCAGTCAGGAAAGGAGCAGAGTACAACCCTAACAGCAGTTCTCAAATAATGATAAAAACTATGTAACAGTAAATAGTTGTGGATAAACAAGATGCATAAATAGATACAAGAATGTATAGACAATAAGGAAATACTGGAAAGAAATACAATAATGAACAATATGCTGATAGAACAAGAATACTAATGACTAAGTGTGTGAGTACTAGCTTTAACATGTGATCGGCTTGGGAACTTGCACAAGAGTATGATGGCCTGGCTGATTATACGTGCGGTGTATGATCAACACTCACAAGGAACAAGACATGCACAAGGAGGGTATGATCACATATCTACACTAAAATACTCCCCACCCCGACTGGTATAATAGATCCAACCACGGTACGTTATGGCACTAGATTCCCCAAGAAGATAGCTAGTCTCCCCGAGAATCGGTGTCTGTACATGTACAAGATAACCAATGAAACAATACTTGCACCATATACACCATATACCAAGGAATAACATCTCATGACGAGATCCGGATATACCAATCCGTGTAACCATAGTGTCAAGAGAACATGTATATCTACACTAGATACAACGAACATAGAGGATATCATAAATGAGAAACTATCAGAGAATGTACTCGCCTGAAGTCCAATGAACAGTCTCACAAATGTCTGACTCGGTGCCTCGAAGACCTAGACATGGAATACCACATTAATACAAGGTCCCGGAAAGAGAACAAGTCAAACTAGGCAACTTCTAGGTCAATAAGTCAATTCTAAGGTAAAAGTCAACTATGGTCAACTCTAAAGTCCACTAAAGTCAAACATGGTCAAACCCAAAGTCAACCTCACAAGACATCTATAAAATAATATAGAGATAAACTACAATAATTTAGGAATCAAATTAGATTCAAAAAGAACTCACACAAAGTATACTAATAATACAATTAATATATACCCTAAAATAATATATACAACCCAACATTTATATAAATAACATAATATATTATTACAATTATTATTCCTCACAAAACACATATATATATACATATATATATATACAATTATAATATATAATATATACATTAAATCTGTCAAAGCGTCATTGAAAAACAGTGAATAAAATAGGATTAAATCAAAACAGTTTAAATAGTGACAGTCGGGACTGTCACCGAAGGACTGTCACCGAAACCCAAATAATAAACTGCCACTGCTTTGGTTTTCGCTGACAGTTAAACTGTCGCGGAAAAGCGTCGCAGAAAAGCTGCTGTTTCCCGCTGCTGCAATTATTGACAGGTTTGTCATTAATTGCCCGAAGGCTACAGCGGCTGCTATTAGTCGGCTAATTAATGACAGTTTTTACTGTCATTAATTCACTGTCACTAAAACAAGTTATATATATATAATTATATATATAAAAACAGAATATATAAAACAATATATATATATATATAAACAGAATTTATAAAACAGTATATATATATATATATAAACCATTAATACAAAAATGTACATATATATATTAATATACACATAAACTTATACCTTCAAATATTTAACAAAGAACATATAATTTACATGGCTAGAAGCACACCTAAAATATTTACATTAATATCCAAATAATTACATAATAATTATAAATAATATAATTACACAATTAAACATACAAATATATTTTATAAAACATTTTATGTATAAATTATATTATTTAACAAGTAGTAACATATATATTTGCATGCAAGAAAGCTACATATTATATTGTACATTATATTAGCACACCCAAAATATAGATCTATGCTACAATAATTACTATAATAAATACACAAAATAAATATTTAATATCCATATATATATATACTAATTATAAATGAAGAATTGAACCACAATTAATTAGATCTATACAAAAATACACACAATTGGAGAGTATCTCACCGTATCCCACTAGATCTAGGATACGCATGCGATACGAGTCCAACACACAACTAAATGCACCCCGAAGGACACAAACAGATCACAAATAATATTTATGAACAAATCAAAGCGTCAAAAGTAGATCTATGTGTCCGTGTCAAAATACGACATGTTCAAAGCCCCGTGTCGGAGGAAAACCCCCAAATAACACGTATCACCAAATAGTTGGGATACGAACCACAAGTATCCCAATATGGACACGACACTAGCCTCAAACATAAATCTCATGTCCAATTGATCTATAGGATCAATTGACACACACAAAAAAATGTAAATTCGGAATTCCAACAAAATTGACACAAAAAGTACCATAACTTTCTCCATGGGTCTCCTATGAACACAAAACAAAGTCCTATGGGTAGTACATACATATAGGTTGATTTTACATGATTAAATCTCAGATTTAGAAGCTATTTAAATGGGAAAAATCTGAATTATACCTATTGGGAGATGGATTCCCAATGAAACCTCCAATTGAGATGAACTTGCTTCCAAATTGTAGATCCTTGCTCCTCTTTGTAGATCCTTGCTTCCTTCTTCTAGATCCTTGCTTCCTCCTTCTCTAATGGTGAATTGGAAAGAATTTGGAATGAATTTGGTAGGGAATTGGATTGGGAATGGAGGGAATTTGGTAGTGGAAGAATTCTAGATTTGGAATGAGATGAGAGGAGAGAGAAATTTCCCCCCCTCTTTAATAGGCCGGCCATAGCCCCTCCCCCAAGCAATTGTAAAATGTCCAATGTACCCCTTGGGGCCTCTCATGAAGAAATAATTAAGGAAGGAAGCTTCTAGTCTAATCATTTAATTAATTTAATCCATCTCCTTAACTATGGGCTTTCAAAATGGGCCAAATCTAACTATTTAATTCATGTTGGTCCATGGGTCCAAACTACACTAGTTGGGTCCACTAAAATAAGTCCAAAATAATTAAATAATATCTAACAACAATTAAATAATACAACAAAAATTATTTACCATGCACAATATTTATTTAAATAGGAAATTACTAAAATACCCTTTTTTCTAAAATATGGTAGTGACAATGCGACATCATAATATTTCAAAGATAACCCTTTATTCATAAAGTAGGGGATCTTTTCTAGGGGAATTACATCGTCTAGGGATGGAGCGTTAGCATGAGCCGCTACGTACTCTTCTAGTTCATATTTCTTGGGATTTATCTCCAATGCGAGCGAGGGCAATGGAGGCCCCTACGAAGCTTTACCACCAAGGGTTCAGGGACAGGAGCCGGCACTGGGTCCTTCTTTCGACTTGGCAGTCATACTATCATAGGTTGTGGTGCCTTCCTTTGTATTTTCACAATAAGGGGAGGGTTGTTTCCCGAGCACGTCCCTTGAGGTGGACCGTCAAAGGTTTGCTTGATATTACTGTAATTTCTGCTTTGTCGTCGGCATTATTCCCTCCTCCATCCTGGCTGACGTATTTTTACAGGAGTGAATCATAGTAGTAGGCCTCTACCCCTTTGAAGGGATTGACATCAGTGAACTCCATCTTAACCGTGCTATGGTTGTCAATGTACTTTAGACACTGGTGCAGGGTTGACGGCACGATGTATTCGTGTATCCATGAATGCCCTAGCAGGATGTTGTAGGATACGTCTATATCAATGACATAGCATGTGACTTCCGTCTTCAAGTCGCCTATCTAAAATTTCAGACGAATCTTGCCCAGATAGTAGCTTCTTCCAGTGTTGAATCCACTGATGGTAGTATTGGTGGCCGTCAGCCAATGCATTAGGATGCCCAAGTTCTGAGCAGACTCCGAAGAATAATGTTGATAGACGGACCCGGATCGATGTGCATCTGGTCCACCTTGATGGCGTCGATGTACCCTGTGTAATACAGAGGGCGATCGTTCCTATTGTTCTTTAGCAACATATCTTTTTTCGAGAATGTGATCATGTGTATTGCCTCCGTCATATTGTTACAGTAGGGGCATGTCGCAGGATCTTCACCTGGCGTCTTGACCTACTCCAATAGGTGTCGACGTTCTGTAATGCCTCACTCAGAGCATTCTGAGTGTCTTTGGAGAGTCAGAGAAGCTCTAACAGTGACAACTTTGCCGGAGTATTGGCAAGCTGTGCCAGGATGTCGAAGTTATTGGGCTTCTCTAGCCCATTTGATGTATCTTTGCACAACCATTTGTAGAAGCGAGTTTCTTTCTGCTTAGACTTGTCCGCGGCTAGAGGTTGGGATGGACCTTGATCCGATGCAACAGGTGCAGTGAGTATGACCGTTGGCTGAGCATCGTCGTTGGGGGTATTACCATCCCGCTGGTAGGTAAGGCCCGATCTAGTCTCCCTTACAATAGCTTCCTTAGTGGTGTGTGACAACATATGGCATGAGTTAGATTTTCGTCCTTTGGACTTTATTGCGGAAGGCATTGCTTGCTGCATCAAGTCTGGGGCAAGGTCTTGGTGAACCCACGTGCCTTCACCTCATGGTGTACTGAGAGGTACCAGTCCGAAGGTTTGGTCGCGAGCTGGCAAAAGATTAAACAACTCGATGGTGACCTTTGGGATTGGTACCACCCCGTCTCGGGCTTTCATTGCCAGAAAGTTACCAAACTGGAGGTACATCATGTTGGCAGCAACTGTTTTGTCCTCAAAATCTAAGTTGAGGGCCTTAGAATCGAGTATACGCTGGATGTACCGCTTTAGTGTGTAGCAATCTGGCATCGCATGATGGACGTATCGATGGTAGTGGCAGTAATTTAGGTTATTTATATCTTCTGCCTCATCGGGGAGCTTGATGTCGGGGCGGGAGAGCTTATTCCGCTTCATCAGTACGTCAAACATTACGACGAAG
The DNA here is from genome assembly GCA_036927795.1 of Iris macrosiphon. NCBI lineage: Eukaryota > Viridiplantae > Streptophyta > Magnoliopsida > Asparagales > Iridaceae > Iris > Iris macrosiphon. The sequence continues at coordinate 142,636,725 of JAYESA010000014.1, forward strand.
TCATCCTCATCAAAAGAGTAAGTCACTTTTGGTTTTGGAGCTTCTGTCGGTGTCACGCCTCAGTCCCAAAATATATAGGACTAGGAATACGCAATACGCCAGCCGTATGTATACGAAAACTCCAATATGTTGGAAGATCGTAACACACATACGTACGCTGTACATGAATATCAAATCCACAAGTAGTAATATACTGTCAACACAAGTCACACGTAATCTATATCTCATCCACAACATAAATAAAGAAATAGAAATAAATAACTGAATCTCAAATATGAAGTATCAAAGAATGATAGTCGGGTGAAAACAAATCCACTGCCAATCGACTATAATAAAAACTAAATAAGAGAAGAGATTAAACTCTAATATAAGATAAATGTCAATAAAGGAAATAGCAACTAGAATATCCATCAGCTGCGATGAATCAAAGGTACTCTGAAGGTAAGACCTCCTCAGTCTGGTATGAAGCGTCAGGTCCGGGTCCGTACTCCTATGGATAATCCTGCCCGTCTATACCTGGAAAGGGACCAGGTCCTCAGAGGAACGTAACAAGATACATAGAAGCATGCCAATAAAGTACTAAAAATAAACATCCAATGGGTCGCCTAACCATCTATGTGAATGCACTTTGAGAACAACTTTACAACAAGTGGGCTATCTAGCTAAAATGGTATTGGCATAATTCTCTTGGAGAATCAGGGGCCTACAAAGCATGTCTTCTTTTGAACGCCAGAGGCCGCCTGATAATAATAATATATAGTGGTCATCATGATCGCGCATCTCCGGCTGAGCGTACGGGTTACACAAGAAAAGTATAAAGGAGCAAAAATGCCTTACTTGTTGTTCTCCCCACCCCATGCTCTAATTATGTCACATCCATGACACGATGATACCTCTAAATAACCGCCAAGTCTTCTAACATGCAATTTCTATCAGCAGTTATCCTTATCCGTCGTATGTCCCATACGTACCAGTGGCCAACCGTATACGCAAGTCTGTGTCCTACATGAGACTTACACTCGTGCAACAATAGTGTCCTGGCCAATGAAACATAAGAATGCCTCATGATAATTGGGTAGTCTCATAAACTAGGTCAACATGCATATATATAATAAAAAACAGAATACGACGCCACCGTCATTGCACCCAAGTTATTCTTGGACGCGCAGTTAAATAGCAGTTAAAATATATGAACTAAATGACATAAATAAAATGCATGCACCATATAGAATATAAATCACAGTACAATGGCAAGGTATACTTGCCTGGCAAGCAATCTGCACGTCAAGTACACAAGATCAGAAACTATGGCGTCCGAATGAACGTCTTCAGATGTTGAAATAAACATCACCAACATTTTCGGAATCAGCGAAATAGCTTAAAAATACTACCCTTTCGTCCAATTTGGATACAGGGGCAAAACGATAATTTTGGGTCAAAACGAGTCCACATAGGGGCCACTTTGCACCGAAATATGTGTCAGAGGTAAAGATCTCTAAATGAAACAAATTATAGGCAAACAAATTTTAAACATCAATACGAACTCAACGGTATGTCCAATTTTGGATTCCGGTGAGCCGAACACAAATTCGCCCTTAAAGTCAACCATGAGGCCCACAAATAGGCACCTTGGTCAACTGTCTCAGAATCGCGTAAAACTTGGGTCACAGGACCAGTGTGATACTACAAATCTAATGGCGTAAGTTTTGTCGTATTCTGACGAGCGTACACAAAATGGTGCGGTATTTTGTAAAAGTTACGATACGGTGACTTTTTGCGGATACGGGTTGATTCCGACGCGCACACACGTCCAAATCAGTTTCTGCGAAAGTCCACACGTCAGGACGTACCATATGCGCCTTTCGGTGTAATTGGTATACGACGGGGTGGTCCTGTTTGGCGGGGCGAGCTTCGTATCGCAAATTCTAATATTTTAAAAACAAGTTTTTTATGATTTTTAACCCAATTTATCTCTGATTCTAACACAAAATAAAATAATCTAATTAACAGAAAATGACCTCAGTTATATAGACTTCATATAGCAAAAAGTAGATTTAAATTTGGATGTTTATGGTGGAAGATAACAGCCTCTAAACATAGGTTGTTGAACAGTTCATAACAGTTTAAAATATGTGGTTTTTCTTTAATTTGGCTTCGATTTTTACCTAGTGTTAAACGTTGTTCGATGGAAACTAATTAACAGAGTTGAGAGGGGGATAGGTTATGATCTTACCGGTGAATACGGATCCAAAAAGGATCGAGAGACGAGGCAGAAAACTACGCGTGAAACAGGGGTCGTCGCTGCCGTTTCTGTTGCGGATGCTTGCGCGGTCGCGCGGACGTGGCCGGCCGGCGGTTCTCCGGTGGTTGTGCGGTTCTGATGGTTTGAGGTCGGTGTCGTTGGGGTGGAGAAGTTAGTGGCCAGGGTTAGGGTTAGTAGAATATGTGTATATATATATAGGCGAAGGGTGAGATGGGAAGGGAGTCGGTGCGTGGGTGTGGGGGTCTGGGCTACTATGGGGTTAGGGTATTAATTCTGCTGGGTTAGCAATCGGGTTTAGGCTTAAGATTTAGTCTTAGACTTAGGGGTTTAGTTAAAGGGATTTGCTTTTTTTTTTTTAATTTTTTAAGATTTCCTTTTTTCTTTTCTTTTTCTTTTATTTACTCTATTATTTCCTTTTTCTATTAATACTATTTATTTATATAGGTATATATGGTAAAAAAAATCCAAAAAAATATAGCACATTCTAAAAATCTATCATCCTTCTACAAGACTTCCTAAATAAAATAAAATATGATAATAGTTTTGTTTCCATTGATTCTAGATGAGTAGTTACCTAGGTAATTAATTCAATAAAATTTTATTCTCTAATTAACTAAGAAATAATGTAATGAAATTAAATGATTACTTAAATAATTATAACATTTAAAATTAGGGGGTTTTACAGTCGGCTTCTATTTTGGCTTCTTGGCTATATTGGCAACAAGGGCCTGCTTTCCTTTGCCGTCACGGCCACTATTGCCATAGTTATTATTTTTGTTGTAAGGATGCTTTCCCCTATCATTAGCTACAGTGATTTGTATTCCCAATAGTCGGGCATCATTTACTTTTCTCTCAGTACTGATGGCATTTATGATGAACGTTATCCAATCTTTGAATTGGGTGTCACCCATCCAGAACCTGACTGCCGGAAGTAGATTATTCTCACACATGTCCATCAGCGTGGATTCAGGATTACCCGGGGGCAACTTCAGCACGACTTTCCTATAACGTTTGACGTATTCCTGAACAGGATCCTTCTCTTTTTGCATGATGTCTAGCAAGGAGGATATCGTCATGTCACATCTCCTGTCATAGAATCTGGCAGGGAAGAAACTTTTAAGATTATCAAATAATGATATACAGTTGTCCTGGAGGCTGCAGAACCAATCGAAGGCCACCCCAGACAATGCCCCGACAAAGAGCTTGGTGAGAAGAGCGTCACTGCGGGGTAGATGCCCTATTGTTGTGTTAAAGTAGCTCATGTATTGACGAGGAGACGTCTTTCCTTCAAATGGATTTATTTTGAAGGTCTTGTATTTAGGTGGATAGGGCAAGTCTCTCCACTCAAGGGGATATGGTTATCGAATTTCGAGCTCGCATAGTGACTCTCGATTGCTCATTGAGTCCAAGCGGGCTCGCAGTTCTCACACCTCCCGTATCGCTTCCCGAGCCTCATCTACTGCAGAAGGAATAGATTATCCAGGCCTAATGTGATCGCCATTGATGGGCAGAGCGGTGGCGTTTGAGTCTTCATTTGCTCCAGGATCTTGACTAGCTTGTCTCGAGGTTCTTGGTGGCTGTGAGGCCATGTTTGCCTTGATCTCCAATATTGTCTGGGTCAAGGCTTGCATCTAAGCACTCATGGTGAGCATCAAAGCCTCGAGAGTCTTATGGCGCTGTTGATCGCTAGGGCCGTCTTGATCATCCCTTGCCATGTACATTATTCTTACATGGGAGAAAGTAGATGCAACAGTGGCTGTCGCAATTTTTGCCTCGGACTCTTGCAGCGAATAGTTCTCGGGAAAAGTTGTCAGTGTCGCATCATCTTCCGACTCAGATATGACACTAACCCCAGCATAAGAAGATGCGTCTTCCTGGCGAGGGTGACTACCCCCAGGGATCTCGAAATATGTTCCTTGGGAATCGATGTACCCTCGGAATTCCAGGTTATTGTGGAGTTTTGGGGGATTGCTACCCCCAGCTTACAAAATTACTAGGGGTCTTAAGGAAGAACCACCCCCAGCAGGTGACAGTTTCTTCTTGGAGCGGGTGCCCTAGAAAACTCCTTCTGTAGGAACCGCTGCAAGTCCTCCTTGGGCCTGCCTTCTCGATACGTTGGCCGAAAGCGAAGGATTTGAGGTGCTGGGCTTCCGACCCCCCTTATGGAGGGAGACTTCCATGCGAAATAGCACGAGGCGAAGGGCAGCTCCTCCTCCTCCGGTGATTGCACCTATTTTCTGGTATTCTTTCGGGTATGTGCCTTTGGTTCCAGCCATTGGAACGCCGACTGTCTGTTTGTTGGCACTGTTGTTTTAGGACAACAACAGTTTATGATGATGTTGGCATAGGGATATCCTGGAGAGGAGACCTCACATGCCGTGGTTGCTTTTTTCGCTTTGCACTTGTGGTTGATCATGTTGCACAAATCAAGCGAGAGCTATTCCACCTTTACACCCTTGTTATGAGCCTGGGTAGACCGAGCACATGGGTGCGTAGGTGTTGTCTTTGCTCCTTGTCCTGGGGTTCGTACAAGAACTCTCCCCAAGTCGTTAATGGATGATTTTCGAGATTGACCTTGTCTGTTTACCACTATGGGTTAGATACATGGGTCATTCTTGTATAACTTTCCATCAGGGGGTCGCGTAACAGTTAGCGGAGCCTGCTGACGGTCGGCCGTATGATCAGCTGCTTGAGCTTGGTGAGCTCGCACTGCCCTGGACTTCTTCGACCTAGCACGCACCGGTGCATAGTATGAAGAGTCCAAGTTTACATCCTCCCCTTTCTCAGTAAGGCACACGGAGTCAACGCTGTGTGAGATTCGGTCAAAGAAGAAGGTTCTGCTACTGTGCTGGCCATATATGGTCATTTTACTGCGGCCGACGATCGGTGTCGCATGTAGAATTTTGGCAGCAGCTTTTGATGTGGCCGCATGGAACATGTCTCAACAACCAAACTTCTGGCATCGTAGTATTTTTCTTTGCCAGGGTTTGGGTGCTGAGCGCCTTTTCGGACTATCGCATGGATAGGGTCAGCCTGGGTGGACGTATGATGTGCGTCTGCGACAACAGGGAGAGAAGTGAGGAGCACACACTTCGCAGTTGGGTGAGGCACAGCAGCCTTCGTTAACCATGTCCCGCGGGTCTTCTTTGGCTTTGCTTGCCTTGGAGAAGGACTCACACTGTCCCTAGAGAGAATGTTCTCGAATACTTGCTGGTCGAAGCGTACTACCAGCATCCATTAGGTTGAACCCAACATGGTCGCATCGGACTGCGTCACTATCTTCTCATCAGAGGAGAAGCTCATCCCCAGTAGAGACGCCATCTTGTCCTCTATTGCAAGTTTTGAACGTTGAAATAACAAACAAAGAAGTACAAAGAGATCCTAAGCAGAAAATCTAAGTACAATATTTTGATCTGGGTCACGACGATGGATCTTGAGCATGACAGCGTCTCTTTTACTCCATTGACGGTCTGATAAGGGAATGATGATGCTCTCTTCTATTCTCTCTCCTGAGCTTGTGTGCACGTACGTAGATGGCCGGTAGGGTTGTAGGGTATGCTACCCTTGCTATTTATAGCCATCCTGCAGACGGGCTATAGGTGTCATATATGCCTTTATTTGGTGGCCATATAGGACTCCTTCAACAAAATATGGTTGTAAATGCACTTGCATGTCAATGACAGGATGCCACGTGGTCTTGGTTACGATATATTATTGAAGAGATCTCAGGGTTGTTGCGTGCATGACTTTCTCAGCTGGACACGTAGTCAACACTGATTGTGCGAGAAATTATCTTCGGTTGTAACAGAAAGATCCTTCAAGTCCAGAGCCGCATAACGTATTGGCCGCATATCGTCGTGGCCGAATACGTTCGCTCGTTTGGCCTTGGTCGTATGGACACGCTGGCCGCATGATGACAAGGTCGCATGGGTATATAGCCATATGCAAGCTCTCGTATGGCCTTAGTCTGATGGACACTCTGGCCGCATGATGATGAGGCCGCATGGGCATGTAGTCGCATATGAATGGGCACGTGGCATGGCACGTCTGTTGAGGTCATCAATGAGTTGATGTGACCTTTTGTCTGTTCCTGAGCCATCATCTTCACGAATCTCGTAGTGTCTCAGTGTGACGAGTAATGTGTTAGAGTCTGACAGTCATCGAATGCTGTGTCAGAGGGGTTTTATGTGGCCTCATGCTCCGTGGTCATTCAGGCCGTATAGAGTATATTATGCGGCTTCTAGATCTTTGGTTGATCAGGCCGCATATGGCTTCTCTGCGGCTTGGTTATTCAGGACGCATGTGGCTTCTCTGCGGCTTGGTTGTTCAGGCCGCATATGACTTCTTTGCGGCTTGATTGATTTTTTGAGGGGGTATGAACTCTATGCGGCCTGAATAATTTTTTATGCTTCTACAGTGATCAACTTCTATTTGAGCTTCTCGAAAGAGGTTTGACATTCATCTGTCCAATCAAAGCGCACATCTTTCTGTGTTAGTAGCGTCAAGGGTGCATAAATTCTAGCAAAGTCTGATACGAAGTGCCGATAATATCCTGCTAATCCCAGAAAACTAAGAACTTCGACAATTGTTCGGGGAACTGGCCACATCTCAATGGCTTCTATCTTCTTGGGATCCACTTCAACTCCTCCTTTAGCAATAATATGTCCTAAGTATGAAATGCAATCAAGCCATAACTCGCACTTGCTGAACTTGACATATAACTTATGCTCTCTGAGAGTTTGAAGAACTGCGCGAAGACTTTCTCGTGCTCTACTTCACTTCAATCTCTTCCTTAGCAATTCATGGATTATGAATTAATAGTGTAAAGGATTTGGTTTGAAGAACTGGGCGAAGAGTTTGAAGAACTGCGTGAAGATGTCCAATCAATTGTTCGGGATCCCAAAATTTTAATATAATATTCTTATTTATTTTATAAATTTTTAAAATATTTTTATTTGAAGTATTAGTTTTGTAGCTTTTCATTCATGGATTAGGAATTAATTAGTGTAAAGGATTTGGTTTAATTCGAATCATAATCAACTAGGACACAATTAATTATCGAATTACCAAAATACCCTTTCCTTTTAACTAAATTTCTTTGGTTCCTAAGGAAGCTACAACCTCTTCCTTAGCAATTCCAACGTAGGAAAGGGGGGTCCAATCCGCTTTGCTTTGGCTCATTACAACCTTTAATAGTTAATAAGGATAAGGAGGGTGATAGTTTAAAATATAAGGAATTGCTTATATATATATATATATATATATATATATATATATATATATATATATATATAAATAATTTCCTTTCTTACCTTATAAAAGCTTTCAACCTCCCTTCTTTCACCATCCTTCCTAAAACCATCTCCAACCTATTTTAGACCATCTCTGTATCCTCTACAAATCCTAGAAAGCCAAGGCAAGTCCTCATACTCTTTCTACTCTTGGTACAAGTCTCCTTTTGTATAATTTTTATATTGTTTCTAATTTAATTTTATTGTTCAAAGTAAAGTTTATATTTTAGATAAATTATGAGATTAATATATGTGGTTTAGACTATATTTCTAAGAGTTTTTTAATAATGTGACACACCCGTAGGAGGATTGGACATGAAATAGAACTAGATTCATACGTGCTGAATTTGTTCCTACGACGTATTATTTTTTCGAGTTAGTTTTCATCTACCAAACCTTGTCAAAATTTAATTATGTCTAAACGAAAATCGTTGAAAATTCGATAAGTTTTCTAACGATATCATATAGGTTTTGAATTTATAGGATAGGATTTATGGCTCGTGCAACAGGGATGTGGAATCCTAGAATCAAATTATGGAACCTATGTGCACAGTTTTGTGTAGGCCAGATTTGACCTATTAAACTTTTTCAAAACCAGGATATGTCTGAACAAAAATCGTCGAAAATTTGATAAGCTTTCCAACCGTATATGATACGATAACATTCATGTATATATAAAAGGAGTTTTTGGCCTTGCACCATTGACATACAATTCTGCAAACAAAATCTAGAATATTTTATACCTTATTTTGTAGGCCAGTTTTGACTATTAAACGTTGTCAAAATTCAATTATTTCAAAATATAAATTGAAGAGGATTCGATAAGCTTTTCACCCATATATAATTTGATAGTATTTGGATTCATATAATAGAAGTTATGCTCTGTACAAAGTAGGGTATACATGCTAAATTTTTTGTGCAATTTAGTTTTGTGCTTCTATGCATTTACTATATATTCTATTAACTGCATGTGACCGGTGTAGATTTGTTCCACTGAAGGGGCTTTGACCCATGTCAATTCTATGAAGATTTTCTCTGGGTCGATTATATTACTGTCTTTTGGAGCTCGAAATACTAAAGAGACTGTCCAAAAATCTAAGGATTTCGGAAGATAGACTAATTTTAAAGTTTAAATATCGTGGTATCATACCGAACCCTAAACCTAGATTATTGTATATCAACTTGAGTCAGACTCACTATATTTGAGGAATACTTGGAGGTCAACTGTCTAAGTCTTAAACTCGTAAGAACATGGACATGTAAATATATACGCGATTAAATTATCAAATATTGTTTTCTTGGTTCTAGAATACCCTGTTAACTGTATTATCGTATTGCGTGAGATTAACATATATAGAGAATTTATTTGGTTTTATTCCAATAGTTGGAAGCATTCCTGCAAGTGATACCTGTATTCCAGAAATACAAATCAAGATGTATACTTGAGCCGGAAAACAAAGTTTTAATTATTATAATGGACTTATGATTGATTTTGATTGTAGAATAGAGCATTGGACGGGGGAGAACGGTTTGGATCACATTGTATAGAATCTTGGCAATATAAGTAACAAAACTAAAAAGTACATGTAGCTCCTTCGCAAGGCCTTGCGTTGAGAGTGGGTGAATGCTTAGATCACCTACATGTATATCGCGTTATCTGTAAATGTTTACCTTAATTTGATAAAAAGTCAAATTTGGTATTAAATGATGTTATAATTTATTCTCCTGAAGAGGAGTGGTCGGACTACTAAGCACCATGCCTACCTGCCATCACCTGATCCCTGATAATAGAATTATTACCTAGATAGTGCTCGTGACACTGCGAATGTGAGATCCAAATATGTTCTCTAAATTTTGCATCATCATATAAAAAAATATTGTCTTGTGACTGTGTTAGTGACTTCAGGACAATAAGAAACAATTTTGGATACAATTATTGCACTAGATTAAAACCACTTTAGAAGTTATTTTAAAACAACATTATATCGTGTACTTAGAGTTTATTCGGTTTAGATTTCTATTGTACTTGGTCTTCAGTATCATATTATTTTATTTATTTTACCTTCCTTGAATCAAGAACTTGCATGTCTTTGATGACCTAGTTTTTGTTCACTAGATGAAGGCCGGGACGAATACAAGATTCTCTCATTGTATAATGTGGACGAGTCTGAAGAATAAGGGATGCCGCGTGTAGAATAACTTTATTTTGTGTTCCTATATAATTATATGTATATTAATCTTTATGGGAGATAGTTATATGGTTGTATATTTTAGTGAGTAGCTTGTATACGTTCTTTTGAAGACAAAACTCAGACTTATGAGTTATAATTGTAAAAGGTTGATTTTGTGAGTATACTTAGTTCTTACTTGTTAATGGGATAGCATTACCCTATACTTTATCCTAGAACTTAAATGCAACAATCGTGGTTACGAATATAGGTTTATTTGTAAAGCACGTTGCTTGGGGATGCTCGTTACGTTCTCGACTTACCATATATTGGGAGTGGGGCATGACACTTAATAATTTTACTTGTCCTCACACGATTATCGTATTGGTTTATATGATTCGGCTATAGGCCACTCACAAGTAATTCGTCAATGTGTCGATCCCTCCTCCACAGGTGTGTGGAGTCGCTTGGACGTGTCATTACCACATTTTATAGGAAAGGGTATTTTAATAATTTTCTATTTAATTAATTATTGTGCTTGATAAATAATTATTTGTGGTATTATTTAATTATTGTTAGATATTATTTATTTAATTTGGACTTGTGTTAGTGGACCTAACTAGTTTAGTTTGGACCCATGGACCAGCATGAATTAATTAGTTAGACTTAGCCCATTTAGAAAGCCCATTGTTAAGGAGATTGATTAAATTAATTAAATCATTGGACTAGAAGCTTCCTTCCTTAATTATTTCTTCATGAGAGGCCCCAAGGGGTATAATGGACATTACATGATTACTTGAGGGAGGGGAATAGGGGCCGGCCTATTTAAAAAGAGGGAAAATTCTCTCTCCTCTTTTTCATTCCAAATCTAGATCTAGAATTTTTCACTACCAAATTTCCTTCATTCCTACTTCATTTCCCTACAAAATTTATTTCAATTCCTTCCCAAATCACCATTAAAAACTTGAGAAGCAAGGATCTACAAAGAGGAGCAAGGAACTATAATTTGAAAGCAATTTCATCTCAATTGGAGGTTTCATTGGGAATCATCTCCCAATAGGTACAATTCAGTTTTCCCCTTAAATAGCTTCTAAATATGAGATTTAATCATGGAAAATTAACCCATATGTATGTACTACCCATAGGATTTAGTTTTGTGTTCATAGGAGGCCTATTGAGAAAGTTATGGTACTTTTTGTGTCAATTTTGGAGAAATTCCGAGATTGACATTTGTTGTGTGTGTCAATTGATCCTATAGATCAATTTGGCATATTTTATGTGTTTGGGGCTAGTGTCGTATCCATAATTGGGTACGTGTAGGTCGTATCCAATAATTAGGTGATACATGTTATTTTGGGGTTTTTTTCTCCGACACAAAACTTTGTACATGTCGAATTTTGACATGGACACGTAGATCTATATTTGACACTTTGTTTTGTTCATAAATAATATATGTGACTTGCTTGTGTCCTTCGGGGTAAAATTGGATGTGTGGTGGACTCGTGTCACATGCGTATCCTAGATCTAGTGGGATACGGTGTGATACTCTCCATTTGTTGTGTATTTATGTGTAGATCTAATTATTGTGCTCTTAATTCTTGAGTTATAATTGAATATATATATATATATATATATATATATATATATATATATATATATATATATATATATATATATATATATATATTATATGTATTATGGTGTATTTATTATAGTATTTATTGTATCATAGATCTATGTATTATATATGTACTAATAGAATATATATTATGTAGCTTTCTTCTACATGCATTAGTATATATGTTATAATATATGTTAGGGATATAAATATATGAATATGTTTTTATAAAATATATGTGTATGTTTAATTAAGTAATTAGTTTATTTATAGTTATTATATGATTATTTATATATATATATGTATGGATGTATATTTATTATATATGTTGTATGTGTGTGTTGTTGCTATATTAAATATGTACACAATAATAGGAGAGGGTATGTATATATATATATATATATATATATATATATATATATATATATATATATATATATATATATATATATATATATATATATATATATTTTAGGTTTTTAGCGACGGAGGTATTAATGACAGCAGCCACTGTCATTAATACAGCAGCCGCTGTAGCAGTGGCGGGCTATTAATGACAGCAGCCGCTGTCATTAATACAGTAGCAGCGGAAAACTTAATGCAGCAACAGCGACAGCGGGAATGGTGACGGTTGCAAACCGTCACCAAAGCAGCAGCAGTGCAGATTCCAAACAGCAGCAGCGACGGCGGCTTCAGTGACCCCCAGAACTGTCACTAAAAGCCTGATTTTAGCGTATCAGTGTTTTCAACACTGTTTTCAGCGACAGTTAGGCAGATTATTGTATATATTGTTTATATACTATATTTATATATATATATGTATATATATATGTATTAATATTGAGATAATATACTATTATTGCTATATTTCTTATTTGTATAATATTAGTATATATTTATATAGTATATATGAGGGTATTTAGTATATCAAGGTATTGAGTATTACCTTGTGGAAACCAAGGTAAGTGGGATGCTCAAGATACGGGGTTTGGGTATCAAGATTGTGGTTATTGTTGGGATACCAAGTTAGTTCAAAACCATGGTTCCTATTTGATGTGTAATTGATATTCTATATTATTATACATAATTGTTTGATATATATGTATTGTGATGTTTACCTTGGAATTTACGTATCCGGAGATACGGTATCCTAATATTTTTAAGATGTGGTTTTTATGACTTAGATTTTAATATCTTGATCCAAGATTTTTGTGTTAGACTTATACAACCTAGAAATAGATAGTTGACCTTAGTTTGACCATAGTTGACCATATTGACTTAGAGTTGACCATAGTTGACTTTTGACTTAGAATTGACCTATTGACCTAGAAGTTGACTAGTTTAACTTATTCTCTTTTCGGAACCTTGTATTGATGTTGTATTCCATATCTAGGTCTTTGAGGCACCGAGTCAGACATCTGTGAGACTATTTATTGGACTTTAGACGAGTACATTCTTTGATAGTTTCTCATTTATGATATCCTCTATGTTTATTGTATCTAGTGTAGATATCCATGTTCTCTTGACACTATGGTTACACGGATTGGTATATCCGGATCTCGTCATGAGATATTATTCCTTGGTATATGGTGTATATGGTGCAAGTATTGTTTCATTGGTTATCTTGTACATGTACAGACACCGATTCTCGGGAAGACTAGCTATCTTCTTGGGGAATCTCGTGCCATAGCATACCAGGGTTGGATCTATTATACCAGTCGAGGGTGGGGAGTATTAGTATATATATGTGATCAAAATTCCTATTGTATCAAGTACTGATTACTGAATAGTGTTGATCATACACCGCACGTATGATTAGCCAGGCCGTATTGTATCTTGCCCAAGCCGATCACATGTTAAGCTAGTACTCACACACTTAGTCATTAGTCTTCTTCTTTCATTGGCATATTGTTCATTATTGTATTTAATTCAAGTATTTCCTTATTGTATATATATCTCTTATATTTATTGTGCATCTTGTTTATCCACAGCTATTTACTGTTACATAGTTTTTATTATTGATTAGAACTATTGTTAGAGATGTACTCTGCTCCTTTCCTGACTGGATATATTTTTCCAGATGATACTAAGGAGTGGTACCCTACCTATTATGGACCCCAAGATGTTATGGGTTTAGATTCTGAGACCCTGGCTCAGGAGGGACTTATCCCAACTGAGACAGTTGACCCATGAGTTGTAGCTTTGTAGTATTCTTTTGTACTGGATTTGTCTCCAGCTTATTTCTGTACTTCTTCAGACTCATTGATGTATTATTTTAGACTCATGAGTTGTATTGTGACTATTCTATTCTTTATCTGATTCGTGCTCATTTCTATCTTAGTTCTGTGATTGAGTATACTATCATTATTGGTGGTTCATTATATTGTTAGATAGATTATCTAGACAGCGTTCTACCGCCGATTCTGTGGCGTAGACTGGACGTTGTTTTCGACTTGTACCCTTACACTGGGTGCGGATCGTGACACATTTTTGGTGGTGGCCCATGCAGGTCTAGCTTCACAAAGTATGTAATATCGTGGTAGTGCGACAATTTAGTTATACTACTGCGAGCCTGCAATAGGATATAGGAATAGGCTGAGATACTCAATCACACCTAGGAAAATTCTTTTAATTCAACTATTCTCCTTTGATATTGATACTTGATCTCTTAAACTGTCCTTTCCTTGATGACTTACATCTTGTGCCATATTGATTCTTTCTTTCGCTTTGTCTCAGGATGCCGCCTAAGACTAGATCGCAGCAGGGAAGAGCAGTTTCTGAGAGGTCTGCGACATCCCGAGGGCCTGCACCAGTCACTTCTCCGGTGATTGGAGTGTCAGCTACTTTCAAAGGTCCACCACCTACTCAGAGGACTGTGCCAGCTGTATCTGAGGGGCTTCCACCTCCACCTCCTGTGCCAGCAGAGGCGTCACAGATGTTTACACTGTTTCGTGAGATGCTCGAGGCACAGAGGGCTCAGTCAGAGGCACATCAGAGGCAGACCGACGTTTTACTGTAGGGCATCGAGAGTGCTCATCAGCTTGCTCGTGCTGTAGTCAAGAGAGGAGTTTCGATCCAGCAGCATGATGTTCCTCAGGTTTCTCAGCTTCGGCCAGGCAATATTCAAGACTTCAAGAAACTGGAGCCTAAGGTTTTCAAGGGGACGGAGGATATCGCCTATGCTGATGATTGGCTCGAGGATATTGAGCGTCTTATGAGGGTGTCCCATCTTTCTGAGGATCTAAAGGTTGAGGCGGTAGGACTTCAACTGTTCGATGTCGCTCGCACTTGGTTCAGGAATGAGCCAGTTCTGGTTGACGCAGGATAATCTTGGGAGGTATTCAAGGACCTTTTTAAGAAGAAGTTTTTCACCCGGGCAGACAGGCTAGACTTGGGGAGACAGTTTGAGGGTCTCATTCAGGGGAGCATGTCTGTGGAGGAGTACGCTGCGAAGTTTGGCAGGTTGAGCCAATTTACAGAGTATCTGGTGAGAGAGCCGGAGGTACGAGCTATTCATTTCCGTGAGGGTCTAAACTGGGAAGTAAAGATTCTCATTCCGTCTTTTTATGAGACATACTCGGAGATACTTACGGAGGCACGCAAGGTTGAGCGAGAGTTGGGTTTGAAGCCCAAGGGAGACTATGATTTTTTCTGGGGGCCAACGGTAGTGCAGTATCTGCCAAACGTCCTCATTTCCAGTCCAGACCTTTCCAGCAGCTACAACAGAACCAGACTCTAGCTAGAGCACCTTTTCACCAGGCACCTCAGCAGCAGAGACAGTTATAACAAGCTCCATGCAACTACTGCAAGAAGCCCGGCCACATCTGGGAAGTTTACAGGAGGAGGCTAGGAGTTTGTTTGTATTATGGTACTGAAGGGCATCAATCGAGGGAGTGTCCTCGTCGTGCAGTTCAGGAAGCAGCTTCAGCTCCGAGGGCACAAACGAGACCACCTGCAGCACAACCGAGGGGACCGCTTTCGACACAGCAGCAGCATTTTATCCAGCATCAGCAGCAGGGAGGTGCTCGGCATGGACGAGCGTTTGCTATGACTGTCGAGGAGGATGAACCCACCGGAGATGTTATTGCAGGTTCTATTCTTCTTGATTCTATTCCAGCTTTAGCTTTGTTTGATAGTGGTGCTTCCCATAGTTTTGTATCTGTTTCTTTTGCTCTGAAGCATGGTTTGGTAGCTGAGTCTTTGCTTAGGACTTGCAAGATCATGAACGGGGGAGGCATTATCCGGGTTAATGATATTTGCAAGGATCGGAGAGTTACTCTAGGAGGCCGGAAGTTGAGTGCGTGTCTACTTGTAATGCCACTTTGGAGCTACGACATTGTACTCGGGATGGATTGGTTGAGTAGGCACCGTGCTAGCATAAATTGTAGAGGAGGTAGAGTTTTATTTGGTCCGCCAGGAGAGCCAGAGTTCGAGTTTGCTGGAGGAGCTGCGGAGCAGGGGGAAGGCATTATTTGTGGAGATATGGTGGAAGACAAGGAGTGGCCGCATCCGTTGATAGCAGAGTTCTTGGATATGTTTCCTGAGGAATTGCCAGGATTGCCGCCTGATCGAGATATTGAATTTTCTATAGACTTGGTGTCAGGTGCAGAACCAATTTTGCAGCATATCTATAGAGTAAACAACAGCGAACTGGTCGAGTTGAAGAAGCAGGTGGACGAATTATAGGATAAGGGGTTTATCAGATCAAGTTCTTTACCATGGGGAGACCCGGTATTGTTTGTACCGAAGAAGGATGGATCGGTGCGCATGTGCATTAATTACAAGGCTTTAAATAATCTCACAATCAAGAATAAGTATCCTTTGCCACGGATTGATGATCTGTTTGATCAGTTGAGTGGTGCGAAGGTGTTTTCTAAGATAGATTTGAGATCAGGCTACCATCAGGTGAAGGTGAAGCCGGAGGAGATACCGAAGACTGCTTTTAGAACTCGGTATGGTCAGTACGAGTTTATAGTGATGCCGTTTGGTTGGACTAATGCACCAGCGGTATTTATGAACTTGATGAACAAGGTGTTCCACCAGTACCTTGACAAATTCGTGGTGGTATTCATCGACGACATACTCATATACTCGAGGACACCGAAGGAGAATGAGGAGCATTTGAGGATTGCGTTGGATGTGCTGAGGAAGGAGAAGCTGTATGGAAAGTTGTCCAAGTGTGAGTTTTTCTTGGACAAGGTAGAATTTTTGGGGCATGTTGTGACTGGTGATGGTATTTCAGTGGATCCGAAGAAGATTTCAGCAGTAGAATCTTGGAAGACTCCGAGCTCGGTAGCAGAGATCAGGAGTTTCTTGGGATTGGCAGGCTACTACATGAAGTTTGTGCAAGATTTTTTGAGGATTGTCAAGCCGATGACCAGACTCACAAGGAAGGATGTGGAGTTTGTTTGGACGGAGGATTGCCAGGTTGCTTTTGAGGAGTTAAAGAAGAGGTTGACGTCTGCTCCTATTTTGACGTTGCCATCAGGGTCCGGAGGTTTCACTATTTATAGTGATGCATCGGGGAAGGATTTGGGTTGTGTTCTTCAGCAGCATAGGAAAGTGATTGCCATGCATCCAGGCAATTGCGTTCTCATAAAAAGAACTATCCTACCCATAATTTGGAGTTGGCAGCCGTTATATTCGCTCCGAAGTTGTGGAAACATTATTTGTACGGAGAGCATGTGGAGATCTTCACAGACCACAAAAGCTTGAAGTACGTTTTCACACAAAAGGAGTTGAACATGAGGTAGCGTTGGTGGTTGGAACTGATGAAGGATTTTGATATCTCTTTGCAATATCATCCTGGGAAAGCCAATGTAGTTGCCGATGCGTTGAGCAGGTATTCGGTAGCTATGTTCTTGACGCAGGATCGATATTTGTTGGAGGACTTGGAGAGCTTGGGCATTTAGGTGATTGTTCCTGGTGATTCTATGCAGATGTGGGGATTGCAGATACACTCAAATTTGATGGACAGGATCAAGGCAGCACAGTATGAGGATGTATCTCTGAGGAGTATCAGAGCTCAAGTGAGAGCAGGATTGGAGGATGATTTCACTATTACAGAGGATGGATCTTTGAGGCATGGAGTTAGATTGTGTGTGCCTAGTGGGGAGCTGCGTGAGGAGGTATTGCAGGAAGTGTATCGCTCTCAGTATTCCATGCATCCAGGTGCTAACAAGATGTATCGGGATATGCGAGAGAGTGTGTGGTAGTATGGCATTAAGAGGGAAGTGGCACAGTTTGTATCCATATGCTTAGTGTGCCAGCAGGTGAAAGTCGAGAGGCAGAGACCAGGAGGTTTACTTCAGCCATTACCCATTCCAGAGTGAAAGTGGGAACACATTACTATGGATTTTGTGTCCGGACTTCCACGATCTCCAGGAGGGAAATACGCGATTTGGGTCATCGTTGATAGGTTGACCAAGTCGGCCCACTTTTTGCCTTTCAAAGTATGGCAGAGATGTATGTGAGGCAGATCGTTAGGATACATAAATTTTTCGTCAGCATAGTCTCAGATCGGGATAGTCGTTTCACTTCTCATTTCTGAAGGAGTTTGCAGGAGAGTTTGGGCACTCAGCTCAGGTTTAGTACTGCATATCATTCCCAGACAGATGGGTAGTCAGATAAGACTATTCAGACTCTCGAGGATATGTTGCGTACTTGTGTACTAGATTTTGGGGGTTCTTGGGAGAGCCATCTCTATTTGGTAGAGTTTGCTTACAACAACAGTTACAGGCCAGTATAGAGATGTCACCTTTTAAAGCTCTATATGGTCGGAGGTGTCGTACTCCTTTGTCCTGGGACGATGTTGGAGAGAGAGTTTTGCTTGGGCCAGAGATGGTTGTGGATGCAGCAGAGAAGGTTTAGTTGATCAGAGACAGACTTCGAGTGGCGCAGGACAGACAGCGGCATTGGACCGATAGCCATCGGAGACATTTGGAGTTCGAGGTATAGTTTAGATTTTTGTTTTGTTCTTGTTCTGGGTTGTTTGTTATAGATTAAGTTCTTAAGGTGATATTTGTTCTAGGCGGGTAGTTTGGTGTTTTTGAGGATTTCTCCGACACGAGGCACGATTCGCTTCGGTGGAGGCGCAAAGCTTAGTCCGCGATTCATCGGACCTTTTACAATTCTAGAGAGGGTCGGTGCAGTTGCTTATAGACTAGACTTACCACCTGCATTGGAGGGAGTGCACAACATATTTTATGTGTTACAGTTGAGACGATACGTGGCAGATCCTAGTCATGTATTGGATCACTCGGAGATAGAGGTGGGCCCTACTCTTAGCTATCCAGAGCAGCCAGTTGAGATTCTGGATCGGAGAGAGAAGGTGCTGAGGAACCAGACTATTCCTTTAGTGCGTGTCGCATGGAGGCATCACTCTTCGGAGGAGTCTACCTAGGAGAGAGAGAGAGGATGAAATGCGAGAGCGTTATCCATATTTGTTTGTGCCTTGAGGTATGTTACTTCCTAGTTATGTTCTGTTCATTGTTATGTTCTTTCATAGTTAGTTGTGATTCTTTAGTTATGTTCTGTTATTTTCTGGGGATAGTTTTCGTCTTTGAATTTCGAGGACGAAATTATTTTAAGGAGGGTAGACTTGTCACTACCATATTTTATAGGAAATGGTATTTTAGTAATTTCCTATTTAATTAATTATTGTGCTTGATAAATAATTATTTGTGGTATTATTTAATTATTATTAGATATTACTTATTTAATTTGGACTTGTGTTAGTAGACCTAACTAGTTTAGTTTGGACCCATGGACCAACATGAATTAATTAGTTAGACTTAACCCATTTAGAAAGCCCATTGTTAAGGAGATAGATTAAATTAATTAAATTATTGGACTAAAAGCTTTCTTCCTTAATTATTTCTTCATGAGAGGCCCCAAGGGGTATAATGGACATTACATGATTACTTGAGGGAGGGGAATAGGGGCCGGCCTATTTAAAAAGAGGGAAAAAATTTTCTCTCCTCTTTTTCATTCCAAATCTAGATCTAGAATTTTCCACTACCAAATTTTCTTCATTCCCACTTCATTTTCCTACCAAATTCATTCCAATTCCTTCCCAAATCACCATTAGAAACTTCAGAAGCAAGGATCTAGAAGAAGGAAGTGTCACGACCCGCACCCGGAAAATCGGGCATGAGTCGTGGGTACGTCCAGCCTACGCCGCAGCATCGGCGGTAGAACGCTGTCTAGGTCAACTAACTAGATAATAATCTCACACAAAAATCGGCCATGACCTCTCCAAAAGGAGGGCAACCACACAAACAATATAAACCTGTCAAGATCTCAACTCCAAACGGAGGAGCAAATATCACAATGATAATCACAATATACTCAATCACGAATCTAAGTACGATAAGATAACACAAAGATCTAACAACTATAAAGTCTAACCAACAACAACTACTACAACAACCACAACATCAATAATAATAATACAACAATATCTAAAATAATATACAAACAAGGTCTCAATCCAAAACCGGAGACAAATCCGGTGCTAAAGCTAATAAAAACAACAAGGTCTCACTGATCCCGGCTACCAACCCCGAAATCACCCCTAAGCTAGAGGGTCCCTGTCTGCACCATCGACAGGCTCAGGTCCATAAAACGTCGGACACCACTCCTCCGGATACTCTGAAAAATATGTCCAGTCAGGACTGGAGCAAGTACATCTCTAACAGCAGTTCTATTTAAATGATAAAAACTATAAAACAGTTATAGCAAGTAGCAAGAAGAGTGAAGCAAGTATTAAACAAGAAATATATAAATCACTGGTGCATAAAGGTAAAGATGCATGGATATCAGAGCAAGATAGTAATAACTGCAAGATACAGGAAATCTAAGCTAGGATCAAGTCCGTGCACATGAACGTGTAGTGAGTCCAGCATGAAAAATATGTAGTGAGTCAAGTCCAGAAATATGTAAGTGAGACCAACAAGAATGCAAGTGAGTCCAGACTATAAAGAATGAACTCGGTGTCTTTGAAATACTTGTTTCGACATGTAAACGGCTAGGGGTAAGTACGGCTCACCGCGCACTGGGTGCGCGGCTGCTATCATTCCAGATTAGACCAGAGGCAGTGATTCCTGATGATGCCAGATAGGAATGTTTACATGTCTACTCGAGTATTTCCCCGCCCCGACTAATACAAGTGGATCCAAGATCCGACACGTAAATCAAGATGAGTCCAGCCCGAACATGAATGATGCCTGTAGTGATGCCTGTAGGTGATGCCAGAATAGAGGCCAAAAACATGAAATGTACGTGTCACAAGTAAATGAATCCAAAAATATCAGTCAGTGTCCCGTGTTGTGCCAGAATAATCAGATGATACTATACAAGCTGAATCATAATAATCATCAGATAATGAAAACTATCAGAGAATGTACTCGCCTGACGTCCTGAGCAACTGGCGATCCAAACTGGTGTCGCAAGAATCTAATGCGAAAAGCAAGGTTAAACAGGGTTCTAATGAGTTAAACAGATATAAAATAACTAAAAATAGGCTTCTAGGATCGTTCTAGGTAAAATGGGTCAAACCGGTGAAATCTGGGTCAAAAAGTCAACTCTAGGTCCAAAAAGTCAACTCTGGGTCAAAACTAGGTCAAAAGTTGACTTTGGCGGTCAACCGAGTCAACTACGGTCAAGTCTGGGTCAAACTAGGGTACTCCTGAAATTCTAGGTCAAACCGAGGTCATTAAGCTAGAAAACTCACAAACTCGCCTCCTTGAGATACCGGGATACCCTCGGTATCCGATACCTCAACCTAGGCCACGTACTCCGCCTAAACCCGCTAAAACATATGCTAGCACGCGTAAATATATACACATATACATATAAAAATCACTCCAATACTATTCCTAGGCTATTGCTCAAAAACCCCGTTCGAAACCCAATACCTTGGTTATCTTAAGGTATTGAAATACCTCGGTATCTCAAGGTATTGAGATACCGCTCTAAACTCAACCCGCCTACCCCTCTAGCTAACTAACTATGCATAAACATATATATCTAGCTATAATCTAGGCTAAAATATAGATATCTAATACATATAGGCATATACCTATATATCTACGTATATATCTCACAACACACATATACCTTATCTTATCTTACCTTACCTTACCCTTAAATATATAAATATATCTATATCTAGATATCTAAACTATCTACCTAGCTATGTATATATCTATATATATATATATATATCTATATATCTACCTATCCCTCTACCTATCCATCTACCTATCTAGATATATACTATATATCTATCTAATATCTAGCCATCTATCCATGGGTTTATATAGATATCTAGATATCTATCTGCTAGGTATCTATCTATCTATTTATCTCTAACTACCTAGGTATCTAGTTACCTATGTATCTATCTAACCATCTATGTATTAATCTATCTATTTGTATATCTATCTATCAACCTAGCTATTCACCTATCTATCTATCTATTAGTCTATCTAACTATCCCTCTACTATCTAACTATGTATCAATCTATCTATATCTATATATATATATATAGATATACCTCTCTCCCTCGCGCTTAAACTGCTGCTCTTGCTCCTTAACCTTGCTGCTGTTGCTGCTACATAAACTGCGCTGCTACTGCTGTCCAATTTGCTGTTACTGCTGCTGCAAAACTGCTGTTGTGGCTGCTCTTGCTGCTATTTATGCTGCTGCAGCTGTTGCACAGTGCAGCAGCATGCTGTTGCTTATGCTGCTGCTTATGCTGCTGCACAGTGCAGCAGCATGCTGCTGCTGCTGTGCCAGTTCAGTCCCCCCCCCCTCTTCTCTCATACACACACACACACTCCTATATATATAAATCACTATATATATATACATACATATATATACATATATATATAACTCTATAGATATATATACACACTAACTTATATACATTCTAACACACACACACACACTCAAACACAAATCAACACACACACACACATAATTATATACAAACACATATCTATATATACATACACACATATATCTCTCTATATATATATATATATACACTAATATATATATATATATATACACACACACACTCACACACTTAAACATATATATATATATATCTATATATCCTCACTCACACACACTCAACCTCACACACCCTCACACACACTCTCACACACACTAGCACACACTCTCACAAACACACAACCTCACACACAAACCCTCATACATATATATATATATATATATATATATATATATATATATATATAAATATATATACATATATACATAAACTCATATATATATACCTATAAACACTCACTCACACTCACACACACTCACCTAAACACTCACACAAGCACTCACTCACACACACTCACCTACACACATACACTAGCACATAGATATAAATACACACACACACACACACACACACACACACAAACACACATATATATATATATATATATATATATATATATATATATATATATATATATATATACAACACACATACATATAACTATATACATATATATATATATAGACACATATACACTAACACAACACAACACACAACAACACACAAACCACACGCCCCACTCATGCCCAACGACCCCGACACTCACCAACACCCTAAAATATATAAAATATAACTCGAAAACTCTAGCACACACTCCCTGATACTAACCCAACGCGCGCACAAGCCCGAAACGAGGAAACCAAGTCGAAATGGCCGTTCGGTCATTTCGACGAACACGTGGTGCGCGGCTCGGAAAATCTCCTGAAATGCACACCAAATGAACTCGGAATCGGCCCAAAATTTATCCACATACTCTAAACGATGCCTAGATCCTAGAAAATATGCTTCCGAATTGATTCTAGGTTCGTGGCGGGAACGCGCACGCACTTAGAATAGGCGACGACGAAAAGCCCCAATTTTGCCCGAAACGCCCGTTTCTCCGCGACACGACTTCCCGTGTCCAAACGGAGACACGCACTCATCCTCTAGACACCCGACAACGTCTACCTAGGTCCGTCTAACCTAGGGCATCACCCAAAATTGGGCCAAATTCGGATTTTACCCGAAATTAACACAAAATATAGTGTTAAAGTCTCTAAACACTACCAAACTAGTTCCAACTTTCTCCTACGGGTAGGCTTAGGGTCTAGGAAGGTTCTACAACACTAATTACACTACATAAAAATAATTAGGAAGGGAAAAGTTAGGTTTTACCTCTTGGGAGTTGAAATCCCAAGGCCAAAGTCTCACAACCCCTAGAAATCACCTCCCTCAAGCTCCAAGCCACCAACTCTAGCTTCCACACTAGATCTAAGCTCCTCACACCTAGATTGGGGAAAAAGCAAGGTTAGGGCTAGCATAAGGAGAAGGAATGGAAGAGAGAAAGAAGAAAAATGGAAGAAAGACTTACTTTGGAGAAGGAAGGAAGAAGAAGGAAGAAGTGGAGAAGAAGAAGAAGGAAGAAGAAGTGAAGAATGAAGAGAGGGGGAGAAAGGGCTGCTCCTTGCTGTTCACGGGTGGGAATGGGGGTTGAATGGTCGGCCAAAGTACTTAAAAAAGGTTTACATAAGTCACCAAATTCCCAAAACGCCCCTACTCACTTGGTTTCGGGTTTCGGGTTCCAAAAGCACTCAAACTAGCTCCAAATCTCTCCAACTAACCTCCTAAAAATAAAATAAATATTCTAAACCCAAAAATAAGTCTCACAGGGGTGTGGGCTGGGTCGGACATGGGTCCACTAGGGTCTGACATGGGTCCAAGCTAGCCAAAATCCTAAAACAAATAATAAAAATATAATACAATCAATAATTAATTATAAATACAATTAATTAAAAATAATGCACAATTAACTAAATTAAAATAAAAAAAAAATACCCGGCTCTGGAAATGGGGTGGTGACAGGAAGTAAGGATCTACAAAGAGGAGCAAGGATCTACAATTTGGAAGCAATTTTATCTCAATTGGAGGTTTTATTGGGAATCCATCTTCCAATAGGTACAATTCAGTTTTTCCCCTTAAATAGCTTCTAAATCTGAGATTTAATCATGAAAAATCAACCCATATGTATGTACTACCCATAGGATTTGGTTTTGTGTTCATAGGAGGCCTATTGAGAAAGTTATGGTGCTTTTTGTGTCAATTCTGGGAAAATTTTGAGATTGACATTTATTGTGTGTGTCAATTGATCCTATAGATCAATTTTGCATGTGTTTATGTGTTTGGGGCTAGTGTCGTATCCACAATTGGGTACGTATAGGTCGTATCCCAACAATTTGGTGATACGTGTTGTTTTGGGGGTTTTTTCCTCCGACACGGGACTTTGTACATGTCGAATTTTGACACGGATACATAGATCTAT
Organism: Iris macrosiphon; assembly: GCA_036927795.1. Taxonomy (NCBI): domain Eukaryota; kingdom Viridiplantae; phylum Streptophyta; class Magnoliopsida; order Asparagales; family Iridaceae; genus Iris; species Iris macrosiphon. Next base: position 142,661,448 of record JAYESA010000014.1, read on the forward strand.
ATTTGACACTTTGTTTTGTTCATAAATAATATATGTGACTTGCTTGTGTCCTTCGGGGTGCAATTGGATGTGTGGTGGACTCGTGTCGCATGCGTATTCTAGATCTAGTGGGATACGGTATGATACTCTCTATTTGTTGTGTATTTATGTGTACATCTAATTATTGTGCTCTTAATTCTTGAGTTATAATTGTATATATATATATATATATATATATATATATATATATATATATATATATATATATATATATTATATATATATATATATATATATATATTATATATATATATATATTATGGTATATTTATTATAGTGTTTATTGTATCATAGATCTATGTATTATATATGTACTAATAGAATATATATTATGTAGCTTTCTTCTATATGCATTAGTATATATGTTATAATATATGTTAGGAATATAAATATATGAATATGTTTTTATAAAATATATGTGTATGTTTAATTAAGTAATTAGTTTATTTATAGTTATTATATGATTATTTATATATATATGTATGGATGTATATTTATTATATATTTTGTATGTGTATGTTGTTACTATATTAAATATGTACATAATAATAGGAGAGGGTATGTATAGTTATTATATATATATATATATATATATATATATATATATATATATATTTCAGGTTTTTAGTGACGGAGGTATTAATGACAGCAGCCACTGTCATTAATGACAGCAGCCGCTGTCATTAATGACAGCTACAGCAACAGCGGGAAACTTAATGCAGTAGTAGCGACAACAGGAATGGTGACGGTTGCAAACCGTCACCAAAGTAGCAGCAGCAGTGCAGATTCCAAACAGCAGCAGCGACGGCGGCTTCAGCGACATCCAGAACTGTCACTAAAAGCCTGGTTTCAGCGTATGAGTGTTTTTCAACATTATTTTTAGCGACATTTAGGCAGATTATTGTATATATTGTTTATATACTATATATATATATATATATATATATATATATATATATATATATATATATTGAGATAATATACTATTTTTGCTATATTTCTTATTTGTATAATATTAGTATATATTTATATAGTATATATGAGGGTATTTAGTATATCAAGGTATTGAGTATTACCTTGTGGAAACCAAGGTAAGTGGGATACTCAATATACGGGGTTTGGGTATCAAGATTGTGGTTATTGTTGGGATACCAAGTTGGTTCAAAACCATGGTTCCTATTTGATGTGTAATTGATATTCTATATTATTATACATAATTGTTTGATATATATGTATTGTGATGTTTACCTTGAAATTTACGTATCCGGAGATACGGTATCCTAATATTTTTAAGATGTGGTTTTTATGACTTAGATTTTAATATCTTGACCCAAGATTTTTGTGTTAGACTTATGCAACCTAGAAATAGATAGTTGACCTTGGTTTGACCATAGTTGACCATAGTTGACTTAGAGTTGACCATAGTTGACTTTTGACTTAGAATTGACCTATTGACCTAGAAGTTGACTAGTTTAACTTATTCTCTTTTCGGAATCTTGTATTGATGTTGTATTCTATATCTAGGTCTTCGAGGCACCGAGTCAGACATCTGTGAGACTATTCATTGAACTTTTGACGAGTACATTCTCTGATAGTTTCTCATTTATGATATCCTCTATGTTTATTGTATCTAGTATAGATATCCATGTTTCCTTGACATTATGGATACACGGATTGGTATATCCGGATCTCGTCATGAGATATTATTCCTTGGTATATGGTGTATATGGTTCAAGTATTGTTTCATTGGTTATCTTGTACATGTACAAACACCGATTCTCGAGAAGACTAGCTATCTTCTTGGGGAATCTCGTGCCATAGCATACCGTGGCTGGATCTATTATACCAGTCGAGGGTGGAGAGTATTAGTATAGGTATGTGATCAATATCCCTATTGTATCAAGTACTGATTATTGAATAGTGTTGATCATACACCGCACATATGATTAGCCAGGCCGCATTGCATCTTGCCCAAGCCGATCACATGTTAAGCTAGTACTCACACACTTAGTCATTAGTATTCTTCTTTCATTGGCATATTGTTCATTATTGTATTTAATTCCAGTATTTCCTTATTGTATATATATCTCTTGTATTTTTTGTGCATCTTGTTTATCCATAGCTATTTACTGTTACATAATTTTTATCATTGATTAGAACTGCTGTTAGAGATATACTCTGCTCCTTTCCTGACTGGATATATTTTTTCAGATGACACTGAGGAGTGGTACCCTATCTATTATGGACCCCGGGATGTTGTGGGTTTAGATTCTGAGACCCTGGCTCAAGAGGGACTTATCCCAAATGAGACAGTTGACCCAGGAGTTGTAGCTTTGTAGTATTCTTTTATACTGGATTTGTCTCCAGCTTATTTCTGTACTTCTTCAGACTCATTGATGTATTATTTTAGACTCATGAGTTGTATTGTGACTATTCTATTCTTTATCTGATTCGTGCTCATTTCTATCTTAGTTCTGTGATTGAGTATACTATCATTATTGGTGGTTCATTATATTGTTAGATAGATTATCTAGACAGCGTTCTACCGCCGATTCTGCGGCGTAGGCTGGGCGTTGTTTTCGACTTGTACCCTTACACCGGGTACGGGTCGTGACAGGACATTCTGAAACTTTATAGCTTGTTTGGAAACTTACTAAAATACAAAAGAAAAGGCAAAGACTTTGATCGATTTTACTTGATTTCATGAGAGAATTAACCTAACTCAGCATAAAAATACTTGAGATATATACTTATTTAACCCCCCCTTCCCCAAATAATCAAAATAAAACCTAAAATGCCTTAACAAAATCAAGTTAAACCGAAAAGGTCAAAAATTTGATCGGTTCTTCTCGGTTTCGATTAGAAATTAATCTAATTCATCAAGAAGATAAAAAATACCAAAATAATGGAAGAAAAATAATACTATGACGACTCCATCGAGCATCTGGACAACATAAGAGTGCCTTAGAATATCTGAAATATCCTTCTTCGTTCTCCTCTTCCGAAATAAGAGGGGGTACGGTCGTATGTCGCAACAGCATACGTCACAACCCGTACCCAGAATATAGGCACGAGTAGTGAACCATGCCTAGCCTACGTCGTAAGAACGACATAGAACACAATCTAGGTCCTCGATACTATCTAACACCTCATGCAATATATATAAGGTACCTGTCAATGTCATCTCAACTCCAAACGGAGGAACAAATATAATAACATGATAATTATATCTATACTCAATCATAATATCAAACTAAGGAAGATAAAGCACGATATAGAATAAGAAAAATGAAATAGGAATCACCATACAATCACAAATCCATAATATGAGTCTAGGCACAAAACAACTCCAAAATAAAATACATGCCAAAGGTCTCAAAAAAAATCTAATACAAGTCTAAACAATAAGTCAAAGCATCCTCAGTATCTGGCACTAGGTCCTCCTGCTCTAATGGTACACCGTCCTGCGGCCCATAGCAAGTGGGACAGCTCCACAAGCCAATCATCTAAAAAATATATTCAGTCAGGATTGGAGCAAAGTACATACCTCTGAAAGCAGTTCCAAATACATAATAGAGCATATATAACAAATAATAGAAAAGCATATATAACAGGCAATCTGAATAACTACAATTTAAATGGAAATAGATAAAACTAGCTAATATGCCATAGAGTACAAATTTTTTATGTGATCGGTTTGGATTGAACACGATTACAATATGGTAACTCGATTACACGTGTGATATGTAATTAATATGTACACGAACACACTTGGGCTTGATCATATAACCAATTCTTACTCCCCCGTCCCCAACCAATACTCATGGATTCAATCACGATACGTTACGAACACGAATATAAGCACACTGAACACGAGCAGTGTGTGAACATGAAGTACACTAAAATCAATACCCAATACACACGATAAAATACATGTGAAGGAGTACCCGCTGAATACGGTAGGGAATAATATCTCATGATAGGGTCCATTTAGTACCAGTCTGTGTAGCCACTATGTCAGAATCAAATATATAGTTCTAGAACATGCAATATATACACTATAATGGAATAAAAACTAACATAGAGGTGTATCTCCATGTCCAAGCTGGTGTCACACAATCCTATTTAGGAAAATATCATATTAAATGGTGTAATAAAGTAATAATGAACAAAAATGCATCAATAAATGCTCTCTATGCCAATACTAGGTCACACACCAATTTTTAGGTCCAAACTACGATTATAAGTCTATATTGGTCGCTAACTAGTCAATACTAGCTCGTAATAGCTATACAAGGTCATTACCTATATATGGAGTTATTACCTTAACTCCTACTTACCATCTCGAGTTTATCTAACTAGTTAACAATTAACTAATACCAACTTCTACCCCTAATGCTATATAGATTACTGACTAATATATATATATATATATATATATATATATATAATTCTGATATGAACTTATATTATACTAACTAACTTATACTTAACAGTCAACTGATCATTACTAATGATACACTACTAACAGTCACTAAATACTGATACTCTAAAGTACTAACTGCTAACTATCACTAACTTTACTAACTGAAATCTAAATTTGCAACTCAAGTCTGAACTTGCAACTCCTGTCAATCTAGGTACACACACAGTGTTAAGAAACAGGTACTTCCCAGGTATCAGTTAACACTAAAAGCTATCCCTATTCTCAACTGAGTTCTCAATCTAAACTCGCTCTCCATTTCCCCCCTTCTCAAGTAATCCAGCATCTGCATCCAAACTCAGTTATATTTGATACTTAAGTATCCAACATCTGACAACTAAAACATAACCATCTTATTCTAGTACACAATGCACCTTTACCCGACTATAATTGCTATCCCAAAATCTTGACACTTGAAAACTTGAGTTCTCCACTCTGTGTGGAGTTATACCACAATATTCCAATGACTGAATACCAAACTAACTCTACTAACCATTGGTACCCTCCAATAACTTACTAACTGATACAATACTAAAGTAGATAATTATCTAACTAAACTAACTGCTATTAACTGGCATTACTAACTAATACCAACACAACTTACACCTATACTCACTGTCAAACTATACTGATACTAACTAAGCTAAAGTAATTAATAGTACTAACTTGACTAATACTAATATATACTTGACTAACACTAACTGATATCATAAGTATAGACACTAACTAATCTTGGTATAACTTCACTAACTAACTACTACTAATCACTAACCTACTAACTGATTAACACTATTACTAACATAACTTAACACTATAACTTACTGTCAACACTATCTCTGATATACCATAACTGACTAACTGAACTAAACTTCCTAACACCCTTTGCCATTTTCCTTGACTAGAATCTGAATACCCCAACTAACTAAACACTGATCCCCATTTATTGCTATTCAAATGGTTGAACACCACCTCACCTATACCCGAGCACCCTAGTTATGTATTGTTGCTGGTACAAGCAGTAGTTGCTACTGGAAATACAACAGCAATGATCTGTTGTTGCTACTGCTGAAGCCTCTCAAACACCCCATCCCAATCCTCTATGTCTATTCATACTAAACTGCTACCAGTCCAATCTCCATATCAATATACTACTACTGTGTTCCTTATGAGTTTTTCTTCTTCATTACCTGTATAAGACTTTGTCCCAACTGTCTAAATCTCAATCACTGAAACCCTCTTTCCATCTCTGATGCACTAAACAATGATGCCTTGCATCAGTTGCTGCTAACTAATCAAGCAACTTAAGGTTGCCGGTTTATAACCCGACCTCCTTCTCTCATCAGTTGGGCAACTAGTACCCCAAATGCTTATCGCTTATCCTATATCATTAGCACACAGATCCTTAATTCTATACCTCCATACATACTGACATTCAAGTAACATGAACTGATACACTCATGGCCAATTCTGGCACACTCACACACCAGGTCAATATATCAAACACTTTTGATGCACCTTAAGTGATACTCATGGTATATTCCCAATTGGAAAGCCAAATCCCCAAATTTCCCATAATAATCATTTATATAAATATAATGCATCATGATACAACTAAAGTAAATTACTATAATGATAATTGAGGATTAATTGCACAAAATATCCAAAATTGAGCTCTGTATCACACGGTATCACACCGTATCATGATACGACCTACTCGTGTTTAATTGTGGATATTTACCTAGTTGCACAACCCTGATCTAAGTCTAATTAGATCTAATTGGCCTCATGAAATACAATTGATGTGTCAATCTCGTAATTTCTCCAAAATACATACAAAAACCTATGTAGAATTCTCTATACACAACCAATTGGCCTAAAACTTGTTCATATTGGTAGCCCTATGCCGTGGGGTCATTCCTAATGGCCAAATGCATTATTTGGGAGCTAGAATGAAGAAAAATTTACAATTTATCAATTGGAAGATGGATTCCTAATTAAAAATATAATTGGACACGATCCAGATACGATCACTTCACCAATGCTCCTTCTCCTTGTGCTCTTTGCTTCTCCATGATTCAAATCTCCTTGAGGGGATGGAAATGAGAGAGAATGAAGGAATTTGGGTTGAATTGATAAAGGAAAAGAAGTAAATTGGGGATCTATGAATTTGGGGATCTAAATTGGGTATAAAATAAAGAGGTGAGAGAGAGAGAAGAGGCTCTTTATGTGGCCGACCAAAATTCCCCCCTCCCCAAGCTTCACACAATGTCTAATTTGACCCTACTAGGTTTTAATGGTAACTAATTAAGGAGGGCTATATTAGAAAGTCTCTAGCTAATCTAAATTAGCTCTAATCTTCCTAATTAATTAGAGGGAATGGGTCTAGTCTATGTTGGGCTAAAATATTATCATGACAAGTTTAATTAGGTTCACTAGTGTCAAGTCTAACTAATAGGCTATCCTACTAACTATAAATAATAATACTAAATATATAATAATTAGCACAAGCACAAATTATTAAATACTATAATTGAATAAATAAAATATGGAATGACTAAAATGCCCTCATTTAAAAAAGTGAGGGTGACCAACCTACCCTCCTTAGAAAAATTTTGTCCTCAAAATTTAAGAATGAAACTAGCACTACAGCAAGCAATCACAGCAAGCAATAAAGAATTATACCTCATGGCTCAAACATATAAGTATATCGCTCGCGCATCTCGGCCTCTCGCTCCCAGGTAGACTCTCTTGGAGAGTGATGCCTCCACGTGACGCATACTAAGGGAATCATCTGGTTTCGCAGCACCTTCTCCCTGCGATCCAGAATCTCCATCGGCTACTCTGGATAACTGAGAGTAGGACCAACCTCGACCTCCGAGTGATCCAATACATGGTTAGAATCTGCCACGTACCATCTCAACTGTGACACATGGAACACGTTGTATACTTCCTCTAGTCCAGGCGGCAAGTCTAGTCTGTAGGGCACTGTACCGACCCTCTCAAGAACATCGAAGGGTCCGAGGTACCATGGACTAAGCTTCCGCCTCAACCAAAGCGAATCGTACCCTGTGTCAGAAAAATCCTCAAGAATACTATATCAACGACCTAGAACAAACACAGCCTTAGTACTCTATTTAAAATAAGGCAAATACAAGCAACACAAACTAAACCTATACCTCAAACTTTAAAGGTCTTCGGTGGCTATCGGCCCAATGCCACTGTCTGTCATGCGCCACTCGAAGTCTATCCCTGATAAGCTTCACCTTCTCAGTTGCATCCACGACCATCTTCGGTCCCAATAAGGCTCTCTCACCAACATCATCCCAAGATAATGGAGTGCGATATCTCCGTCCATACAGCGCCTCAAATGGTGACATCTCTATATTGGCCTCGTAGTTATTTTTAAGAAAACTCTACCAAGTGAAGGTGATACTCCCAAGAGCCTCCAAAATCTAAAACACAGGTGCGTAGCATATCCCCGAGAGTCTGGATAGTCCTCTCTGAATGCCTGTTTGTTTGGGGGTGATATGTGATACTAAACTTGAGTTGGGTGACCAAGCTAGCTTACAAACTCCTCCGAAAGTGGGATGTGAAGTGACTATCCCGATCTGAGTCTATGCTCATAGAAACTCCATGCAATCTGACTATCTGACGCACATACATCTCCGTGAGCTTCTCCGTAGACGTATCCACTTTGAATGGCAAGAAGTTGGCCAATATGGTCAAGTTGTCTACGATGACCCAAATTGCGTCTTTGCCTCCTAGAGAATGCGGAAGCCCTGATACAAAGTCCATCATCACATGCTCCCACTTCCACTCTGGAATGGGTATCTAAATTGGGTGTAAAATAAATAGGAAGGAGAGAGAAGAGGCCATTTATGTGGCTGACCAGAATTCCCCCTCTCCAAGCTTCACACAATGTCTAATTTGCCCCCACTAGCTAATAATGGTAACTAATTAAGGAGGACTATATTGGAAAGTCTTTAGCTAAAATTATCTCTAATCCTCTTAATTAATTAGAGGGAATGGGTCTAGTCCATGTTGGGCCCAAATATTATCATGACAAGTTTAATTAGGTTCACTAGTATCAAGTCTAACTAATAGGCTAGCCCACTAACTATAAATAATAATACTAGATATATAATAATTATCACAACTATAAATTATTAAATACTATAATTGAATAAATAAAATATGGAATGACTAAAATACCCTCATTTGGAAAAGTGAGGGTGACCAACCTACTATCCTTAGAAAAATTTTCTTCCTCAAAATTTAAGGAAGGTACTAGCACTACAACAAGCAATCACAACAAGCAAGAAAGAATTATACCTCACGGCTCAAACAGATAAGGATATCACTCGCGCATCTCGGCCTCTCGCTCTCAGGTAGACTCTCTTGGAAAGTGATGCCTCCACGCGACGCGTACCAAGGGAATCGTTTATTTCTGCAGCACCTTTTCCATGCGATCCAGAATCTCCATTGGCTGCTCTGGATAACTGAGAGTAGGACCAACCTCGATCTTCGAGTGATCCAATACATAGCTAGGATCTGCTACATACCGTCTCAGCTATGACACATGGAATATGTAATCCCTCTAGTGCAGGTGGCAAGTCTAGTGTGTAGGCCACTACACCGACCCTCTCAAGAACACCGAAGGGTTAGATGTACCATGGACTAAGCTTTCCTCCTCCACCAAAGCGAATCGTGTCATGTGTCAAAAAAAATCTCCAAGAACACTAGATCGCCGACCTAGAACAAACATAGGCTTAGCACTCTATCTAAAATAAGGCAAATACAAGCAACAAATCAAAACCTATATCTAAAACTCCAAAGGTCTCCGGTAGCTATCGGCCCAATGCCGTTGTCTGTCATGCGCCACTCAAAGTTTATCTTTGATAAGCTTCACCTTCTCAGTTGCATCCACGACCATCTCCAGTCCCAATAAGGCTCTCTTACCAACATTATTCTAATATAATGGAGTACGACATCTCCTTCCATACAGTGCCTCAAATGGTGACATCTCTATACTGGCCTCGTAGTTGTTGCTGTAAGCAAACTCTACCAAGTGAAGGTGATCCTCCCAAGAGTCTCCAAAATCTAAAACACAGGTGCGTAGCATATCCTCGAGAGTCTGGTTAGTCCTCTCCGAATGCATGTCTGTTTGGGGGTGATATACGATACTAAACTTGAGCTTGGTGCCCAAGCTAGCCTGCAAACTCCTCCAGAAGTGGGATATGAAGCGACTATCCCGATCCGAGGCTATGCTCACAGAAACTCCATGCAATCTAACTATATGACGCACATACATCTCCGCAAGCTTCTCCGTAGACGTATCCACTTTGAATGACAAGAAATGGGCCAATTTGGTCAAGTTATCTACGATGACCCAAATTGCGTCTTTGCCTCCTGGAGAACGCGAAAGCCCTGATACAAAGTCCATCGTCACATGCTCCCACTTCCACTCTGGGATGGGTAAAGGCTAAAGCAATCCACCTAGCCTATGTCTCTCTGCCTTTACCTGCTGGCATACCAGGCATCTGGATACGAAGCTCGCTACCTTTCGCTTCAGACCATACCACCAAACATGCTCTCTCATGTCTCTATACATCTTGTTGGCACCTGGATGCATAAAGTACTGAGATCGATGCGCCTCCTGAAGAACCTCCTCGTGCAATGCTCCACTCGGCACACACAATCTGGTATCGTGCCACAATGATCCATCCTAGGCAATAGTAAAGTTCTTTGCCAATCCCATCCAGACCTGCGCTCTGATGCTCCTCAGAGACTCATCCTTGAACTGTGCAACTCTAATCCGGTCCATCAATTCTGACTGTACCTGAAGTCCCCACATCTGTGTTGTAACTCCAGGAACTAGAAAAAAATACCCAAACTATCGAGATCGGCCTATAAATGTCTATCTCTCGTCAAGTACATAGCCACTGGATGCCTGCTTAAGACATCAGCGACTACGTTGGCCTTCCCAGGATGGTATTATAATAAGATGTCGAAGTCCTTCATCAGCTCCAACTATCTCCTCTCCCTCATGTTGAGCTCCTTCTGTGTAAACACATACTTCAAGCTCTTATGGTTTGTAAAGATCTCTACATGCTCTCCGTATAAGTAGTATTGTCACGCCCCAGTCCCAAAATATATGAAACCAGGCCACGTGGCATTGGCCAGCTGACACGTCTTCGAGGATATCCCAATTTAATGGATCCTAGCGAAGCGTGCTACGCTGTCCTAAATCTAACAAGTCTAATATCAACAACAGACAGTGTCTAATCTCATCCACAAACAACAAGTAAAATACTGAAATAAAAGACTGGAATATAAGAAACATAGTCGAATGACATAGTACAACTAAAATATGTCTGGTGGGAACAAACCCACTATAAATGTTGGAGATAAAGTACTGATTGTCTGAAATAAAAGTACTGATAATGAGAGTGACTGAAACAACTGCTAACTAGGTAAGGAGCTCCAGTCATAGGTGAAAGGCCTACCAAGATGATCAGGGGTACTCTGATGGTAAAACCTCCAGTTCCTCGTCAAGAGCAAACCTCGTCTCCACACCTGGCCCGTACACTGTGGGGTAATAGGCCTCGTCTAGATCTGGAAGATAACCAGGTCCTCAGAGGGACGTAACAAGATACAATATGCATGCCAGATATAGTACTGAATAAAAGTAAAGAGGGTGTGCTAACCATCTAAGTGAATGCAATGTAAGGACAACCTCGGAACGTATAGGTAGGTGTAGGCATAACGTCCAACGTCCTCTAGAGTGTGGTATCTGCATCGTCCATCATTCCGAAGAATGAGGTATCTGTATATATATAACGTCCAACACTCTAAGGGACGTGGTATCTACAATGTATATATGTCCGTAATACTCCGAAGAGCGCGGTATCTGAATAAGGGAGGTCATTGGGTCTGTGGCTCCTCTGGATACCACGGAGTCCGATGGGTGTATCCCATACGTTTATCAGTTGTCCTTCCCGCCCAATATAGATACGCAAGTCGAATACACGACGTGAGTGTATCGTATCTATATGCCAAGTATCATCTAACAATAATACTCTAGAATACAGGCTAGTCCGTGATGCATATCGTACGTACCGATAGCTAATCGGGTATGCGGACCCGCATCCCAATATGATTGTACCATCATGATACGTGTAAGTGTCACGGTCTAGGAGGATATCAAAATATCCTCACAGTCGAAGGTGAGTCAGCTAGCAACTAGGTCTAGTACACTACTCATTGATGCATTGTCGACTGCACCCGAGTCAATCTCGGACGCGCACAGTTTTATGCATATTTGCAACATTTATCATTTAATTTTAAGCAGTAAATCAGCAAGGTATACTTGCATGTCCCGGGTAGCTGCGAAATCCAAAGTCCTGCTCCTGATGCCTCGGCGGTACTGTCCAACAGTCCTATATATGATATAGTAATGACAATATTAGTCGCTACAATAGCACGACTAAGATACACTGCTTGTATCTACAGCTGACACAAGGTCTGGACTGTATATATATTTATAGCTATTACAAATATATATATATAAATACACTTAATCATAATTAAATATATTAAGATAATATATATGTTTAATAGTACAAAAAAAATAGTACTTATGTATTATTTAGAAATACACTAATAATTATGTTTATATATAATTTTATACATTTAGTAATATATATAAACACATAATACCATATTCATAACTTAATACATAGACCCATATATTATCATATATTTATATGAACAAGTACACAATATAAAATACATACATAATTACATATTCTCATTTTATATTCTAATGTTTTTAAATACACAAAATATGTACACATTTATATACACATATATACATATTAATATACACAAAATATTGAAATGTATATTAAGAATATATACACCATATATATATCTATCGTAGTACCTTCTCGCTTCGGTCTAGGATCTCTACCGGCTCCTCCTGGTATGACAAACTTGGACCAACGGTGATCTCCGAGTGGTCAAGCACATGACTCAGATCCGGTATGTACCTCCTCAGCTGAGATACATGGAAGACGTCGTAAACTCCTTCCAATGTCTGTGGTAAGGCCAATCTGTAAGCAACTTCTCCGACGCGCTCTAGCACATCGAAGGGTCCGATGTACCTCGGACTCAGCTTCCCTCTGCCTCCAAATCTGATGGTTCCTCTGGTAGGTGAAATCTTCAGGAACACATGTTCTCCCACCTGGAATTCTAGGGGTCGTCGATGCACATTAGCCCAATGCTTCTGCCTGTCCTGTGCTGCCATTAGATGCCCTTGGATCTTTTTTACCTTCTCCACTGTACGGATGATCAACTCTGGTCCTAGAATCTGCCTCTCGCCTACATCGCTCCAACACACTAGAGAACGATACTTTCTACCATACAATGCCTCATATGGAGCCATCTGGATGCTCGCCTGATAGCTATTGTTGTAGAAAAATTCAACCAAGTGTAAGTGGTCCTCCCATGAACCGCTGAAGTCAAGCATGCATGCCCTCAACATATCCTCCAGCGTCTGAATGGTGCGCTCGGATTGTCCATCTGTCTGCGGGTGGTACGAAGTACTAAACTTAAGGCGGGTACCAAGACTCTCTTGCATACTACTTCAAACTTACGATGTGAACCTTGTATCCCGGTCAAACACGATCATGACTAGCAATCCATGCAATCGTACAATCTCCCTCATGTACATGTCTGCCAAGACTTTCGTAGATTGCCCTACCCTGAAGGGTAAAAAGTGGGCAGACTTGGTGAGTCTATCTACGATTACCCATACCGCATTGCGACCACTAGGACTCCTCGGGAAACCCGTAATGAAGTCCTTGGTGATGTGCTCCCATTTTCACTCCGGTATTGGGAGCGGTTGAAGTAATCTGGCAGAACTCTGATGCTCAGTCTTGACTTGTTGACACACCAGACACTTAGCCACGAAGCGGGCTATCTCTCTCTTCATCCCGTGCCACCAGTAGTACTGCCTTAGGTCTCGGTACATCTTCGTGCCTCCGGGATGAATAGAGTAGGTCGAACTGTGCGCCTCCGTCATCAGCTCCTGGTGTAGCTCTCCATTCGGAACATAGAGACAATCTCCACATCTCAAAGTCCCATCCTCGTGTATACGCAGTCCCGCCTGTATTCCAGCCTCTGTCCTCTGTCGAAGCCTCTGAAATATGGCGTCCGTCGAAAAGCAGCCTTGATTCTCTCTACCAATGTCGATTGCACCTGGAAACTCGACATTTGGCCGTCTACTCCGGGCATGACGACTTCGATACCCAACTATTATAGATCTCTCAACAGATGTTGTTGGGTAGTCAGGAAAAATGCTATGGGCTTCCTGCTTAAAGCATCGGCTACCATATTAGCCTTTCCCGGATGGTACTGCAGCTCAATCTCGAAGTCCGCCATCACTTTGAGCCAACGTCTCTGTCTCTGGTTCAGGTCCTTCTGGGTGTAGACGTACTTCAGGCTCTTGTGATCGGTGAATATCTCCACGCGGTCTCCGTACAGGTAGTGCCTCCAAAGCTTCAAAGCAAAGATCACTGCGGCAAGCTCCAAGTCGTGGGTAGGATAGTTCTTCTCATGGGTCCTCAACTGCCTAGAGGCATAGGCCACAACCTTCCTATGCTGCATCAAGACGCATCCTAATCCTTTTCTGGACGCATCGCTATAGATCACGAATCCTCCGGGTCCAGAAGGTATGGTCAAGATGGGTGTTGTAGTCAGACGCTTCTTCAGCTCATCGAATGCCGTCTGACACTCCTCTGTCCAGGTGAACTCCTGATCCTTGTGGGTCAAGCGGGTTATTGGCTCTGCAATCCTTGCAAAGTTCTCTACGAACCTCCGGTAATATCCGGCAAGTCCTAGGAAACTCCTCACCTCCGAGACGTTGGTAGGGGTCGACCACGTCTCCACTGACAAAATCTTCGCGGGATCTACTGAAATGCCTTCTCCTAAGATAACATGTCCAATAAATGCGATACGATCTAGGAGAAACTCGTACTTGCTCAGCTTGGCATAAATCCTCTCTCGTCGCAGCATCTCTAGCACTAGCCTCAAGTGCTCCCCGTGCTCCTCGTGGCTCTTTGAATACACCAAGATGTCGTCGATGAAGACTACCATGAACTGGTCCAGATACTCATGGAAGACTCGGTTCATCAGGTTCATAAACACAGCAGGCGCATTTGTCAATCCAAAAGGCATCACTAAGAACTCGTAGTGACCATAGCGAGTCATAAATGCTGTCTTTGGAATATCTTCCCTTCGCACCTTCACCTGATGATAGCCCGATCTCAAGTCAATCTTCGTGAACACCACTGCTCTTGTCAGCTAGTCGAACAGATCGTCGATTCGCGGTAGAGGGTACTTGTTCTTGATAGTCAGAGCATTAAGGGCTCTGTAATCAATGCACATCAGGAATGTCCCGTCCTTCTTTGGTACAAACAGCACTGGTGCTCCCCAGGGTGATGCACTAGGACGGACGAATCCCTTGATCTGCAACTCCTCTAGCTGTAGCTTCAGCTCGTCAAGCTCCTTCTTCGCCAACCGGTACATATTTGATGATACCGGTGCTGCTCCAGGTACTAGCTCAATGGTGAACTCCACCTCTCTATCAGGCGGTAGGCCTGGCAACTCCTCTGGGAAAACATCCTCGAACTCTGCAATGATTTCTGGGGATGCCGTCTCCATCGCCATGTAAGCTCCAGCTGCGTGTCCTACTCCTCGTTCGATGGTGCCTCGCATGAATTCGAACTTCGGGTGTCCTGGCAGTCTAAAAGTAACGCTACCCTTCCGGCAATCTAGTACGACATTGTACTGGCTTAACCAGTCCATGCCCAGAACTACGTCGAAAGATGGCATTGGGAGTACCAATAATCGCGCTCTCATCTCCCTACCACAAACCACTACCGAGCACGTTCTAATGGTGCTGGTAACCGGTACGATGCCTCCTCCGGTAAGTATTCTCCAACTCTTAGGTAAAGGGGAAGTTGCTACTCTATGCATTGCTACGAAGCTACTAGATATAAATGACAGTGTAGCTCCAGAATCAAACAGTGCAGTCGCAGGTAATGATGCAACTAGAATTATACCTGCTATAGCCTCCCCTTCTGGTTCCTCCTCGATAGAAGCTAAAGCAAAGGCTTGCCCGCGCCTCTGCCCTCCTGCCTGCTGTCGGGCCTGGTTGAAGTGTGCCTCCTGTGGGACCAAGGGTGGTCCTCTCTGCTGTCCTCCGGTAGCTGGTGGACGCTGGCCTCCTGCTGGGGGTAGGATCCTCAAAGGTGGTGCTGCTGGCCTCTGCCCAGTTTGGGGTGCTACATCTCTGCGCTGGGGGCAGTCTCTAGCAAGGTGCTGGCTGGCTCCACAGACCATGCAGAGCCCGAGCTTCTTCCTGCAGTCTCTGATGATGTTTCCCTTCTTGCCACAAAAGTGACAAGTCGGGAGCTTCTTCTGCTGGTACGGCACTGTCCTCTGTCACGCCCTAGTCCCAAAATGCCGAGGGACTGGAGATGCGTGGCAATGGCCAGCAGCACGCACCGATGGATAACCCAATTGAATGGAACCATCAGGGCATACTTAAGCTGTAAATAAGGTCTACTACCACAAGTCATACTACTCTCATCCATAAAGATATAGAATAAACTGCATAATGAAATAGAAATAAGTTGCAACAACAATCACAGCAAGTCAGTCGGAGAAATAATCTGACTTATGTCTGAATAAACTGGCTCTATAGGCCAGGAACAAGAGATAAACATGAAATAAATACTGAGTACTGGAACAGGCACTCAGGAGAAGTCTTCGGCAGTCACCTCGTCTTCAGTGTTTGGTTCTGCTCCAGCAATAGCTTCAGCTCCGGTCCCGTATATCTCGGGGTACTGCTCCTCAGCTAAACCTGGGGACATAATCCATTTCAGGTCCTCAGTGGACATAGCAAGGCACAAAATAAAACAAGCCAAATAAATGCAGTGCAATTAAATTAAATGAAACAGCAGGGTAAACTATGTAACCATCTATGTGATATGCAAATGAGAGCAACACTAGTACTCAGGCTGAGACCGCTACAAGCTCTGTGTCGGGGAGCCGGTAGCAGTAATAACACGTAAAGGGTCTAGCTCTGCTGGAGAGTCTACAACCTCACAATAATAGTAGATATATATATAGAACAGCCTGTAGCCTGTGTGTCTCTCCCCACCCAATGTAATCACGTAAACCATGACCATAACGTCTCATGTCCATGTCAGCGGGATTATAGCTAATGCAACAAGTTATAATGTCTATAAATAAAATATCTCTGTCCAGTCCTGTATCCTATACAGAATCACCACGAATATCTCAGGAAGATTCTGTCCATGTTAGTGTCAAGTGTCCTGGGTTGTAGGGTACTTGATAGGTCAAGTACAAGAACAAAGGGTATCATGAATCCATCTCTAAATGACGAACCCAACACCGCGTACGGTGTTGGCACCCGACTAGGATCGGACACTAGGTACGTCACGCGTTTCCTAGGTTAAGAAGTTTAAACAAGTTTATATGAATTTACACAAGACATCCAGCAAAGTATTATTACAGGAAATATGAAAATAAAGACTGCAAGTTTGGCAAGGTGCACTTGCCTGGTGTTTGGATTCCACTAAGGCCCTAATTTCGGAAATTTTTAGAGATATCTCCGAAAGCTGAAATAAATAATACCATCATGCTCAGAAGGTATCAAATAGCTAGGAATGTCTGTCCTTGGGTCCAATTTGGAGACAAGGGCAAAAACGACAGTTTCGGGCCAAAACGGGATCCACCGGTGGGCCCGCTTTGCACCGAAAAATGTGTCAGGGTCAACGGTCTCTAAATTCACCAAACTTAGTGTCAACAGGTCAGGAACGCTGATACGAACCCAACAGAACTTTCAGATTTGAATTCCGATGAGCCGATTACGAAATTGCCCGTCGAGTGGGGCCTGTGGGGCCCACGACACGCGATTTCGTCAACGTTCTCAGAATCGAACCAAACTTGACCCACAGGACCAGCATATTGCTACGAGTCCGATGGCATAAGTTTCGTCTCGATCTGACGTGTGTGCACAAAGTTAGGGTAAATTGCAGAAAAGGCGAATACGGGGCGATGTCTGCGAATATGCGTTGATTCCGGTGTGCACGCACACCCGAATCAGCTTCCACAAAATCCTACACGTCCGTATCGACGAGGCGCACGTATCTGTGAAGAACGCACGCGACCAAGTCATCCCGTTTGGCGGAGCGTACTCAGTTCCGGGGTAAAATAGGGTCTAGTTTTTTCCTGTTTTTGGATCGCGGTGTGCGATCACCACAGGACGCGATGCCCCGAGCGGTTTATCCGGGCACCGAGAGGGTCATACAGGCTTCGCAATATAATTTACAGAATCAAAAATGGAGCTTCGAGCAAAAAGTTACCGGTACCTAAACTGGGCTTGAAAAACCGAGATTCCTTGTGTCCGACACGTGTCCGACACACGTGTCCGACCTAGGGTTAGGGTCTGGTGGAGCCGTGGCGGCCGGAGGAGGCTGGGGGCGGTGCTGGCTAGGGCGGCGGCGCACCGAAGCGGCGGGGGTCGGCGGCGCCGGCTCGGCGGCTCTCGAACGGCCGGGGCGGCGGGGGTCTGCTGCGGGGAGGAGAGGAGGAGGAGGGGTTCTGGAGAGCGGCTGGCCGCGGCGGAGGACGGCTGGGTGCTGGAGGGTGGTGGTCGGCGGGCTCCGGGCGGCGCTGGAGGGTGGTGGTCGGTTGGCTCCGGTCAGCTAGGGTTCGGCAGGGGAGGAGGGAGATGGGGAGGCGGAAGAGGAGAAGAAGGGGGAAATTTATAGGGCTGGCGGGGGGGTTCGTGGCCGGGGTCGTGGCCGGGGGAGTCGGCCGAGGGGAGGACGTGGCCTCCCCCGGCGGAGGCGGCGCAAAATCCGGCGACGGAGCGGGGGACGCGGGTTCGCACAGGCGACGTGGGGGGAGGGGAAGGAGATGCGGGTCGGGTCGGGCGCGGATCCGGGTTGGGCGGACCCGCCCGACCCGCTAGGGTGACCGGGCTGGGTTGCCTAATGGGTTCGGCCCACTGGGCCGGGCCGGCCCCTAAATATAAAAATAATTATAATAACAGTAATAATAATAATAATATTAATTTAATTAGAAAAATAGTTTTTAGGCTTTCAAAAAATAGGTCTGAGACCCAATAAAATTCCAGAAAATTACCCTAAGTCAGGTTTTCTATTTTACACCATAAAATCTTATTTTTATCATATTTTAATATTAGTTATTAGCAATTAAAAATCATTTAATCACAAAAATACCTATTTTAATTCTTGAAAATTGCAGAAAAATCCCGAAAATTGTTTTTAACAAATTTTGAAAATTTTAGGGTGATTACATCCTCTGCTGCGCCTGCGCTCCTGGACGGCGGATCGGTCCTCCTGCTCCTTGTTGGGTCCTGGCTGGTACGTTCGCGATGGAACGTCTCGCTCCTCCTCCTATAGCCTCCTGGATCCTCGCCTCTGATAGGACCTCTTCATAAGAGATCCTCGCCTGGGTAGTGGTGTACCTCTGTAGCTCGTGAGAGAGGCCATGGTGGAATCTCCTGGCCTTCTCCAGGTCGTTGGGGATCAGGGCTGCACCGAATCGGCTGAGTCTGCTGAACTCTCCGTCGAAGGCGTCCACAGTCAGGTTTCCCTGCTCCAGGTGCAGGAACTGGGAGTACAGGGCGTTCCTTACTGTAGCTGGGAAATACTTCGCATTGAAGTGTTCCAAAAATTCCTCCCAAGTCTGCTGTCTGTCGATGCTGCGCTCCATAGAGTCCCACCAGTGATGGGCGTTGCCTGTGAGTTGGGCCCTCACCGCGGTCATCCAGAGGTCGGGGTGTAGCTGCGAACCCTCTAACAGCATCTAAGTGTTGGAGACCCAATCTGAGATCTCCTCTGCCGTCTCCTTGCCCGAGAAGGTTCCCGGGCCCATCTGTCTGAAGCCTCGTACAGTGCCTGCTTGCTGGACAGGTGCAGGTGCTGGTGCTGCTGCTTGGGCAGGTGCCCTCTCCAGTACTTCCATCAGGCCCTGTCTCAGGGTCTCCGTCTGTTGCCACTGGGCCTGCATCATCATCTGGAAGAACTGCATCATCTGGGGCTGTCCCTCCGCTGGTGGCATCTGAGGTAGAAACGGTGGAGGTGGTGGAAGTGGTACCTCCGGCTGTCTCCTTGGTGGCTCCTCAGGTGCCGGCCTCTCGAATTACGGCATCGGTGTCGCCCTCGAGGTTTGTCCCTCGAAGTACTGCCTCGGGATCGTCTGCGATGTCTGGCCCTCTGGCTGCTGTGTCTCTTCGTCGGGAGAGACCTGATGCCAGTGCATCATCGGGGCCTGGGGGATCACCTGTGCCTCTGGCTGTGGCAGCTCTCTGGGTGGTCCCTGAGTCGTATCCTCCCTCGGTGCTGTAGGTGGCACTATGGCACCAAGTATCTTACGTCGGCTACGAAGGTTCATCTCGCTGTAAGAGATAGAACGATATTAAAAGAGTATAGAATCAATCAAACAGGATGCAGATATTTAAAGGTACGGAAGAGGTTCAAAGGCTTAATCAAGTGGATAAGACCTAGTAATTTGTATCCTATTGCAGGCTCGCTGGTGTCACGTCCCAGTCCCAAAATGTCAGGAACTAGGCCACGTGTCACTGGCCAGCTGACACGTCACTAAGGGCTTAATCCATTTTAATGGACCCAAAGGAACGTGCTACGCTGTCCTAAAATACTACAAGTATAAAACAGATAAATCTATCTCATCCACAACAAAATGTCAGGAAAATAAGTACTGAATATATATAAAAGCTGAGTCTGATAAAGACATAGTACATCTGATGGGAACAAGCCCATAACAAAAGCTAATAATAGCGCAGAAAAATAAGATAGACTAAGTAGCGTCTATCTGGGGAAAACAGCTCCATCTCTAGGTGACCAGGCTTCTAGGTTCAGGCAAACTCTGAGGGTGTCTCCTCTAGCTCCTCCTCGGTAGCACATCTAGCCTCCTGATTAGGCCCGTATACCATGGGGTAGAAAGCCTCGTCTAAATCTGGCAGAAAACCAGGTCCTCAGTGGGACATAACAAGATACAGAAATTGACATGCCATGTAAATACGGAATAAATAAATAAACACAGGGTACTAACCATCTAAGTGAAATGCAAATAAAGACCTTGTAGTACGCATGGGAATGTGTCGGCTAGACATATGCTGACTTAATTCACCAGTCGTGGTGACTAGCTAGTATATGTATCATATGTCCCCTGACGCAAGGGCACTCTGCAATCGACCATCATGGTACGAAGGTATAAAACACACAAGGAGGGGGTGTCCCATACGTCTACTAGTTATCTTTTCCACCCAATGTAACTAAATATCAAGTCATAATTTCCTGATTTTATACTAAGCCGTGATGCGGTTCATACGTACTGGTAGCTAATCAAATACGTAGCTCGCATCCCAATATGTATTGCAACCTTGTTGCGTGTTCCCGTGACAGGGTCTAGGAGAATATCAGGATACTCTCACAATTGTTGGTGAGTTTGTAAGACTAAGTTAATTATACTAATTGTCAACGTATCAGTTGACTGTACTTGAGGCAGTCTCAGGTACTCATAGTTATATGAAATTCAGAAACAAGAGCATATAACAATATTTGAATTTAAACAGTAAACTTGGCAAGGTATACTTGCCTACTCCCTGATAGTATTGAAACCCTGATCTCACAGTCAGGTTTGAAGGTGCTTGTGACAGGGGGTCACTGGCTGAGCTGGAGATGTTTTCTGTTAAAACATACAGGGTTCGTGAATATCATGGGCATAATATAAAAGTATATTCATATATATACTTATATACATATATGATAATATATATATATATATATATATATATATATATATATATATATATATATATATATATATATATATATATATATATATAATATAGGATACACATATATATAGAGTATATATATACATATATAATTATAAAGGAAATGACAGTACATAATGTAAAATATATATATACATATGCTGTATTATCCAGCAATATATAGTATATATTTATATATAGACAATATATATATAAAATGAAATGACAGTGCGAGAAATATAAATATAAATATAAATATAATATATATATATATATATATATATATATATATATATATATATATATATATATATATATATATATATATATATATATATATATATATATATATCTATATATATATATATATATATTATCTACATATATTATATATAATATATTGCTGGATAATACAGCATATATATATATATATATATATATGCTGTATTATCCAGCAATATATTATATATAATATATGTAGATAATATATATATATATATATATATATATATATATATATATATATATATATATATATATATATATATATATATATATATATATATATATATATATACATATATATAATAAATTGAAAGGACATTGCAGAAAATATAAATGTATATATAATTACATCTGTACTGTATTATCCAGTACTATTTTATATAGTATATATAGATCTATATATTATACATATATATATATATATATATAAAATGAAAGGCAGTGCAGGAATGTAAATATATATGTATATATAGATATATGCTGTATTATCCAGCATTTTAGTATATATATATATATATATATATATATATATATATATATATATATATATATATATATATATATATATATATATATATATATGATATTATATATATAAATAGTATAAAGAAAAAGACAGTGCAGAAATAAAAATATAAATACTGTATATAATAAGTAATAATTATATATATATAATTACATATAGTATAAATGTATATATATAAATATATATATATATACATTATATATTAGTACATTTTAGTATGTAATAATAATACATATATAAATACATATAGAATACCTATATATAATAAAAAGAAAATATGTATTATACAGTATAAATACTGTATTTTAATATTTATATATATATTAATATTTATTAATATATATATAAATATATATATATATATACATATATATATATACATATATATATATACATATAAGCATGCATATACCTAATTATGTATTTATACGTATATACAGGGATGGGGTACTGTACCTGTCAGACAGGTGGGACCCTAGGCTCGTCACCGGCGGGAGGACGACGGTGGAGGTGGCGGTGGCTGGCCGGAGGAGCGGCAGCAGCAGCAGCAGTTGCCAGCAGCAGCAGCTTGTGGAGGTGGCTGCGGCGGCTGCGGCGGCGGGGAAGGCGGTGCAGGATGGGGGATCGCCAGAGGAGAGGGTGGAGGTGAGGTTGGTGGTGATGGCGGGGGTCTACGGTGGCTGTGGTGGCGGCTAGAGGCGGTCGAAGGTGAGGGTGGCAGTAGCTAGGGTTAGGAGGAAGTTGGCTTGCGGGGGTGAGGGCGGCCGGAGGAGTTGTCGTGGGGCGCTGGGACTTGGTCGGAGGGAAGGGGAAAAGGTGGCGAGTCGAGTGGTGGTGGTGGTGAAGGTGCTCGGTAGTCGGAGGCGGTGGTGGAAGTGGTTCGGGTGGTGGTGGCTGTGGGTGATGGTGTTGGGGGAGTTGGCTTGCGGGGGCTGCCCAAGGCGGAGGAGACGGCTGGAGGGGGTGAGACTTGGCCGGAGGGGAGGTGGGGTAAGGGCGAGGGCTTCGACGGAGTTGGGTGGCCGGTGGTGGCGGAGGGAGGTGGCTGTGAGGGTTTGAAGAGAGGGGGGTCGGGTTTATATAGAGTTTAGGGGATGGCAGTTTAGTAAATAAGTGGAAGTTTTAGGGTATTTTGGTAATTTGGGTTTTAGGATATTTTAACAGATTTTTCTGGATACTTAGTGCCACATGTAGGTGTTAGGGTTAATAGCCAATGAGGTTAGGCCACCTCACATGCATTTTGCATAAAAACCCTTATAATTCCATAATTTGCATAAAAGTCCTAAAATTGGTATTTTGCACAATTACGCAATTTGTCTGGAAAAATATCTGGTTCCTAAAAATACAGAATTGTACAAAAATAAGGGGGAAAGCTGGGGAAATATTTTGGGAAGTGTGGGGGTGAGCCTGGGCAGGTGTTGGGCCTGGTTTCTGAGTGATACAGATCACCGTATTTATTAATTAATAAATACTGCGCACGATGTTCACTAATTATTTAGGGGCAGTTAGGATCATAATTTTTCTACGGTGTCAATACACTAATTTTAGTATAATTAGAGTAGAATATTATCTTATTTTTGTTTGGGCAAAACTGGTGCAGGTTGGGCCTCAAATCTCTAGGGGTACAGAGATGGGTAAAGAGCAGAAAATTAAATAGGAATTAAATACAAACTTTTGTAACGACATTTGTGCGCCTCAAACGAGGCTCAAAATAAAGCATCTGGGAGTTGCACAAAAATCAGAAAAATAGTCTAACATGTCTAGGGCATGTATGTGAATTTTGTTTGGAAAATACAGCTAGTGTAATGTTCTAATTAATTGTGTGAAGTACAGGTGCACAATCAAATAGGATATGTAAACATAATAAATTTTAAAAAGTTACAATAATTCTAATTAGCTAAAATTAATTCTAAATTACTGAAATCTGGTCGAGGGAGTTTACAGCTGGGCACGTTACTATACCACAAGCGATAAACATTTGATGTTTGTGACCTGCATGGGCCACCACTAAAACCATGTCACGCCCCAGTCCCAAAATATATGGAACCAGGCCACGTGGCATTGGCCAGCTGACACGTCTTCGAGGATATCCCAATTTAATGGATTCTAGCGAAGCATGCTACGCTGTCCTAAATCTAATAAGTCTAATATCAACAACAGGCAGTGTCTAATCTCATCCACAAACAACAAGTAAAATACTGAAATGAAAGACTGGAATATAAGAAACATAGTCGAATGACATAGTACAACTGAAATATGTCTGTTGGGAACAAATCCACTATAAATATTGGAGATAAAGTACTGATAGTCTGAAATAAAAGTACTGATAATGAGAGTGACTGAAACAACTACTAACTAGGTAAGGAGCTCCAATCATAGGCGGAAGGCCTACCAAGATGATCAGGGGTACTCTGATGGTAAAACCTCCAGCTCCTCGTCAAGAGTAAACCTCGTCTCCACACCTGGCCCTTACACTGTGGGGTAATAGGCCTCGTCTAGATCTGGAAGATAACCAGGTCCTCAGAGGGATGTAACAAGATACAATATGCATGCCAGATATAGTACTGAATAAAAGTAAAGAGGGTGTGCTAACCATCTAAGTGAATGCAATGTAAGGACAACCTCGGAACGTATAGGTAGGTGTAGGCATAACGTCCAACGTCCTCTAGAGTGTGGTATCTGCATCGTCCATTATTCTGAAGAATGAGGTATCTGTATATATATAACGTCCAACACTCTAAGGGACGTGGTATCTGCAATGTATATACGTCCGTAACACTCCAAAGAGCGCGGTGTCTGAATAAGGGAAGTCATCGGGTCTGTGGCTCCTCTGGATACTACGGAGTCCGATGGGTGTATCCCATACGTTTATCAGTTATCCTTCCCGCCCAATATAGATACGCAAGTCGAATACACGACGTGAGTGTATCGTATCTATATACCAAGTCTCATCTAACAATAATACTCTAGAATACAGGCTAGTCCGTGATGTATGTCGTACGTACCGATAGCTAATCGGGTATACGGACCCGCATCCTAATATGATTGTATCATCGTGATACGTGTAAGTATCACGGTCTAGGAGGATATCAAAATATCCTCACAGTCGAAGGTGAGTCAGCTAGCAACTAGGTCTAGTACACTACTCATCGACGCATTGTCGACTGCACCCGAGTCAATCTCGGACGCGCACAGTTTTATGCATATTTGCAACATTTATCATTTAATTTTAAGCAGTAAATCAGCAAGGTATACTTGCCTGTCCCGGGTAGCTGCGAAATCCAAAGTCCTGCTCCTGATGCCTCGACGGTACTGTCCAGCAGTCCTATATATGATATAGTAATGACAATATTAGTCGCTACAATAGCACGACTAAGATACACTGCTTGTATCTACAGCTGACACAGGGTCTGGACTGTATATATATTTATAGCTATTACAAATATATATATATAAATACACTTAATCATAACTAAATATATTAAGATAATATGTATGTTTAATAGTACAAAAAAAATAGTACTTATGTATTATTTAGAAATACACTAATAATTATGTTTATATATAATTTTATACATTTAGTAATATATATAAACACATAATACCATATTTATAACTTAATACATAGACCCATATATTATCATATATTTATATGAACAAGTACACAACATAAAATACATACATAATTACATATTCTCATTTTATATTCTAATATTTTTAAATACACAAAATATGTACACATTTATATACACATATATACATATTAATATACACAAAATATTGAAATGTATATTAAGAATATATACACCATATATATATATATATATATATATATATATATATATATATACATACTAGAGGTTTAATACGTATAAGTATTTAATATATAAAATATATTACATATAATATACTTAATTCCAGAAAATATATTTAAACACAATATATATTATATATTTAATATTCTTCATATATTAAAAATATACATACATACATACATACATACATACATACATACATACATACATACATATATACATGCTACATATGTATAAGTTTCTAATACGAAAATATAATATAAAAATAGTATTATATTATATATAATACTAAATCACAGAAATTATATTTAAACTATGATTTATATTAACTATATACTATTCTCATATAATATAATATAATATACATACATATATATATTTATATATATATATATACATATATACGCATAGGTATTTATACACGTACACAAAATACATATTTATAATCCCATTATATATAACACTAATTACAATAAAAATATATTTATAATACAGTATTTATACAGTAGGTATACATATATATATACACTTTATAATACAGTAAATACTAATTAATATACTGAATACGTAGAAAATACGTAAACTAAACTAACACTAGTATATAGAACATTGCACATCGAAATACACCTAAAAATAAAGATAATAATACATAAAATATTATACCAGATCGACGCTCTGGTCGAGGGCTTCCCGGTGGCTGGCCGTCGACGGCGGGGGTGGCCGGACGGAGCTCCGGCGAAGCTCGGGAGGTTCGGCTACAGCAGCAACGGTCTGGGCTCGTCGATGCTGCGGGGTCGATGGCGGCCAGGGGCGTCGTCGACCGGCGCTGGAAGTCGACGGGAAGGGAGGTGGTGGACTGGGGAGGGGGTAGGTCAAGTACGGCGGCCGGTGGTTCAGCGGTGGCGGAGTGGGAAGTCTTCGGGGGGTCGGCTGTCAGTGTAGGGAGGAGTGGCTCGGGTTGAGGGGGGAGTGCGGCGGCTGTGGGCGGTGCCGTGGTCGGGGACGGTGGTGGTAGGTAGGGAGGAGGTCGGCGAAGGTGTCTGGGTCGGTGCGGGGGTCGCCGGACGCGGTGGCTGGCCGGGAGGAGGTGGCGGGTTGTGATGGGTTGGGGTAGAGCTCGGCTGGAGGTTTAGTGAGGAATAGGGTTTCTTGTTGGTTTTCTTGGGTTGTGTGCCCTCTTTAGTGATGTAACATGTTGTTTAAGTAGGTGAGAGAGTGGGGGGCTGCCTAGGGATTAGGGTCGGCTGTAGATAAATTTTGGGGAGTTGGGGATGTCCATCATGATGAGGGGAGGGCTAGGAATGTAGCATTTTGAATGAAGGGCCATAATGTGCCCTTCATAAAGGGGTGCAAGTACACTAGGAATGGGAGGAAAATGAATGGATACGGTTAGGAAATGACATTCTTTTCTCCACGAGATTTGGGCCAATGAGAGGGGGACACCTCATTGCAATTTTGCAAAAAGGCCCCTGAACAATTTGGTATTTGCACAATATCTGAAATTGGGGATTTGATGTAAACAAACACCATGTTAGGTGTTCTACATTGGGCTAGGATGGTGTATGATATTTTGTATGAGGCTTGTGGGTGTGGGTGTGGGTTTGGGTTGGAGTTGGGTCTAATTTAATTGAGGTTAGGTCACCACGTTAATTAATTCATAATTAATGCACCGGTGTCTCTAATTTAATTTAATAAAAATCCGGGGGTCTAAATTGGGTTGGACAAGGGTCATTAGTGTAGTAGACTCAGTGTACAATAATGTCATGCTCAGTGTACAATAATGTCATGATCTGGGTTGGTTAAGTCGGATCGAGATGGGATCTCAATTTCGATTGGAACGGACAACGAACGTAATTACGCAATTTATTTAAATTGCGTACGGACGTTTGTAACGACTTTTGTGCGACTAAAATCAGGCACAAAAATCAGTATCCGGGGTTTGTTCTAGGTTCAATTAGATAGGTTAGCATGTCTAGGCCAAGTATGTGGAATTTGTTTTAGGGTAACAGCTAGGGTAGTATCCTAAAATAACAAATCATTGCACAGGTATTATAATACTATATAATAAATCTTAATTATATCTAGTTAACCCTAATTAGGCTATTTAAGTTAATTAACCCTAATTTCTGGTCGAGGGGGTTTACAAGTGTTTCCACAGGTTTAGAGCAAATATGACTGCTGCCAACTCCAAGTCATGGGTAGGAAAATTCTTCTTATGAGAACGTAATTGCCTAGAAGCATAGGCAATCACCTTTCCGTTCTGCTGTAATACACATCCCAAACCCTTACCCGAAGCATCACTGTATATAGAAAATCCTCATGTTCCCGATGGCAACTTCAACACTGGAGATGTAGTCAACCTCTTCTTCAACTCCTCAAAAGCGGCCTGACACTCCTCAGTCCAGACGAACTCCATGTCCTTCCTATTCAGCCTAGTCATCGGTTCTGCAATCTATCAGAGAATGTACTAGCCTGAAATTCGGTGAACAGTATCACAGATGTCCGGTATGGTACCTCAAAGACCTAAATAAGGTATATTACATCAATACAAGGTTTTAGAATAAAAATAAGTTAAACTGGTCAACTTCTAGGTCAAAAAGCCATTTCTAAGCCAAAACAGTCAAACTAGGTCAACTCTAAGTTAAACTAGTCAAACTTGGTCAAACTAGCTATTTCTAGGTTACATGAATCTATCTCTAGGATATTGGGTCAAAAATAGTCAAACTAGGTCAAAAAGCCATTTCATGTCCGAGTCCCAAAATACGTAGGACTAGGAACACGTAAGCATGACAGCCATATGTATGTGACAACTCCAATATATGGATACCATAATACACACGTACGCTGTAATATGAATATAAACTCACATGTGGTATATATATGGTCACAAGTCACAGATATACTAAATCTCATCCACATAACAAGTCACAAAAATGAAATAGCTAAACTAGAATAATTAGTCTAAATAATCCAAAACTAATAGTCGGGTGGAGACAAATCCACTACCAATGACCCCGGCGGTCAGGTATCGAGGCTGGACGACGCGGCTCTGGGTGGATGGGGGAGAGATGATCTAGGGTTAGGGTTTGGTAAAAGAGATTATATATATAACGAGGGAGATGGGGAATAGGGTTCTTAGCGGGTCGGGGGGGGGGGGTTGTTTGGACCGGCTGCTGTTGTTTGTTTGCTATAGTTTGCTAGTGGTTTGCTAATTTGCTAGTGGTTTTCTAGTTTGCTAGTTTGCTAGTGGGTTATAGTTTATTAATAATCCATTAAGGATTTTTTTTATTTCCTTTTATTTCTTTTTCTTTCTTATTTCTTTTTCTAATTACTATCTCTAATTTCTTTTCTTTTCTAATTTCTTTTTAACAACTCATTGCATATATATATATATATATATATATATATATATATGTGTGTGTGTGTGTGTGTGTGTGTGTGTGTGTGTAGAAAATTCTAGAAATTGGTATTAGTGCGTACAATTAATCTATCAACTGTCCATAGAGTCTCCTACATGGAATAAATTAAAAAAAATTTATAATTGCTCCATAAATCCCCGAAATATACAAACACCTAAAATAAAAATTAAATAAAATCTATTTCTTCTATTTAGCTCATAATTACTATAAATAAATTAAATAATTAATTAAAAAGATAAATATGATTTTTAGGATTAGGAGTTTTACATTCTACCAAACTTATAAAAATTTTGTCCTCGAAATTGACACTAACCCATATTCATAATAATTACTATAGCTATTACACTACATTGCTATCTAGCGGTACTTCCTAAAAGTTATGGTCTGTCATTCTAACACTTCTTATTTATTGTCCATACACTATCCTATTATCCTCTAACTCGTCTACACTACCCAACTTACAAGAGTTCTACTAGTAGTCAAGTCCTTTGAGGCTATTGTCTAGGTTGTAAGACGGATATATTTATTGGATCGAGAATCTTGGGTACTTGTCTTGAATCTCACAACCATGATTTTTCTTTGTAACCGTCAAGTATCGTAGTCTACTACTGCCATGCCACCTGACCAATATGTCTGCAAGTACTTCCACTACTCTACTACAACGGTCTAGCTGCAGCTGTCGCTACTTTATAGCGATTTGTCATAGTTGTCAGTTCGTAACAAGTGCCTTCAATTCTTTCCTAGGCATAGTCTAAGTTTTAGGGTAACAATTAAGGTCTTGACTAACTTTATAAAACTATTAGAAGTATGAACTTATTCAACAATCTAACAAATTCCTATTGGGCTAAAAGATGCTACTTAAGGGTTAAATTAAAAGAATACAGATATTGCTATAGTGCATATACATAAGGATTATCGTTATGAACTCATCCTTTAGTTATTAATCCTTTACTAGACCATTTATGTTTTTTTTAACTAACAAAATAAGGGTGAGGTTGAAGTAAATCAAACAGTTTGTAATGGCGCGAAAGGATACGACTATGATAGGAAGAGTTAAGCACGAGATACGGAATGGATAGAGAAGAGAAGATGAGCCACCCAAGAGGGCGAGATGGTAATAGGAAAAGAATACTACTACTACTACGCGTGACATTTATTAGCATTGTGTGTATGCCATATAGTTAGGATATCAGCATTTCCTCATAACTGCTAAACCACCATATATATAATTCTACGTCTATTTGTATATCTAAGATCTTGTGTCACAATGGGGTCATGAGTATGAAATGACACATATAACTAAGGTCGTACCTGTATCTACGGCTTCCTGTGCCTGCGCTCTCTTGTTTGCCATCATAAGTGCTTGGCCTATGGAGTATATCTGGTACTATCCGTGTATCAACTTATACTAAGCACGAACGTTCGTCTTTCCAAAATAGGGAAGACGAAAATCAACAATAAAGAATTTCAAAGAGGAGATGATAGAATACAAGTACGGGATTCAAAGGGATTAGAGAATTTTGAAAGGGAGTTGCCAAGGCAGTTATGGATTGAAATCTTATTTTGGTAACTTCCTATATGCATATTCATATCAGAACAGTTATGTACCTGACATGATATGCTCTGACCAGTCTAGAGGACAAGTATATTCGTCTAACAAGTTGAGTCAACTATATCTCAATCCACATAAAGTAGTTATACAAAGAGCGAACTATGTGCACTACTGTTGATCAGACCATAATACACCAATTCTGATTTAGACAATGTATTAGTGTGGGCCCCCAATAATACATATGTCATGAACAAGCTCAATAAAAGAATAAGCTTGCAAAACTAGGCTATAATAGCTGCATAAGTCGAGGTAGTAAAAATATAAGTACGCTTGATTATGATGGAGGAAGGTACAGAATAATCTAAGTTCACCAAGAAGATCGGTGTTGTACCTCTACAGTTTTCATAATAACTCCTTGTCAAGGTCTCTAGTCGACCAAATGGGTATATGGTGTAACACCCCGTTCCGCTCAAGCAAACTGCCGTTTCAAACGGCAATAGTGCAGCTGTCCCGACCCGCTTTGCCTCGATCAAGAAGCAAAGGATATCCAGACTTGTCCCTACAGGAATCCGGCTTGGACTTTCAGAGGCTCGCTTGACGTATCGCTCTACCGAGGTAAATCATCGCTAAGGTGGGTGGCTACGATGAACTTGTCTTTGCTTAGCCAGCACACATAAAAATCTGGAATGTTTATGCTAGTCGCTAGGTGATTCACCCCCTGCATGCTAATAAATCCAACGCACCTAGCTAAGGGAATAATTCCAACTTGTACTGCTATGCTAGAACATGGAAATAAATGAAATACTGCTTATATGTTCAGACCCTCGCATGCTAAGTTCCTTAACGGTTTTATCTCTCGGCTTACCTTCGGGTCCGAGCAAACGTGCCTGCTTATGTTCCTTAGAAACGCATGCTTGTCTGCTTGAATGTTACCGTGTTTTCATCCAAACCCCGGAAGACTACTACGTAGTTGTTCCGTGCCTGAACGAACCTACAAGTATCCGGGACCATTGGGTCGCCAAGGCAATCCCCGAACCAGGGGCACGCATCAGGGCAAATGAATACTGAACGAGAATCATGTCACGTGCAACTGAATGATAATCACATCAAGTTTATGTCTGAACGAGAATCACATCATGTAACGAATCCACGTATTTCAGCTCTTGGAGCAAACGCTCGTTCAGATCACGAATCATGGATTATCATATCAAGTTATGGATTAGAAACTGGCCCTGACCTGCATGTCGCGGACAACTTGGAAACAAGGTTTAACGGTTCCACGGGCGGTCACCGGGGCACTGGGACCGTTCCGATCCGGATGGAACATCACGATAGTCTCACGTGCGGACAGAATGGTCTGTAGCCAACAACAAATCTTTGTTGCTTTCCATCCTTGTTCAAAGACTAAACGGTCCTTTATGGCTATGCCAGCGACTAACGTTCATATAGATAAGTTATCATCGCTTAGCGACTATCCGCGTGCGAGTCATTGCATCGCATCAATGAACAACTGAACACCTGAACGATCATGTTAAAACGACCCTCGTGTTTGCATATGCTATGCCCCTGAATGCTTATACATGTTCCTGCTTAAATTAACAATGTCTGCCTCAATGTTTACCTTGGACAGGGATGGAGATGGTAAGTTGGTAAGCCTCTCATGTTGCACGGCGCACTGCCCGACACGTTGGGCTATTCAATATTTGCATGAAACTGATCCTAAGGCAACTAGAAAGATAACTTAATAGTTGTGCACGGAACCTGTATTACGTGTTTGGATTTGTCGAGCGGGCGAGTAGCTTTCCCACCAGTGCATTCAATGTATTGATAATCCACCAGTTTGTATGCAGGGTGCGGGAGAACCTCGTTCGGTGCGGATGCCTCCAACGTGCGTGCTAAGGCCAGGAGTTCCCTCTGAAGCCTTGTAACGGTGCGTCCGGGACTGAAGCACATATACAAGACATAATGTTGTGAACATCGCCTGACCATCGCCTGTACAATCATTCCACAGTTGTAGCCACTTGGCACGCTTTTACTGTTTCAGAGAGAGAGGCTTGAGCGACTTGTAATCTCGGCTATACGCCGCCTGTAACACATGTTTATATCAATAAAAGAGTTGCTTTACTTCAAACTTGTGTTTCAATGCTTCCGCTATATTTGTTAACTTAGTGAACCTGTTACCGATCGCCTATGCGTTCATGACTCCGCTGCACTCGGACAATCTGTGCAACTCTGTGGCTTAGAACTCTTGCCGCCAGCCAATGAACCATGGCCTTGCACGGGCGTGGATCACGCTCGTGCGGCATCACGCCCGGATGGGTTAAGCGATCGTTCCGCGGGAGCGCTGGCGAGGGTGATTCCCGCCTAGCGGGAACGGCCAAAATAGCCTGCGGGAGATCGGGGTGTGATATATGGGCCTCTAAGTTCTACAGTCTAGATAAACACTAAAGTTCTATAGTCTAGATAAACACTATCTTCTTATGCAAGCCTATAGTTGGTGTCATTCATTTATACTTTATTAATGGGGCAATAGGTCTATGTGTTACTAGGTTATGAGGTATACTACCCAACTTACAATAATTTAACTAATACTGTTATTGCATACTAGAGTATATATTTTAGTATAAATCATCTTCATAACCCCTAGCAAGCATGAAAGATAAGATAAGATTGACGTAGAGAAGGGATCACGCAAGATGCAAAGCAAGCAATCAAATAAGAATGCGAAACAAAATCAAGGGAGATAATAAATAAGTGGATAAGATCCTATATTCTAATCCTATGCGCAGGCTTGCTCGGTACAGTGATGTAACCGAGACAATATGCTCTCGATCTGCATGGGCCACCACAAAAATATATTATGCCCCAGTCCCAAAATATGTAGGACTAAGAACACGTAAACATGACATCCGTATGTATATAGCAACTCCAATATATGGATACCATAATACACACGTACGCTATAATATGAATATAAACTCATATGTGGTATATATATGGTCACAAGTCACAGATATACTAAATCTTATCCACACAACAAGTCACAAAAATAAAATAGCTAAACTAGGATAATGAGTCTGAATAATCCAAAACTAATAGTCGGGTGGAGACAAATCCACTACCAATGACTATATCAATACTAAAATGGAGGAGAAGGATAATTCTCCAATATAAGTAAGATGATGATATAAAGGTATCAGCGAAGCAATCCGTCGCTGGAGATAATCAAAGATGCTCCGAAGGTAAGACCTCCTCGGAAGAGATAAGTGATAAGTCCTGATTCGTGCTCCTGCGAAAAGTCATGAACATCTACACCTGGAAAGGGACCAGGTCCTCAGAGGGATGTAACAAGATACATAGAAGCAAGCCAATTTGAATACAGTAAACATGCATAATGTTTGAAAATATATAAGCACGTTGTACAAGACAATCTATATGAATGCAAATGAGGACAACTTTTTAACGTATGGGCAAGGGTAGGCTACTCGATCTAAGCCTCACAACTCACACACCCGTCAGTGGACATCAGAAATCGTCATACCTCAGGGGTAGCGACCAGCGCGACTCTACAGAAATTGACATACCTCGGGGGTAGCGACCAGCGCGATACAAGCTCGTAGTGCGAGCTATATACTACGGTTTACCAGAGTGTTAAAGTCCACACGCCTAATGATTGTCCTCTCATGATACTAGGTGTCAAGTGTGTGCCAACATATCTAATATATAGTAATGACTGAACGAAACTACACATGCAATAAATATACAGAAATACAATGAATATATAGAAATATAAATAGCATACAAAAGTACTGTAAATAATTTGGCAAGATATACTTGCCTGGTAAGAAAGCAGCAAGGTGTAACGTCCAGGAGTCAAGCACACATGATCAGAAGCTACGATCTCAGAATAAATGTCTCCGGATACTGAAATAAACATCACCAACATTCCCAGAATAAGCGAAATAGCTAGAAAACACTATCCTTTCGTCCAATTTGGACACAGGGGCAAAACGGTAATTTTGGGTCAAAGCGGACTCTATGTGTGGGCCACTTTACACCAAAAAGCGTGCCAGGGGGTAAAGGTCTCTAAATGGGACAAATTATAGGTCAAACCAATTCTAAAAGTTACTACAAACTCAATGATATGTCCAAATGTGGATTCCGGTGAGCTAAACATAATTTCGCCCAAAAAGTTAACCGTGGGGCCCGCCAATTGGTGACTTGGTCAACTATCTCAGATTTGCGTAAAAATTGGATCACAGGACCAGTGTGATATCACGAGTCCAGTGGCACAAGTTTTGTCGTATTCTGACGAGCGTCCACTAAATGCGCAGGACTTTTGTAAAAGTTATGACACGAGGATTTTCGCGGATACGGGCTGATTCCGATGCGCACACGCGTCTAAATCAGTTTTTGCAAAAGCCCACACATCTGGGTATACTGTGCGCATATTTTGGTATACTTGGAACACGACGGGGCGGTCCCGTTTGGCGGGGCGCGCTCCGTATCACAATTTTTAGAATTTGAAAAAAATAGGTTTTTGGGGTTTTTTAACTAATTTAATTCTACACACAGCAATTAATAAATTATTATATTTAACAAAAAATAAACTAGGTCAAGTGGTCTTCACATACCAAAAAGAAAAACCGAATTCAGATCTCTGTGGTGGGAGATACGAATCCGTGAACGTAGGTAGTTACCGTAGTTTTCTACGATACCCCAAAGTTGTCATTTTTTGCCAACTTGGTCGCTATTTTTGCCTAGAGTTACACGTTGTTCGAGGTCAACTAATATACAGATATGGAAGGGGGTTAAGTTATGAATGTACCGGTAAAGACGGGGTCAAGTTTGGTAAAGCGAGGACACAGAAAATGAAGCATGAACAGGGCTTTGCTGTTATTCAAATCTGTTGTTGCGCGGTTGCGCGGTTGATCGCGGTCGGCCGGGGTTGGTTCTCCGACGGTCCAGGCGGCTGGAGGCGGCGGCGGTCAGGTGTCGAGGCTGGGCGGCGCGGCTCTAGGTGGATGGGGAGAGATGATCTAGGGTTAGGGTTTGGTAAAAGATATTATATATATAACGAAGGAGATGGGGAATAGGGTTCTCAGCGGGTCGGGGGGGTTTTGTTTGGAGCGGCTGCTGTTGTTTGTTTGCTATAGTTTGCTAGTGGTTTGCTAGTTTGCTAGTTTGCTAGTGGTTTGCTAGTTTGCTAGTGGGTTATAGTTTATTAATAATTCATTAAGGATTTTTTTATTTACTTTTATTTATTTTTCTAATTACTATCTCTAATTTCTTTTCTTTTCTAATTTCTTTTTAACAACTCATTGCATATATATATATATATATATATATATATATATATATATATATATATATATATATATATATATATATATATATATATATATCCATAGTGTCTCCTACATGGAATAAATTAGGAAAATTTATAATTGCTCCATAAATTTCCGAAATACACAAACACCTAAAATAAAAATTAAATAAAATCTATTTCTTCTATTTAGCTCATAATTACTATAAATAAATTAAATAATTAATTAAAAAGGTAAATATAGTTTTTAGGATTAGGGATTTTACAACTACATACTCTCCGCCCCCGACTGGTATAGTGGATCCAACCATGGTACGTTATGACACGGGTTTCCACAAGAAGGACACTACTCTTCTCATAAACCAATGTCTATATTTGTACAAGAAGAACAAGGAAACAAGACTTGCACAAGATACATCGTAAATACCAAGGAATAATATCTCATGATGAGATCCGGATATACCAATCTGTGTAACATCGTGTCAAGAATCAAGAATATCTACACTAGATACAAGAGACGTAGAGGATATCATAAATGATAAAATATCAGAGAATATACTCGCCTGAAATCCGGTGAACAGTATCACAGATGTCCGATATAGTGCCTCGAAGACCTAAATATAGAATATTACATTAATACAAGGTTTTGGAATAAAAATAAGTTAAACTAGTCAACTTCTAGGTCAAAAAGTTATTTCTAAGCTAAAATAGTCAAACTAGGTCAACTCTAGGTCAAACTTGGTCAAACTAGCTATTTCTAGGTTGCATGAGTCTATCTCTAGGATATTGGGTCCATACATTATGTAACTAGGCCACACTAGATATACTAAGATACTAGAAAATTAATAGGATACCGTATCGTAGGATACACAATTAATTAGATAGAAAAATATCATAATATGTATAAACACTCAATAATATTTAACATTCCTAACTAAACTAATGCTAAGTGGATACCTACGCTTTGACCCAATGCGGTATCGCACCACTACACCCCCATCTTGATACTCAAGTCCAATACTTTGAGTATTCATCAATACCTTATCCCTCAATACCTTGACATTACCTTGGTATCACAAGGTAATGTTAATCCTAACCTCTAACTAACTACCCAAAGCTCTTAAATTATAACTAACATGCATGAATTAATACCATACTACTAGATATATTAACTACGAATACATATAAACATATATACACATACAACTACATGCATAACACTAACTAGAGATACATAAGTATATATTTATATCTAACAACTAGATATCAAAATGTACATACATATATAACTACTAAAAAGGCTAACTAACTAAACTACTACTCCTCAAGCTAACTAAACTATCAATTAACTAACTAACCAAACTAACTACTTACCTACTGCCCATGCTCTGATACACTACTGCCCATTGGATGTTGTTGCTACTGCTATTGGAAATTGCATCAAACTCTTGTTGTTGCTGCTAGCCTCTACTTGTTGTTGCTGCTGCATTTGCTGCAGCTGCTGGTGCAGTTGCTGCTGCTGCATTTTGCAGTTATGTTGCTGCTCGTGCATTGCTAGCTGCTGCACTACCTGCATGATGTTACAGCTGATGTTGCTCTATGCTTCACTACACTGTGCTTCAGTTGCTGCTCACTGAATTTTGCACATCCCGACCCCCTCTTCACACTGCACAAACACTTATGAACACACACACACACACACACACACACACACACACACATATATATATATATATATATATATATATATATATATATATATATATATATATATATATATATATATATAACACTCACTCACACACATAAACATATAAATACATAACTATATATATATATATATATATATATATATATATATATATATATATATATATATATATATATATATATATATATATATATATATAGTTATGTATTTATATGTTTATGTGTGTGAGTGAGTGTGTGTGTGTGTGTGTGTGTGTGTGTGTCTATTTCATACATATATGTATACATATATATATATGTGTGTGTGTGTGTGTGTGTGTGTGTGTGTGTGTGTGTGTATCTCCACAACTGCCATA
Source organism: Iris macrosiphon (assembly GCA_036927795.1). NCBI lineage: Eukaryota > Viridiplantae > Streptophyta > Magnoliopsida > Asparagales > Iridaceae > Iris > Iris macrosiphon. The sequence continues at coordinate 142,699,880 of JAYESA010000014.1, forward strand.
TATATATATATATATATATAGCCATACAATTACATATCACTAATGGCTATAAACAAGTATGTTGAAATGCAAGGAAATAAGCACGTGGAGTGCATCGTACTCGTATCACACTAGATCTATGATACGCTTGTGATTTGAGTCCATCACACCACCAAACGTATCCCGAAGGACACGAGCAAGTCCAAAATGATATCTATGAACAATACAAAGAGTTAAATATATATCTACGTGTCCGTGTCAAAATATGACATACACAAACCACCGTGTCGGAGAAAGACCCCCAAATTAACCCGTATCTCCAAATTGACGTGATACGGCCTACACGTATCCAATTGTGGATACGACACTTGCCACACACAATCAAACACATGTCAATTTGGTCTATTTGACCAATTGACAAACATAAAATATGTCAATCTCAGAATTCTCCCAAAATTGACACAAAATATCACATAACTTTCTCCATAGGCCTCCTATGAAACTAATTTTAATTCCTATGGGTAGCCTTAATATATGGGATAGTTTCTATTGATTAAAATACATATTTAGCGTCTAATTAAAGAGAAAAAAAACTAAATTATACCTATTGGGAGATAAATTTCCAATAAAACTTCTAAAATTATGTCAAAAGAGCCTTCAACTTGTAGATCCTTGCTCCTCTTTGTGGATCCTTGCTTCCTTCTTATGGATCCTTACTTTAATAGCCTTCAATAATAATTTGGAAAGGAATTGGGAAGAAATTTGGTGTGAAAATAAAAAAATTGGGAAGAGAAAATTTTAGATCTAGTTTTGAAATAAAAAATGATGAGAGAGAAATTCTTCCTCCTATTTTATATGGTCAGCCCCCCTTAGTCCCCTCCCCAAGCTACTATGCAAAGTCTAAAATACCCCTTGGAGCCTCTCATGAAGAAATAATTAAGGAGGAAATATTCTAGTCTAATGGGTTTAATTTAATTCATCATCCTCCTGATGAATGGGCTTATAATTGGGCTCAATTCTAACTAGATTTAAATATTGGTCCATGGATCTAATCTAAACTAGTTAGGTCCACTAACACAAGTCCAAAATAATAAACTAATATCTAACAATAATTAAATAATATAATAAAGAAATATATAAATGCATAATATTTAATTAATTATGAAATGACCAAAATATCCTTTCCTAGAAAATATGGTAGTGACAAGTCTACCCCCTTAAAATAATTTTGTCCTCAAAATTCAAAGACAAAACTACCCCCCAAAAAATCAAACAGAACAGAAAAGAAAAGAACAGAAGAGAATCAGGAAAGAACAAACCTCAAGGCACAAACAAATATGGGTAACGCTCTCGCATTTCATCATCTCTATCACAGGTAGACTCCATCGGAGAGTGATGCCTCCATGTGACGCGTACCAAGGAAATAGTCGGGTTTCTCAGCACCTTCTTTCTCCGATCCAAAACCTCAACTGGCTGCTCTGGATAGCTAAGAGTAGGGCCCACCTCTATCTCTGAGTGATCTAACACGTGACTAGGATCTGCTACGTACCATCTTAACTGCGATACGTGAAATACGTTGTGCACTCCCTCTAATGCAGGTGGCAAGTCTAGTCTATAAGCAACTGCACCGACCCTCTCGAGAATAGTGAAAGGTCCGATGAATCGCGGACTAAGCTTCCCGCCTCTACCGAAATGAATCGTGGCTCATGTCGGAGAAATCCTCAGAAACATCAAACCACCAACCAAGAACAAAACATAACCTTAAGAACTTAATCTATAACAAACAACCAATATCAAGCACACACAAAAATCTAAAACTATACCTCAAACTCCAAAGGTCTCCGGTGGCTATCGGCTCAATACCGTTGTCTGTCCTGCGCCACTCGAAATCTGTCTCTGATCAGCTTAACCTTATCCGCTGCATCCACAATCATCTCTGGCCCAAGAAAAGCTCTATCTCCAACATCGTCCCATGACAAAAGAGTATGACATCTCCAACCGTACATAACCTCAAATTGTGACATCTCTATACTAGCCTGGTAGTTGTTATTGTAAGCAAACTCTATCAAATGGAGATAGTCCTCCCAAGATCCCCCAATATCTAGTACACAAGTGCGCAATATATCCTCGAGAGTCTGAATAGTCCTATCTGACTTTTGATTTGTCTGGGGATGATATGTAGTACTAAACTTGAGCTAGGTGCCCAAACTCGCCTGCAAACTCCTCCAAAAATGAGAAGTGAAATGACTATCCCGATCTGAGACTATGCTGACAGAATCCCTATGTATCCTGATGATCTGCCTCACATATATCTCTGCCAGCTTCTCCGTAGACAAACCCACCTTGAAAGGCAAAATGTTGGCCGACTTGGTCAACCTGTTGTAAACCCCCAGATTTTGCAAGAATTTCAAATTGGGATTTTTTGCAATTTTCTGGAATTTTCTGGAAATTTTTCTGTAATTAAAATCAGGGTTTCTATTTGTTAAATGATTTTTATTTGTTAATAAATAATACTAAAATATCATGAAAATAATATTTTTGGGTGTAAAATGGAAAACTGGACTTAGGGCAATTTTTCTGGAATTTATTGGGCCTCCGACCTATTTTTAAATGCCTAAAAACTATTTAATTAATTTATTAATTAATTATTTATTTATTATTATTATTATTATTATTTTTATATTTATTAGTATTTGTTTTGGGCCGGCCCGGCCTAGTGGACCGGCCCAGCAGCCCAAATCCCCCAGCCCGTTCCCTCGCGGGTCGGGCGGGTCTGCCCGGACCCGCGACCCGAACCGCCTACCGTTTCCCCCCTCTCTCCCCACGACTCGGCCAGCCGCCGCGTTTCCCGCCGCCTCCGCCGCGCCCTCCGCCCGCTCCGGCCGCCCACGACCCCCACGAGCTCCGCTCCGCCCGCTCGGCTCCGCCTCCCCCGCCGCAACCGCCTCCCCCACAGCCTATTTAACCCACGACCCCCGGCCGTCGACACCGAACCACCACCCGCTGCCACCACTCGCCGGCCGACCCCGCCGCCTTGCTCCCCCCGACCTCGCCACCTTCCTCCTCCTCCTTCCCCTCCGTCTCCACCGTGCCCGGCCCCCTCGACGACTGCCACGACTCCGTCAGCTGCCAGCAGCAGCAGCAGAGGCTGCGCCGCCCCGACAGCCGCCGCCCGCGGCCACGCAGCACCGCCCAGCCTCCGGCCGGCCTCCCCCGCGGCGGCGCCGCCCTCCTCCGGCCGGAGCTCCGCCGCAGCGTCCCTGAACCCTAACCCTAACCCTAATTTGAATTCCTGTGTCCGACCGTGTCGGACACGTGTCGGACACGATCAAGTTCGGGTTTTTCGGGTCCCCTTCAGGTGCGTGTAACTTTTGATTCGTAGCTCCGTTTTCGATTCCGTAAATTGCGTTGTGAAGCCTGTATGACCCTCTCGGTGTCCGGACAAACTGTTCGGGGCACCGCGTCCTGTGGTGATCGCACACCGCGATCCAAAAACAGGAAAAACCAGACCCTGTTTCACCCCGGAACTGAGTCCGCCCCGCCAAACGGGAGGACTTGGTCGCGCGCGGTCTTCACAGATACGTGCGCAGCGTTGATACGGACGTGTGAGACTTCGCGGAAGCTGATTCGGGTGTGCGTGCACACCGGAATCAACGCGTATCCGCGGACATCGTCCCGTATCCGCCTTTTCTGCAATTCGCCCTAACTTCTTGTACACTCGTCAGATCGAGACGAAACTTGCGCCATCGGACTCGTAGCGATACGCTGGTCCTGTGGGTCAAGTTTGGTTCGATTCTGAGAACGTTGACGAAATCGCGTGTCGTGGGCCCCACAGGCCCCGCTCGACGGGCGATTTTGTGTTCGGCTCATCGGAATCCAAATCTGGAAGTTCCGTTGGGTTCGTATCAGCGTTCCTGACCTGTTGACACTAAGTTTGGTGAATTTGGAGACCGTTGACCTGGACACGTTTTTCGGTGCAAAGCGGGCCCACCGGCGGACCCGTTTTGGCCCGAAACTGCCGTTTTTGTCCTTGTCTCCAAATTGGACCCAAGGACAGGCGTTTCCAACTATTTGATATCTTCTGAGCGTGATGGTAATGTCTATTTCAGCTTTTGGACTCATCTCTGGAAACTTCCCCTAGAACATTAATCGGATCCAAACAACAGGCAAGTACCTGCACTTCAAGTTAATCTTTATATTGTGATAATTAATTTTCTGCTCTGCTAGTACCCTTGCTGATTACACATAGTGTTAGAATACTGTATTTCATGTCGTGAATACGGGATTTCATGTCTTACTTTCGTGTCGGGTGGGAGAATACTAGGAGGCATGTAGTTTACCCTTCCCCAGGTCCAGATACTAGCTGTTGGTACGCGACTGTACCATCAGCCTTATACTTGATTGTTCCAGACACTAGTCGTCTATGACGACCTTATTAGCCTTATAAACCCCTACATGCCAACTATGTATTCTAAAACAAACACAAGTTCACACAAATAGTTCTAGTCTTGTTACCGTTATTACTGACTGTTGTAGTTTCATTTCCTGTTTCACTTTATTTCCTGCTTTCTCATATTTCTGTTTACAGCAATAACTCTGAGATATTGACGTTCTTTCATGCAAATTCCTTAACATGATACTCAATATTTAATTGTCATAAATATTTAGTTTAACCTTGTTGTGCACTGTGTACTTCGCTCCTTTCCTGACTGGATCCGTTGTTTAGGCGATGATGAGAACCTTGCCCCTACCTATTATGGACCCTATGAGCTAGCAGGTGATACAGTTGCAGAGCCGGTTCCCCCCCAGGAGACTACTCCTGCAGAGTAGTTAGCAGTAGCTATCTTTATTCTATTTCTTATCTTATTAATCGGGTTTGTCCCCGATTTCATTCTGAATTTCTGTACTAAACAATTGAATCTGTTGTCACATTTATTTCAGTTGCAATCTTAAGTTTCCATTCTCATTATTATCTTGCTTATGTTGTTGTGAATGAGCTAGTTAGTAAATCTGGATTTGACCTAGACAGCGTACTACCGCCGATTCTGCGGCGTAGGCTGGACGTACCCACGCACTCGTGCCCGAATTTCCGGGTGCGGGTCGTGACACCTGTCAACGATGACCCAAATCTTGTCTTTCCCTCCTGAAGATCATAGAAGTCCAGACTCAAAATCTATAGTAATGTGCTCCTAGTTTCACTCTAGAATGGGTAATGGGTGAAGTAAACCACCTGGCCTCTGCCTCTCGGCTTTTACCTGCTGGCACACTAAGAATCTGGATACAAACTGTGTCACTTCCCTCTTCATGCCATACCACCACACATTCTCTCGTATATCCTGATACATCTTATTGGCACCTGGATATATAGAATACTGAGAGCGATGCGCTTCCTGCAAAACCTTCTCACGCAACTTCCTACTAGGCACACACAATCTAACACCATACCTCAAAGAATCATCCTCAACAATGGTGAAATCATCCTCCAATCCTGCTCTCACCTGAGCTCTGATCTTCCTCAGAGATACATCCTCATACTGGGTTGCCTTGATCCTGTCTATCAACTCTGAGTGTATCTGCAACCCCCACATCTGCATAGCAAAACCAGGAGCTATCACCTCAATGCCCAAGCTCTCTAAGTCCTCCAACAAATATCGATCCTACGTCAATAGCATAGCTACCGGATACCTACTCAAGGCATCGACAACTATATTGGCTTTTCCAGGATGATACTGCAAAGATATATCAAAATTCTTTATCAGTTCCAACCACCGACGCTGCCTCAAGTTCAACTCCTTCTGAGTAAAAACGTACTTCAAGCTCTTGTGGTCTGTGAAGATCATTACATGCTCTCCGTATAAATAGTATTTTCATAACTTCAGGGCAAAGATGACTACTGTCAACTCCAAATTATAGGTAGTATAGTTATTCTCATGAGGTCGCAATTGCCTAGATGTATAGGCAATCACTTTTTCATTCTGCTGAAGAACACAACCCAAATCTTTCTCCGATACATCACTATAAATAGTGAAACCTCCAGACCCTAATGGCAACATCAAAATAGGAGCAGACGTCAACCTCTTTTTTAATTCCTCAAAATTAATCTGGTACTCCTCTGTCCAAACAAATTCTGCATCCTTCCTGGTGAGTCTGGTCATCGGCTTGACAATCTTCGAAAAATCTTACACAAACTTCATGTAGTAGTCTGCCAGACCCAAGAAATTCCTAATCTCTGCTACTGAACTCGGGGTCTTCTAAGACTCCACTGCTGCTATCTTCTTCGGATCTACTGAAATCCCATTACCAGTCACAACATGTCCTAAAAACTCCACATTGTCCAGGAAGAACTCACACTTAGACAGCTTTCCATACAGCTTCTCCTTCCTCAGCACATCCAACACAATCTGCAAATGCTCCTCGTGCTCCTCCGATGTCTTTAAGTATATGAGTATGTCATCGATGAACACCACCATGAACTTGTCAAGGTACTGGTGGAATACCTTTTTTATCAAATTTATAAATACCATCGGGGCATTAGTCAACTAAAATGGCATCACCATGAACTCATACTGGCCATACCGAGTTCTAAAAGCATTCTTCAGAATGTCCTCCGGCTTCACTTTCACCTGGTGGTAGCCTGATCTCAAGTCTATCTTGGAAAACATATTGGCGCCACTCAACTAATTGAACAGGTCATCAATCCATGGCAACGGGTATTTATTCTTGATAGTGAGATTATTCAATGCCCTGTAATCGATGCACATGCACACCGATCCATCCTTCTTTGGTACAAATAATATCGGGGCTCCCCATGATGAAAAACTGGATCTGATAAACCCTTTTATCCCGCAACTCATCCATTTGCTTCTTCAGCTCGACCAGCTCGTTGTTGTTTACTCTATAGACATACTGTGTAAACCCCCTCACCCAAAATAGATATTTTGTGTATATTTTATATTATTATAGGTATTGAATTTTTTTTAGAGTATTCTGTTATTTAATTAGCAAATGAATTTCTTGATATATTTACTTATATAAATATTTATTTAGAATTATTTTTAGGTTATTTTAGATTTTTGAAATTAATTAGGATTTATTTGGATATATATAGTCTTAATATTAGATAGATGCTAATTTAGTGTTAATAGATATTAATAAGATTTTATAAATTATTTGTATTATATTTAATTATATTCAAGATTATAAATTATTGAGATAGATTCAAAGTCTACTTTAAATTAATTCAAATCATGAACCTACTAGGAATACAACTTAATGTATATCATATCCTTATTTAAATTCATCATAATCCTATCCAAATTAACCAATCCTACTTGTATTTAATTAAGTAGTCTCCACCATTATAAATACCTCATCCTTCATTTTTTTTCCCCAAATTTCTCTCTTTTTCGTCCAAAAATAGTCAAAATTTGTCATAAATTCAGCCTCATTTTCCACTAGTTATGACGAATTAAAAAGACGATATCTCCTAGCTTCGGACTCCAAACGCGCTCCAATTTTTTTTGTTAGAACGATAATGAGGTTAGATTTCTGATTATAAAATATTTTTTTTGAAATTATGAGTATTAAATTCTGGAAAATTCGTAGAGCACAGCATGTCCAAAAATAGACGTGTTTCGATGTTTTCGCGATTTCGGGAGAACCAGGAATCAGAATCACGAACCGTTTAAAGTTTCAGAAAGCTAATGTCGAGATCATCGACATATATTTTTCTCAGAATTTAATTTGAAGTATTTACATACTGTTAATTCTGTAGAACTTCTAGGTTAGAATTTAACCATCGGTGCACAATACAAAATTTGTATGTGCCATAATTCCCAAACGAATTTGAATTCAGACGAGCCGTAAATTCTAGTATATTTTTGATGCTGAAATCTACAGAAAATCATGCATGAAAGTCGAGTTTGTATCGGTTGACTTTTTGGTCAACAGATCGCCTCGATTTGCGTACCATGAATCTCGAGTTGATAAAATTCGGTTTCTTTGGACAAAATTTAGGAATTAACATAAAAATCAGAATAATAAGATTAAAACAGGATTTTAGAGTAACTATTCCAGAATTAAATAAATTAAAATAAATTATCTTTTGACGTGATAAATTTGTAATACATAGGCTATTTGGACTGTGACTTGGACCCTGATTCATACCAGCAGTAGGACCCCCGACAAGATACCTTGCCAAATTATTTACAGTACTTTGCATGCTATTTATATTTCTTTTTATTTATTTCATTTCTGTATAGTTCTTGCATGTGTAGTTTTTCTCCAGTCATTACTATGTATTAGATATGTTGACACACACATGGCACCTAGTATCATGGGAGGACAATCATTAGGCGTATGGGCTTTTAACCACTCTGGTAAACCGTAGTATATAGTTCGCACTACGGGCGTGTGTCGCGCTGGTCGCTACCCCAGAGGTATGTCGATTTCTGTAGAGTCGCGCTGGTCGCTACCCCAGAGGTATGTCGATTTCTGATGTTCTAGACGGGTGTGTGAGTTGTGAGGCTTAGATCGAGTAGATTACCCTTGCCCATACGTCGAAAAGTTGTCCTCATTTGCATTCATATAGATTGTCTTGTACAGCGTACTTATCTATTTTCAAACCATATGCATGTTTACTGTATTCAAATTGGCTCGTATTTTCTGTATCTTGTTACGTCCCTCTGAGGACCTGGTCCGCTGCCAGGTATATCTTTTCTTGAGTATTTGCAGGAGCGCAGATTTGGATGGTTACATGTGATCCGAGGATGTCTTCTCTTCGAGCTGTGATGGATAGCTGGTATTCTTATATTGTGTTGTGGTGTTGTACTCATATTGTATTTGCTCTTATATTCGAGTTGGTAGTGGATTTGTTTCCATCCAACTATCATCCTTAGATACTTCTTATTGAGATCTAGTTCATAGATACTGGTTATTTATTTCTATATGATTTTGGTGGATGAGATTTAGATTGTACCCTGTGACTTGTATTATATTTTATACCACTTGTGGATTTGATATTCATATTACACGTACGTGTGGAATTGGTTTCCATATTTGGGAGTTGCCATATCCATACGGCTGGCATGCTTACGTGTCCTAGTCCTTCGTATTTTTGGGACTGGGGCATGACATATTTTTGTGGTGGCCCATGCAGGTCGAGAGCATATTGTCTCGGTTACGTTACTGTACCGAACTAGCCTGCATCTAGGACTAGAGTATAGGATCTCATCCACAATTGACTGTGATTCATCTTCTCCTATCTGTTCTATTTTGAACAATTGTATCCTGCTTGATTCATGTGCTTCCCTAATAGTTTCTTGAGTATAGTCTCCTGCTAGAATATAGGAACCCCTGTTATTAGGATGATAATTAGAGTAGCACACCTATTAAGAATACAACGAGAATATAGACACACCACTAAGTTTAGAATATCTAGTGAACCTAGAATTCCTTATCTTTAGATTGTTATACCATTACCCCTTGATGTATTAAGAAGACTTGAGAGTAGTATAGACACTACTAGAGTTAGTTAGAAGTTTTACCATAATGTTTGACACCTAGTATCACATAGTCTTTTGACCTATTAATTGAAGTGTAACCGAATGATATTTATCGCATGCTAGCAAAAGACGACAGTGTTTATTCAGACCATAAAATTTAGAGGTCCTTGTCCTATTTGGTCGACTAGCGACTTAGATAAGGAGGTTGTATGATAACTGTAGAGATTGTAGAGTCTTTTATTATTATTGCTTATGTTGTTTTTGCTTTTGCGAACTTGAATTATTTTGTAACTTCTCACATCATAATCCAGCGTTATATTTTCTGTGCTACCTTGAATTATGCTGCTATTATAGCCTAGCTTTTGCAAGCTTAATCTTATATCGAGCTTGTTCATGACATATGTGTTATTGGGGCCTGATCAACCACACTAATACAAATTGTCTAATCAGAATCAGTGTATTATGGTCTAGCTAGCCATAATGCGCTTGATTCGCCCTTCGCAATAGTATTTTACGTGGATTGAGATGTATAGTGGACCAGTAGACAAATATACTTACCCTCTAGATACGATAAAGCATATCATATCAAGTACATAACTGCACCGATGTGAGCATGCGAATAGAAAATTACCAAATTAAGATTTCAATCCACAACTGTCTTGACAATTCTCATTTGAATTCTTTAAACGCTTTGATTCCCATACTTCCATTATATTACCCCTCCTTGAACTCTTTTCCGTTGCTTTCCGTCTTCCCTTGTTTCGGAAAGACGAAATCTCGTGCTTGGATATAAGTGATACACGGATAGTACAAGATATACCCCATAGGCCAATCACATTATTTGGTGACTATCTTTCATAATTGATTAAGGGCATATCACATATGATATAGTTGGTGTTAAAGTTTTGAGGATTGAATGACATGAGAAAATAAATTGAGGAATATTTTCTTAAGTGTAAGAGCCTTATGTGATAGATGGGTAAATTCTAAGTTGGGTAGAAATTGCATTATTAAACTTGAGGTAAATTCTTTTAGATTGTGATCAAGTGAGATTAGATAGAGAGAAACCATGTTCTATTTTAATTTCGAGGACGAAATTATTTTAAGTTGGGTAGATTGTAAACCCCCTCACCCAAAATAGATATTTTGTGTATATTTTATATTATTATAGGTATTGAATTTTTTTTAGAGTATTCTGTTATTTAATTAGCAAATGAATTTCTTGATATATTTACTTATATAAATATTTATTTAGAATCATTTTTAGGTTATTTTAGATTTTTGAAATTAATTAGGATTTATTTGGATATATATAGTCTTAATATTAGATAGATGCTAATTTAGTGTTAATAGATATTAATAAGATTTTATAAATTATTTGTATTATATTTAATTATATTCAAGATTATAAATTATTGAGATAGATTCAAAGTCTACTTTAAATTAATTCAAATCATGAACCTATTAGGAATACAACTTAATGTATATCATATCCTTATTTAAATTCATCATAATCCTATCCAAATTAACCAATCCTACTTGTATTTAATTAAGTAGTCTCCACCATTATAAATACCTCATCTTTCATATTTTTTTCTCCAAATTTCTCTCTTTTTCGTCCAAAAATAGTCAAAATTTGTCATAAATTCAGCCTCATTTTCCACTAGTTATGACGAATTAAAAAGACGATATCTCCTAGCTCCGGACTCCAAACGTGCTCCAATTTTTTTTGTTAGAACGATAATGAGGTTAGATTTCTGATTATAAAATATTTTTTTCGAAATTATGAGTATTAAATTCTGGAAAATTCGTAGAGCACAGTATGTCCGAAAATAGACGTGTTTCGATGTTTTCGCGATTCCGGGAGAACCAGGAATCAGAATCATGAACCGTTTAAAGTTTCAGAAAGATAATGTCGAGATCATCGACACATATTTTTCTCAGAATTTAATTTGAAGTATTTACATACTGTTAATTCTGTAGAACTTCTAGGTTAGAATTTAACCATCGGTGCACAATACAAAATTTGTATGTGCCATAATTCCCAAACGAATTTGAATTCAGACGAGCCGTAAATTCTAGTATATTTTTGATGCTGAAATCTACAGAAAATCATACATGAAAGTCGAGTTTGTATCGGTTGACTTTTTGGTCAACAGATCGCCTCGATTTGCGTACCATGAATCTCGAGTTGATAAAATTCAGTTTCTTTGGACAAAATTTAGGAATTAACATAAAAATCAGAATAATAAGATTAAAACAGGATTTTAGAGTAACTATTCCAGAATTAAATAAATTAAAATAAATTATCTTTTGACGTGATAAATTTGTAATACATAGGCTATTTGGACTGTGACTTGGACCCTGATTCATACCAGCAGTAGGACCCCAGGCAAGATACCTTGCCAAATTGTTTACAGTACTTTGCATGCTATTTATATTTCTTTTTATTTATTTCATTTCTGTATAGTTCTTGCATGTGTAGTTTTTCTCCAGTCATTACTATGTATTAGATATGTTGACACACACATGGCACCTAGTATCATGGGAGGACAATCATTAGGCGTATGGGCTTTTAACCACTCTGGTAAACCGTAGTATATAGTTCGCACTACGGGCGTGTGTCGCGCTGGTCGCTACCCCAGAGGTATGTCGATTTCTGTAGAGTCGCGCTGGTCGCTACCCCAGAGGTATGTCGATTTCTGATGTTCTAGACGGGTGTGTGAGTTGTGAGGCTTAGATCGAGTAGACTACCCTTGCCCATACGTCGAAAAGTTGTCCTCATTTGCATTCATATAGATTGTCTTGTACAGCGTACTTATCTATTTTCAAACCATATGCATGTTTACTGTATTCAAATTGGCTCGTATTTTCTGTATCTTGTTACGTCCCTCTGAGGACCTGGTCCGCTGCCAGGTATATCTTTTCTTGAGTATTTGCAGGAGCGCAGATTTGGATGGTTACATGTGATCCGAGGATGTCTTCTCTTCGAGCTGTGATGGATAGTTGGTATTCTTATATTGTGTTGTGGTGTTGTACTCATATTGTATTTGCTCTTATATTCGAGTTGGTAGTGGATTTGTTTCCATCCAACTATCATCCTTAGATACTTCTTATTGAGATCTAGTTCATAGATACTGGTTATTTATTTCTATATAATTTTGGTGGATGAGATTTAGATTGTACCCTGTGACTTGTATTATATTTTATACCACTTGTGGATTTGATATTCATATTATAGCGTACGTGTGGAATTGGTTTCCATATTTGGGAGTTGCCATATCCATACGGCTGGCATGCTTACGTGTCCTAGTCCTTCGTATTTTTGGGACTGGGGCATGACATACTGTGAAATTGGTTCTGTACCTGGCACCAAGTCTATATAGACGACAACTCTGGAAATTCCTCAGGAAATACATCCAAGAATTCTGCTATCAACGGATGCAGCAACTCCTTGTCTTCCACCATAGCTCCACAGATAATGTCTTCTCCCTGCTCTGCAGCTCCTCTAGCAAACTCAAACTCTGGCTATCCAGGCGGACTAAACAAAACTCTACCTCCTCTGCAATCTATACTAACATGGTGCATACTCAACCAATCCATCCCGAGTACAATATCGTAGCTCGGAAGTGGCATTACAAGTAGACACGCACTCAGCTTTCGGCCTCCTAGAGTAACTCTCCGATCCTTGTAAATATCACTAACCATGATAATGCCTCCCCTGGTCATGATCTTGCAAGTCCTAAGCAAAGACTCAGCTACCAAATGATACTTCAGAGCAAAAGAAACAGATACAAAACTATGGGAAGCACCACTATCAAACAAAGCTAAAGCTGGAATGGAATTAAGAAGAACAGAACTTGCGATGACATCTCATGTGGGCTTGACCTCCTCGACTGTCATAGCAAACGCTCGTCCTTGACGTGTACCTTCCTGATACTGGTATTGGGTATAATGCTGCTGCTGGATCGGAAGCAGCGGTCTCCTCGGTTGTACTGCAGGTGGTCTCGCCCGTGTCCTCGGAGCTGGAGCTGCTCCCTGAACTGCACGGCGAGGGTTGGAAGGACACTCTCTCAGCTGATGCCCTTTGGTACCACAATACAGACAAACTTCCAACCTTCTCCTACAAACTTCCCAGATGTGGCCGGGCTTCTTATAGTACGGGCAAGGAGCTTACTGTGACTGTCTCTGCTACTGCGGTGCCTGGTGAAATGGTGCCTTAGCTGGAGTCTGGTGCTGCTGCGGCTCCCTAAAAGGCATGGACTAGAAATAAGGATGCTTAGCAGTCACTGTGCTGCTGTTATCCCCCAGAAAAGAATTGCGATCACTCTTAGGATTCAAACCTAACTCCCGCTCAACCTTGCGTGCCTCCGCAAGTATCTCCGAATAGGTCTTATAGAAAGACGGAATGAGGATCTTCACTTCCCATCTCAGACCCTCACAAAAATGAATAGCTCGAACCTACGGCTCCTCCACCAAATACTCCACAAAATGGCTCAGCCTAACGAACTCTGCAGCGTATTCCTCCACGGACATGCTCCCCTGAATAAGGCTCTAAAACTGCCTCCCCAAGTCTAATATGTCTGCCCGAGCAAAAAAATTCCTCTTGAAGAGGTCCGTAAACACCTTTCAAGACTGCCCCGCATCAGCGAGAAGTGGCTCATTCCTGAACCAAGTACGGGCGATGTCGAACAGCTGAAGTCCTACTGCCTCAACCTTCAGATCCTCAACAAGACAGGACACCCTCATGATACGCTCAATATCCTCGAGCCAATCATCAGCGTAGACGATGCCCTCCGTCCCCTCGAAGACCCGAGGTTCCAGCTTCTTGAAGTCCTGGATGTTGCTTGGCCGAAGCTGGCCAACCTGGAGCAACCTGCTGCTGGACCAGAACTTCTCTCTCTACTATGGCAAGGGCAAGCAGATGAGCACTCTTAATGCCCTACCGTAATACGTCGGTCTGCCTCTAGTGTGCCTCGGACTGAGCCCTCTGAGCCTCCAATATCTCGTGAAACAGTATGAACATCTGATTAGTATTTGTCTGTGCGGAAGGTGGAGGTGAAAGTCCCTCAGATACAGCCGAAACAGTCCTCTGAGTTGGAGGTGGACCCCCGAACACAGCTGATTTGCCAATCATCGGAGAAGTGACTGATGCAGGCCCTCGGGAAGTCGCAGATCTCTCAGAAGCGGCTCCTCCCTGCTGTGATCTAGTCTTAGGCGGCATCCTGAGGCAAAGCGAAAGAAAAGAATCAATATGGCACATAATATAAGGCATTCAAAGAAGGACAATTAAAGATCAAATATCAATATGAAGGAAAAATAGTTGAAATAAATTAATAGAGTTTTTCCTAGATGTGATTGAGTATTCTCAACCTATAACCTATATCATATATCCTAAAACAGGCTCGTAATAGCACTCAATTCAGAGCACCACTACGAATCGCACTAATTGTGACCTCGAAGACCTGCATGGGCCACCACTAGAAATGTGTCACGACCCGCACCCGGTATAGAGATGCAAGTAGTGAACAACGCCCAGCCTATGTCGCAGCATTGGCGATGGAAATTTGTTTAGGTAAACTACCTATCTAATATTCAAGACTTAGCAATGCCACCAATGTAATATGAATATACTCAATCACAGATCTATAAGATGTAAATAAGCACGAATATGATAAAAGAATAAAATAGTTATAAATATAACTCATGAGACAAAATAATATCCAATGAGTCAAGAAAATACTAAAACAACATACTAGAGACAAATCCAGTACAAAAGAAAACTAACTAAGAATCTACGAGTCCTGTGTCGTCTGTCTCAGTCTGGATGAGACCCTCCTGAGCCAAGTTCTTCGGCTCTAAGCCAACCACGTCCTGAGACCCGTAGTGAGCGGGGTACCACTCCTCGGTGTCATCTGGGAAAAATATATCTAGTTAGGAAAGGAGCAGAGTACATCTCTAACAGCAGTTCTAATAAATGATATAAACTATGTAATAGTAAATAGATGTGAATATACAAGATACAACATATAGATACAGAGATATGCAATAAAGGAAATACTGGAAATAAATACAAGAATGGGCAATATGGAAATGAATAAGAAATACTAATGACTAAGTGAGTGAGTATCAGCTTTAATATGTGATCGGCTTGGGAACTTGATACAAGAATTATGGCCTGGCTAATCATACGTGTGATATATGATTAACACGATTCAATGAACAAGAGTTGATACAAGGAGGGTATGATCACATATCTACACTACACACTCTCCGCCCCCGACTGGTATAGTGGATCCAACCATGGTACGTTATGACACGGGTTTCCACAAGAAGGGTGCTACTCTTCTCATGAACTAATATCTGTATTTGTACAAGAAGAACAAGGAAACAAGGCTTGCACAAGATACACCATAAATACCAAAGAATAACATCTCATGATAATATCTGGATATACCAATCTGTGTAACATCGTGTCAAGAATCAAGAATATCTACAATAGATACAAGAGACGTAGAGGATATCATAAATGAGAAACTATCAGAGAATATACTCGCCTAAAATCCGGTAAACAGTATCACAGATGTCTGGTATGGTACCTCGAAGACCTAAATATGGAATATTATATTAATACAAGGTTTTGGAATAAAAATAAGTTAAACTAGTCAACTTCTAGGTCAAAAAGTTATTTCTAAGCCAAAATAGTCAAACTAGGTCAACTCTAGGTCAAACTTGGTCAAACTAGCTATTTCTAGGTTGTATGAGTCTATCTCTAGGATATTGGATCCATACACTATGTAACTAGGCCACACTAGATATACTAAGATACTAGAAAATTAATAGGATACCGTATCGTAAGATACACAATTAATTAGATAGGAAAATATCATAATATGTATATACACTCAATAATATTTAACATTCCTAACTAATCTAATGTTAAGTGGATACCTTGGCTTTGAATCAATGCGGTATCGCACCGCTATACCCCCATCTTGATACTCAAGCCCAATACCTTGAGTATTCATCAATACCTTGAATATCCCTCAATACCTTGACATTACCTTAGTATCATAAGGTAATCTTAATCCTAACCTCTAACTAACTACCCAAAGCCCTTAAACTATAACTAACATACATGAAGTAATATCATACTACTAGTTATACTAACTACCAAAACATATAAACATATATACAAATACAACTACATGCATAACACTAACTAGAGATACATAAGTATATATTTATATCTAACTACTAGATATCAAAATGTACATACATATATAACTACTAACAAGGCTAACTAACTAAACTACTACTCCTCAAGCTAACTAAATTATCAATTAACTAACTAACCAAACTAACTACTTACCTACTGCCCATGCTCTGATACACTGCTGCCCATTGGATGTTGTTGCTGCTGCTACTGGATGTTGCATCGAACTTTTGCTATTGCTGTTATCCTCTACTTGTTGTTGCTACTGTGTTTGCTGCGACTCGTGCAGTTACTGCTGCTGTAGCTTGCAGTTGTTGCTGCTGCTCATGCAGTGCTAGTTGTTGCACTGCCTGCATGATGCTGCAGCTGTTGTTGCTCTATGCTTCACTGCACTGTGCTTCAGTTGTTGCTCACAGAATTCTGTAAATCCTGACCCCCTCTTTATACTGCACAAACACTTATGAACATGCACAAACACAAACACACACACACACACACACACACACACACACACACACACACACACATATATATATATATATATATATATATATATATATATATATATATATGTATATACATAACCATACAATTATATATCACTAATGGTTATAAACAAGTATGTTGAAATGCAAGAAAACAAGCACGTATAGTGCATCGCACCCGTATCACACTAGATCTATAATACGCTTGTGATACGAGTCCACCACACTACCAAATATACCCCGAAGGACACAAGAAAGTCTAAAATAATATCTATGAATAATACGAAGAGTTAAATATACATCTACGTGTCCGTGTCAAAATATGACATACACAAACCACCGTGTCGAAGAAAGACCCCCAAATCAATCTGTATCTCCAAATTGACGGGATACGGCCTACACGTATCCAATTATGGACACAACACTAGCCACAAACACATATCAATTTGGTCTATATGATAAATTGACAAACACAAAATATGTCAATCTCAAATTTTTTCCAAAATTGATACAAAACACCACATAACTTTCTCCATGGGCCTCCTATGAACCTAATTCCAATTCCTATGGGTAGCCTTAGTATATGGGGTGATTTCTAATGATTAAAACACAGATTTAGAGTCTAATTAAAGAGAAAAAACTAAATTATACCTATTGGGATATGGATTCGCAATGAAACTTCCAAAATTGTGTGAAAAGAGCCTACAACTTGTAGATCCTTGCTCCTCCTTGTAGATCCTTACTTCCTCCTTGTAGATCCTTTCTTCAATAGCCTCCAATGATGATTTAGAAAGGAATTAGGATAAAATTTGGTGTGGGAATGAAGAAATTGGGAAGAGAAAATTTTAGACCTAGTTTTGAAATAAAAAATAATGAGAGAGAAATTCTCTCTCCTATTTTATATGGTCGGCCCCCCTTAGCCCCCTCCCCAAGCTACTATGCAAAGTCTAAAATACCCCTTGGTACCTCTCATGAAGAAATAATTAAGGAGGAAAGGTTCTAGTCTAATGGGTTTAATTTAATTAATCATTCTCCTAATGAATGGGCTTATAATTGGGCTCAATTCTAACTAGATTTAAATGTTGGTCCATGGATCTAATCTAAACTAGTTAGGTCCACTAACACAAGTCCAAAATAATAAACTAACATCTAATACAATAAATAATTATACAATATGCATAATATTTAATTAATTATAAAATAACTAAAATAGCCTTTCCTAGAAAATATAGTAGTGACAATGGATATGGCGGCTCCTGCTCTTCCATCATAGCTCCACAGAAGTCTCCGTCGCTCTGCTCTTCTGCTTCTCTGACAAACACATACTCTAGCTCTCCTGGCGCTTGAAACAAAACTCTACCTCCACGATAATCGATATTAGCATGGTGCCTACTCAACCAATCCAACCCGAGCACTATGTCGTAGCTCGAAAGTGGCATTACGAGTAGACACGCGCTCAACTCTCAGCCTCCCAAAGAAACTCTCTGATCCTTGCAAATATCACTGACCAGGATAATTTTACCCCCGGTCGTGATCTTGAAAGTCCTCGCCAAGGTTCAGCCTTAATATAATGCTTCAAAGCAAAAGATAGAGATACAAAGTTATACGAAGCACCAGAATCAAATAAATCATGAGCTGAAAAAAAATCAAGATAGACTGAACCTGAGATAACATCTCTGATTGGCTCCTCCCCCTCGACGGTCAAGGTGAAAGCTCATCCCTGTTGAGCACCTATCTGCTGCTGCTGGTGTTGTACGAACCTCTGCTGCTGTGTCAGCAATAGAGGTCCTCTCTGTTGTCCCGCTAGTGGCCTCGCAGGTGCTCTCTGTGCCTGAGCTCCATCCTGAGTTGGATGTGCTGGAGCCCTAGGAAAAGCCCTCAACTGGTGGTCTCCTGATCCGCAGAACAAATACTGACCTAATCTCATCCTGCACGCATCTCATCCATGTCCCGACTTCTTGCATAATAGGTAGGGAATGGCTGACCTCTGGATCTGGTACGCCTGCTGCACTGGCGCTCTAGCTAGTACGGGAAACTACTGTCTCGGCTGTAGTGCCCCACTCCGCGTCGGTACTATGTATCAAGGTGAGTGGGCAGAACTTCGTTCTCTGATTCTTGTAAGACTTAATAATAAATCTGAGTTTTTGAATGCTTGTTTGCTTAAAGAGAATGATAGAACCTGCCTTGCATGCTAATAAGAGAACTCACCTAGCTTATCTTTGAAACAAACCTGTCTTCTTAACTAAAAAGAACTGAAACGCTTGTCTAAGAGTAAGAGTTTGCATGAACATGTTCCACTAACACTTGTGCTTCGAGAGAACCATATTGTGTGCTTGAACTTGTTCAGAGAGAGGGCGGCCAGTCCGCAAGAGAAAAATATGGTCTGATGGTTCGTCTCGTCTGCATCCTAGAGTTTATTTGATAGTGTTTTATGCATTCACATCGGTCGAACAATGGCTATTGCTGGAGAGCTGAACCTTGGTCACGGCTGCTACAGAGATAGTGGAAAGCAACCATGAGTCACAGCTGCTAATAGCATCAGATAAAAGAGTCATTGGTTAGCTGGATTACTACTACCGATCCTGAGTTTTTTGGGGACCGAACTGCATATAGCTAGTTCATTGTGTTGGCTTGATAGAGGATAGTCCCTAGATATGCATTTGTCCCTAGAGTCTTTAAGTATAGCTCAAGAGACACGCTGCGCACACCCTGATAATAGAACAATCGGCTTGTCTTGTCTGCTTGCTTATATCGAATATGAACTCTGTTTTCAAAGATGTTTCCAAAAGAAAGTAATATGACTCCATTCTTATACTGCATATAACGAACATAGGTAAAACTAGAAAGATTACTAGTAATGTAATATTTTATAACATGATTACTTAGTGTTGGTTTTAGTGAATGTTGCTTCTGTTCAGTTGTTTTAGAATCACCAGTACTTATAAAAGTACTGACCCACCAAAAGTTTACTTGCTTGCAGGTACTAGATTGTCCGAGAAAGAGATAGGTGTGCCTCATCCCCAAGACCCGTAAATCTGTTTTGTTTGACTTGAGCTGCTTTCGTATAAAGGGATATAATGTATGGAATGATCCCATTGTATTCAGAGAATCCAGTGCCTCAATTTGCCCTGAATACTCAGATGGATAAATACTTGCAACAATGTCCCTCCGATGCTTACTCGATAGATGCAATGATAGCCAAAACTTTAACGATATTGCCTTGTGCGGGCGCAACCCCAGACTCGCACGGTATCATGTTCCGATATCAAACGACCATACGCGCCCCGTGGGAGCACCGAGGCACGGTGATTCGCTTCCGGTCAGCGGGGGAATGGTGGTCGGGAGGCCTTTGGGGCCGGGGTGTGACATTGGGTGCTGGAAGTGTGTCACACCCCAGTCCCAAAATACGTAGGACTAGGATACGTAACGATGCCAGCCGCCCGTATATATGGCAACTCCAATATATGGAAACCATATATACGTGCGTACGCTGTATAATGAACAACAATTCACCAGTGGTATAATTAATCACAAGTCACAGGGTAATATCTAAATCACATCCACAGAATCAAATATGAATAAACAATAACCATGTAGCTAGATCTCAATGATAAGTATCTAAAGAATGACAGTCGGATGGAAATAAATCTACTGCCGAAATAGAATATGAAAATGAACCAGATACACACCATATAAGAACCACATCTGACAATCACGAGGCTCGAAGAGAAGACCTCCTCGGGATATACGTAACATGTCCGGATCTGTGCTCCTGCGAGTACTCAAGAACATATACACCTGGCAGGGAACCAGGTCCTCAGAGGGACATAGCAAGATACATAAAAATGACATGCCATAATGTAAATACTGAATAAATAAATGGGGTGTACTAACCATCTAAGTGAATGCAATTTAAAGACCTTGTAGTACGCATGGGAATGTGTGGCTAGACATATGCTGACGTAATTCACCAATCGTCGGGACTGGCTAGTATATGTGTCATATGCCCCCGACTCAGGGAACTCTGCAATCGTCCATCTCCGAGGAGCATGGATCGAAGGATAAAGACTCAATGAAGGGGGTGTCCCATACGCCTACTAGATGTCTTCCCCGCCCAATATAGATGTACAAGTCGTGAAAACGACGTGGACACCTCCTACTATGATGCAAGTCTCAATAAAATAAACAACTGAGCTAAATACCGCTACACGTGTTGCTCACACTGATGGCCAGTCGCGCATGAGGCACGCGTCCCTACATGTACTCACTCTGTGACGTGTAATGATACGTGTCAAGGCCTGAGAAGTTATATCAATAACTTCACAACTTTAGGTGGGTCTACTAGACACTAGGTCAGACACAAGTCCTAACGTCAACGCCATCGTTGACTGCACCCGAGTTTTCTCGGACGCACACATTTATATAATATAAAAATAGATAAACATGTAACTAGCAATAACTGAATTTAAACAGTACAACAAGGCAAGATATACTTGCCTGGCAGGAGAGCTGCAAATATAATGTCCCGATGTCAAATACCAAGTGTCAGAAACTATGACCTTAGAATAAATGTCTCCAGATGCTGAAATAAATATCACCAATAGTCTCAGAAAATATCAAATAGCTAGAAACGTCTGTCCTTAAGTCCAATTTGGACACAGGGGCAAAAATGACAGTTTTCGGTCAAAGCGGGGTCCACATGAGGGCCGCTTTGCACCGAAAAACGTGTCAGGGTCAAAGGTCTCCAAATTCGCCAAACTTAGTGTCAACAAGTCCAGAACGTCGATACGAACCCAACGGAATGTCCAGAACTGGATTCCGATGTGCCGATCACAAAATCACCCGTCAAGTGGAGCCGGTGGGGCCCACGATACGGGATTTTGTCAACGTCCTCAGAATCGAACCAAACTTGGCTCACAGGACCAACGTATCGCTACGAGTCCGATGGTGCAAGTTTCGTCTCAATCCGACGTGTGTACACAAAGTTGCAGCGTGTTCCAGAACTGACGGATACGGGGCGGTGTCGACGGATACGCGTTGATTCCGGTGTGCATGCACATCCAAATCAACTTCTCCGAATTCCTACACGTCCGTATCAACGTCACGCACGTTTTGGTAAAGACAGCGTGCGACCAAGTCGTCCCGTTTGGCGGGGCGTACCCAGTTCCAGGGTGAATCGGGTCGTTGTTTTTCCTATTTTTGGATCGCGCTTTGCGATCGCCACAGGACGCGATGCTCCGAGCGAGTTGCACGGGCACCGAGGTGGTTACACAGTCTACACGACGCAACTAACGGAATCGAAAACGAGTAAACGAGCAGAGAGAAACGGGTACCTGAGCGGAGCTCCGAAAAACCGAATTTTCGTGTCCGTGTCGACATGAAGGGGCCGTGTCCTGACCGTGTCCGTGTCCACGGCGGCCCTAGGGTCGCTGGAGACTGGCCGGGGCGGCTCGCTGGAGGAGGCGCTGGCCGGAGACGGCGCAGGCGGCCGGCGGCGCTGAGCTCGGGCGAGGCGGCGAGTGGCCGGAGCTGCTGTTGCTGCGGCTGGAGCTCGTGGCCGAGCAGGGGAGGAGGAAGGAGGAGGAGAGGGAGTGCGACCGGAGGTCGCTGGCGGAGGGGAGATCTCCGGCGGGGCGCACAGGCGGTCGGGGGAGTGGCTCGGGGTGGCTGGGAGAGGGCGGCGAGCTCAGCGGCGGCGGGGAAAGGCTCGTCGCGGGCGGGGCTGTAGTCGGAGCGGGTGGGGGAGCTTCGAGGGGCGTCGAGTGGTGGAGGGCGGAGCACGGCGGGCTTGGGGGTGGCCGGTGATGGAGGGTGGAGGAGGAGATCGGGTCAGCGGGGGAAGAGGAAGGAAAGGGAGGCCGTGGCGGAGGCGGGAAGAGGGCGGGGCTGCTCGCCGCGCGGAGGGGCTCCGGCGAGGCTCGCCGCCGGCGGGTCGGGGGAGGGGGGGGGAAAGAGTCGGCTGTAGAGTTAGGGTTTTAATTTTTCTTTTTCTTTTTGTTTTATTTCTTTTCTTTTCCATTTATAAAGAAATTCTATTAATAAATAAATGAAAATATCTAATAGATATTTGTAGGATATTTTAGGATATTTTAGGATGTTTTCAGGATCTTTTCGGGTGGGTCCCGCGTCCAAATGGACGGTACAGGTTCACCGGCCAATGAGGGGGTGACACCTCGCACTGAAATTTGCAGGAAAGTCCCTGTAATTTCATAAATTGCGTAAAAGTCATATTTTGAAAAATTGCGCAATTTACGAAATTGTCTGGAAAAACACCCGATTCCTGAAGATGCTAAAATTCACAGAATTGAAAGAAATTATTATGTGAGGGTCCCGGGGAAATGGGGGTGAGTCTGGACAGGAGTTGGACCTGGTTTCTGGGTGATACGGGTCATCGTATTTATTAATTAATAAATACTGCGCATGGTGTTCTCTAATTATTTAGAGGCAGTTAGGGTCATAATTTTTCTACGGTGTCAATACACTAAATGTAGTATACTCAGTGTAGAAAATTAACGTATTTTTGTTTGGGCAAAACAGGTGCATGTTGGGCCTCAAATCTCTAGGGGTACAGAGATGGGTAAAGAGCAGGAAATAAAATAGGAAATAAATACGGTCTTTTTGTAACGATATTTGTGCGTCTCAAACGAGGCTCAAAATAAAGCATCTGGGAGTGCACAAAATTCAGGAAAATAGTCTAGCATGTCTAGAACAGGTATATGAACTTCGTTCGGGGATAACAGTCAAGGTAAAGCTCCAAATAATTAGGTGATGGACAGGTGTACAAGTCAACAGGATATGTAGGCAAAATAAATTAAAATTATTGCCATAAATCCTAAATTGTTAAAATAATCCTGAAAATACTGAAATCTGGTCGAGGGGGTTTACAATCTACCCAACTTATAAAAATTTCGTCCTCGAAATTAAAACTATGCCACGGTAGAAATCAAGGATGGCAATAGATATAATTTCATAAAGTAATTTATATCTTGGTTTACGAATAGGTTCGAAAACGTTTACGTATGTCGTCTACACGCTTCCAAGTAGATTCTCCTGGCGCGCCATGCTTCCATGTCACGCGGACCAAGGGAATAGACTGATTTCTCAATACCTTCTCAATGATCAAGGATTCCCACTGGTTGCTCTTGATACGACAAGCTCGGCCTAATGGTGATCTCCGAATGGTTGAGAACATGACTGTTGTCTGTCACATATCGCCTGAGTTGCGATACGTGGAATACAGCAAGTACTTTCTCAGGTGAAGGTAGTAGCGCAAGTTGATTTGCCACTACTTCCACTCTTTCTAGCATGTCAATGGTCCAACATTCCTTGGACTAAACTTGCTGCGTCCTCCGAATTGAATGGTATCTCTAGTAGGTGATGTCCTCGAGATGACATGATCGTCCTCTTTGAATTCCAAGGGACGATGATGACGTCCGCCTACTACTGTTGTCTGTCTTACACTGCTCGTCAGTGTCCTTGTATTACTTAACTGTCTCTACGGGGTTGACCACCAATTCTGGTCACGCGAATCCTTGTCTGGTAAAAAGCTGACTGGTATGCCATGCAATCTTACGATTTGCCTCATATATAAGTTATGTCTTCCTAGCTTCGAAGTAATTATGACGGTTGCAAGTTCCAAATTTCTTCTCATGTAATCATAATTGTCTAAATGCATATGCCATTACCTTGCCATCCTGTATTAATACGCATCCCAAACTTTTTCCTGATGCGTTTGTAGATCACAACCGCCTGATCCGGATGGAATAGTCAATACGGGTGCTGTGGTCAGTCGCTTCTTCAACTCCTCGAAAGCGGCTTGACACTCGTTGGTCCATAGGAATTCTTAATCCTAATAAGTCAACCTAGTCACAGGTGCTGCTATCCTTTCAGGAGTCAATCAATTGTTTATCCAGGTAAAATCCATTTAGACTCCTGTCAGCAAAATGATACATCCTTTTTCGTAATACTTGAGTTCTGAATCTTGGTCCAAGTTACGAGGCAAAAATAAAATTTTGCTGTCATAGGGATGTACGTATCAGGAACGTAGGTAGGTAGGTAGGTAGTGAAGGGTCATCTAAAGGTAGCACCGTTTTAAACTAAAATCAAATCTAATAAATAAGGTTTGGTAATTACCCAAGAAACCAACAGAGATGCTACAGAAACAATACACTCTCGTATTTATACGAGGCACGAGGTTTCGTCTTTCCGAAATAAGGGAAGACGATAAACAATAATCAAGAGTTCAAGGGGGAGGTAATAGATTAGAAGTGTGGGGATCAAGGCGTTTAAAGAATTCAAGGAGAATTGTCAAAGCAGTTGTGGATTGAAATATTATTTTTGGTAATTCCTATTCACATGCTCGTATCAGTACAGTTATGTAACTGATACGATATGCTTAGACATATCTAGAGGGCAAGTACATCTGTCTACTAATCACTATATATCTCAATCCATGTAAAGTAGTTATGCGAAGGGCGAATCAAAATGCACTAAGGTTGATCAGACCGTAATACACTGATTCTGAATAGACAATTGTATTAGTGGGGTGGATCAGGCCCCAATAACACATGTGTCATGAACAAGCTCGATAAAGAATAAGCTTGCAAAACTAGGCTATAATAGCAGTATAAGTCAAGGTAGTATAGCAAATATAAGTACGCTAGGTTATGATACGAGAAATTACAAAATAATTCAAATTCACAAAAAGACAAGACTCTACAATCTCTACAGTTGTTATTCTAATTCCTTGTCTAAGTCGCTAGTTGACCTAAAAGAGGTATGGCCTTCTAAGTTCTACAATCTTAATAAATACTATAGGTTGTCCGTCTAAAACAGGGATTCCAAGAAAGTCCGCGTAAAGTAGGGGTTCGAGGTTGTCTGCGTAAAGCCAAGACAAAATAATTTGGCGTGACGCATGGCTTCAGAACTATCCGCGTAAAATAAAGAAGTGTAAGGTAGAGCTTCAGAGCTGTCCGCGTAATAAGTCTGTGCGTAACAGTCTGCGTAAAAGTCTGGGTGAAAGTCTGAGCGTAAAAGTTTTGCGCTAAAAATCTGCGCCTAAAATTAGCGCGCGTAAAGTCTCCTGCGAATAGTCTAGCATTCGTCGCAGCGTAAAGTTGTACTAGAAACTTATGAGTTTGTCAGTCAAAATTAGTGAATTCTGACAACTGACAAAAGTACTTGTACAACGATCGAGCGGTCGGTTGTGACGATAAATTTGCACGGGGGACCCAGGTTGTCGTTTAGTGACTGATTGGATACAAGTCACTTTTACGCTTGAGGTGAGACAAAATCAGATGTCCTGTCAGAAAGCTGTTTCCTTTTTGCACAGGGCTCGAGGCGTATCTCTGCGCAGGATTTTGTCGTGTCTGGGGAAAGCTAAGGCTGTAACAAATACGCCAACATCATATTCTTATGTTACGCCTAAAACAGGTTACTCTACGCTGGTTATCTATGAATCATCAGGTTTAAGCAGGGCAGTTACCTACGTGGCTGGCATGATGCGTCATACGCAGGATAAGGAAGACTAAGGGCGGCGTAAAGGGGACAAACTTCTACATGAATTGGCTTTTACGCCAACTAGGCAGTGGTTTGGCTCTTACGCTAACAACGGTCAAATGGGTTTTACGCCAACAAGGGTAAAGAGTCTCTGGCGTAAAACTCTGGTTTATCCAAACTTAGGATGGGGTTTCAGTCCTAGTATTCAATCTTAGATTTCTATGGGTTTCTCAAGACTAGGGTCAATACTATAGTCAAATCTCTAATAATCCTATCTCTAACTAATCCTAGTAGTGTTTATACTACTCTCAAGTCATATATAAATACATCAAGGTATAAGGATAAGTTAATCTATAGGTAGTGATGCTAGGGTTTATTAGGTAGTATGGAAGACTAGGGTTCTTTAAGTAGTCTGAACTTAAGGATACGTCCATGCCCTAGTTGTGTTCTTAATAGGAATTCTACCCTAAGTATCATTCTATTAACAGGGATTCCTATATTTTAGCAGGGGCTATACTCAAGAAATTATTAGGGAAGCACATGAATCAAGCATGATGCAATTATGTAAGTAGGACAGACTGGAAGGGAGATTAAGTCATAGTCAATTTTGGATGAGATTCTATATTCTAATCCTAGGTGCAGGCTTGCTCGGTACAGTGACGTAACCGAGACAATATGCTCTGAGACGCAGGCTTGCTCGGTACAGTAACGTAACCGAGACAATATGCTCTCGACCTGCATGGGCCACCACTAAAAACACTGTCACGCCACAGTCCCAAAATATGTAGGACTAGGATACGTAACGATGCCAGCCGCCCGTATATATGGCAACTCCAATATATGGAAACCATATATACGTGCGTACGCTGTATAATGAACAACAATTCACCAGTGGTATAATTAATCACAAGTCACAGGGTAATATCTAAATCTCATCCACAGAATCAAATATGAATAAACAATAACCATGTAGCTAGATCTCAATGATAAGTATCTAAAGAATGACAGTCGGATGGAAATAAATCTACTGCCGAAATAGAATATGAAAATGAACCAGATACACACCATATAAGAACCACATCTGACAATCACGAGGCTCGAAGAGAAGACCTCCTCGGGATATACGTAACATGTCCGGATCTGTGCTCCTGCGAGTACTCAAGAACATATACACCTGGCAGGGAACCAGGTCCTCAGAGGGACATAGCAAGATACATAAAAATGACATGCCATAATGTAAATACTGAATAAATAAATGGGGTATACTAACCATCTAAGTGAATGCAATTTAAAGACCTTGTAATATGCATGGGAATGTGTGGCTAGACATATGCTGACGTAATTCACCAATCGTCGGGACTGGCTAGTATATGTGTCATATGCCCCCGACTCAGGAAACTCTGCAATCGTCCATCTCCGAGGAGCATGGATCGAAGGATAAAGACTCAATGAAGGGGGTGTCCCATACACCTACTAGATGTCTTCCCCGCCCAATATAGATGTACAAGTCGTGAAAACGACGTGGACACCTCCTACTATGATGCAAGTCTCAATAAAATAAACAACTGAGCTAAATACCGCTACACGTGTTGCTCACACTGATGGCCAGTCGCGCATGAGGCACGCGTCCCTACATGTACTCACTCTGTGACGTGTAATGATACGTGTCAAGGCCTGAGAAGTTATATCAATAACTTCACAACTTTATGTGGGTCTACTAGACACTAGGTCAGACACAAGTCCTAACGTCAACGCCATCGTTGACTGCACCCGAGTTTTCTCGGACACGCATATTTATATAATATAAAAATAGATAAACATGTAACTAGCAATAACTGAATTTAAACAGTACAACAAGGCAAGGTATACTTGCCTGGCAGGAGAGCTGCAAATATAATGTCCCGATGTCAAATACCAAGTGTCAGAAACTATGACCTCAGAATAAATGTCTCCAGATGCTGAAATAAATATCACCAATAGTCTCAGAAAATATCAAATAGCTAAAAACGTCTGTCCTTAAGTCCAATTTGGACACAGGGGCAAAAATGACAGTTTTCGGTCAAAGCGGGGTCCACATGAGGGCCACTTTGCACCGAAAAACTTGTCAGGGTCAAAGGTCTCCAAATTCGCCAAACTTAGTGTCAACAAGTCCAGAACGTCGATACGAACCCAACGGAATGTCCAGAACTGGATTCCGATGTGCCGATCACAAAATCACCCGTCAAGTGGAGCCGGTGGGGCCCACGATACGGAATTTTGTCAACGTCCTCAGAATCGAACCAAACTTGGCTCACAGGACCAGCGTATCGCTACGAGTCCGATGGCGCAAGTTTCGTCTCGATCCGACGTGTGTACACAAAGTTGCAGCGTGTTCCAGAACTGACGGATACGGGGCGGTGTCGGCGGATACGCGTTGATTCCGGTGTGCATGCACATCCAAATCAACTTCTCCGAATTCCTACACGTCCGTATCAACGTCGCGCACGTTTTGGTAAAGATCGCGTGCGACCAAGTCGTCCCGTTTGGCGGGGCGTACCCAGTTCCGGGGTGAATCGGGTCGTTGTTTTTCCTGTTTTTGGATCGCGCTTTACGATCGCCACAGGACGCGATGCTCCGAGCGAGTTGCACGGGCACTGAGGTGGTTACACAGTCTACACGACGCAACTGACGGAATCGAAAACGAGTAAACGAGCAGAGAGAAACGGGTACCTGAGCGGAGCTCCTAAAAACCAAATTTTTGTGTCCGTGTCGACATGAAGGGGCCGTGTCCTGACCGTGTCCGTGTCCACGGTGGCCCTAGGGTCGCTGGAGACTGGCCGGGGCGGCTCGCTGGAGGAGGCGCTGGCCGGAGACGGCGCAGGCGGCCGGCGGCGCTGAGCTCGGGCGAGGCGGCGAGTGGCCGGAGCTGCTGTTGCTGCGGCTGGAGCTCGTGGCCGAGCAGGGGAGGAGGAAGGAGGAGGAGAGGGAGTGCGGCCGGAGGTCGCTGGCGGAGGGGAGATCTCCGGCGGGGCGCACAGGCGGTCGGGGGAGTGGCTCGGGGTGGCTGGGAGAGGGCGGCGAGCTCAGCGGCGGCGGGGAAAGGCTCGCCGCGGGCGGGGCTGTAGCCGGAGCGGGTGGGGGAGATTCGAGGGGCGTCGAGTGGCGGAGGGCGGAGCACGGCGGGCTTGGGGGTGGCCGGTGATGGAGGGTGGAGGAGGAGATCGGGTCAGCGGGGGAAGAGGAAGGAGAGGGAGGCCGTGGCGGAGGCGGGAAGAGGGCGGGGCTGCTCGCCGCGCGGAGGGGCTCCGGCGAGGCTCGCCGCCGGCGGGTCGGGGGGGGGGAAAGAGTCGGCTGTAGAGTTAGGGTTTTAATTTTTCTTTTTCTTTTTGTTTTATTTCCTTTCTTTTCCATTTATAAAGAAATTCTATTAATAAATAAATGAAAATATCTAATAGATATTTGTAGGATATTTTAGGATATTTTCGGGATCTTTTCGGGTGGGTCCCGCATCCAAATGGACGGTGCAGGTTCACCGGCCAATGAGGGGGTGACACCTCGCACTAAAATTTGCAGGAAAGTCCCTGTAATTTCATAAATTGCATAAAAGTCCTATTTTGGGAAATTGCGCAATTTACGAAATTGTCTGGAAAAACACCCGATTCCTGAAGATGCTAAAATTCACAGAATTAAAGAAAATTGTTATGTGAGGGTCCCGGGGAAATGGGGGTGAGTCTGGGCAGGGGTTGGACCTGGTTTCTGGGTGATACGGGTCATCGTATTTATTAATTAATAAATACTGCGCATGGTGTTCTCTAATTATTTAGAGGCAGTTAGGGTCATAATTTTTCTACGGTGTCAATACACTAAATGTAGTATACTCAGTGTAGAAAATTAACGTATTTTTGTTTGGGCAAAACAGGTGCATGTTGGGCCTCAAATCTCTAGGGGTACAGAGATGGGTAAAGAGCAGGAAATAAAATAGGAAATAAATACGGTCTTTTTGTAACGATATTTGTGCGTCTCAAACGAGGCTCAAAATAAAGCATCTGGGAGTGCACAAAATTCAGGAAAATAGTCTAGCATGTCTAGTGCACAAAATTCAGGAAAATAGTCTAGCATGTCTAGAACAGGTATATGAACTTCGTTCGGGGATAACAGTCAAGGTAAAGCTCCAAATAATTAGGTGATGGACAGGTGTACAAGTCAACAGGATATGTAGGCAAAATAAATTAAAATTATTGACATA
Organism: Iris macrosiphon; assembly: GCA_036927795.1. Classification (NCBI taxonomy): domain Eukaryota; kingdom Viridiplantae; phylum Streptophyta; class Magnoliopsida; order Asparagales; family Iridaceae; genus Iris; species Iris macrosiphon. The sequence continues at coordinate 142,730,786 of JAYESA010000014.1, forward strand.
AATCCTAAATTGTTAAAATAATCCTGAAAATACTGAAATCTGGTCGAGGGGGTTTACAAAGTGTCTCTGATGCTGCTGTTGAAAGTGAGGCAATTTTGCTAGGCCCGTACTACTACTCTCTCCTCCTATGTCCCTCGTCCTCTTGGAGCCAAGCTCCAAATTATCCTCCGCCTGCTATGCCTGTGCTAGGATCTCCTCAAATATAGTGGTGCGATGACTGCTAGTATGGGATTTGATCTCCCAGTTCAGACCCTTTCTGAACTTTCGGGCCTTCCACCGGGGATTTTGTCCCTCAACAAAGTGACCCAATGTACAAAAATTTGCCGCATACTCATCCACTGTCATGTTTCCTAGATGAGATACTGAAACTGGCTCTCCAGAGATATCAGAGCCACATTTGGGAAGAACTTTTTCTTGAAGAGCTCCTTAAAAGCTTTTCAAGTAAGTCCTATCGCTGAGATTCTAGGATCCATCCTGAACCAAGTCAATGTGATGTTAAACATCATACTTCCTACGGCCTCTACTTGCAACCTCTCTAGAATCTGTGCCAGACGCAGGTTCCTCTCAATATATTCTATCAAATCATCAGCATAAAGAAAGCGGCTGGTTTCTCCCGCTACGGGAGAAATAAATAAGCGGCTAAGAGGCTTCGCCGATTGAGTAGGGGAAACTAAAATACTTTATCACTTCAGTGTAACTGCATTGATAGCCTCGGTAGCTTTAAAGTCCTTCGACCCCATCCTCTTGAAGTCTATAATAGTCCCCAGCCTCGGCTGCCGCGGGCTAAACTAAGGTGGTGCCGTCTATGGCTGGACTAAGGTGACTCTCTCGACTGCAACGAGTACAATCTGGTAGGCATTCCTAATGCCCTGCCTCATTACCGCTGACTGGCGTTGTTGTGCCTCAATCATCTGTTGAAAGACTGCAAACATCTACGTCTGATCGACTGTGGGTGGTGGAGGTAGAAGCTTCTCTGAGACTGTCAGCACTGTCCTCTGTACCAGAGTGGAGGACCCCAAAAGCTGTTGTAGAAACGCCCACTTGGACCGCTGAAGCGGACCTCTGAACGAAAGCTGCTGGAACAGTATCTGCTGGTGCTGCCCTTAGAGGCGACGAAGTGACCGACCTCGCTGACACTGTGCCTGAGCGCTGGGAACGCGTCTTTGGCGGCATCCTGAAGATAGATTAAAAAAAGGAATCCATGTTGAGTAAGACACGATATCATCAATGAAGGATAGATTTATTCAAAGTAAAGCAAGCACTCAAATAGATAAGGATATCAACACAGATATTTATAAATATTTTCTAGTTGTGATTGAGTATACTCTCAGCCTATATCCTATATCCTATGTCCTAAAGCAGGCTCGTAGTAGTACTATAGGTGAGCACTACTACGATGTCGCTCTAATTGCGACTCTTGACCTACATGTGCCACCACTAAAAATGTGTCACGACCCATACTCGAAATATAGGCACGAGTAGTAAACAACGCCCAGCCTACGTCATAAGAACGACGTAGAACGTTGTCTAGGTCCTCGATATTATCTAACACCTCATGCAATATATATATATATATATATATATATATATATATATATATATATATATATATATATATATATATATATAAGTACCTGTCAATGTTATCTCAACTCCAAACGGAGGAACAAATATAATGACATGATAATGATATCTATACTCAATCACAATATCAAACTTAGGAAGATAAAGTACGATATAGAATAAGGAAGATGAAATAGGAATCACCATACAATAAAAAATCAACAATATGAGTCTAGGCACAAAATAACTCCAAAATAAAATATATGCCAAAGGTCTCAAAAAAATCGAATACAAGTCTAAACAATAAGTCTAAGCCTCCTCAGTATCTGGCACTAAGTCCTCCTACTCTAATGGATTATCCTCTAATGGTACACCGTTGTCATGCCCCAGTCCCAATAATACGTAGGACTAGAACACGTAAGCATGCCAGCCGCATGGATATGGCAACTCTAATATATGGAAACCATAACCTATACGTACGCTATAATATGAATATAAACTCATATGTGGTATATATAATGTCACAAGTCATAGATATGCTAATCTCATCCACACAATAAGTCATAGAAAAGAAATACTAAACTAGAATAAGGAGTCTGAAATATCCAAAATAATAGTCGGGTGGGGACAAATCCACTACCAATGACTATATCCAAAACTAAAATGAGAGAGGAGTACAAAGTCTCCAATATAAAATAATGTGAAGACAGAAGTGTATCAGCTAAAAAGAATCCATCGCTAGATGTACTCAAAGATGCTCAGAAGGTAAGACCTCCTCGGTAGAAAGTAATGCGTCAGGTCCAGGCCCGTACTCCTACAAATACTCAAGAGCAGATACACTTGACAGAGGACCAGGTCCTCAGAGGAACGTAACAAGATACAGAAAAGTGAGCCAACTTGAATACAGTAAACATGCATATAATTTGAAAATAAATAAGCATGCTGTACAAGACAATCTATATGAATACAAATGAGGACAACTTTTCGACGTATGGGCATGGGTAGGCTACTCGATCTAATCCTCACAACTCATACGCTCGTCGGTGGACATCATCAGCCGACATACCTCTGGGGTAGCGACCATCGGACACGACCACCATAGTGCGTGCTAGTGACTATGGTTTGCCAGAGTGGTTAAAAGCCCATACGCCTAATGATTGTCCTCTATGATACTAAGTGTCAAGTGTGTGTCAACATATCTAATATATAGTAATGACTGAAAGGAACTACACATGCAATAAATAAAAAGAATTGCAATAAATATACAGAAATATACTAAGCATGTAAAATACTGTAAATAATTTGGCAAGGTATCTTGTCTGGTAAGAAAGCTGCAAGGTGTACTGTCCAGAAGTCAAACGCACAGGATCAAAAGCTATGGCCGCAGAACAAATATCTTCGGATGCTGAAATAAATATCACCAACGTTCCCAGAATAAGCAAAATAGCTAAAAAGCACTTCCCTGTAGTCTAATTTGGATACAGGGGCAAAACGGTAATTTCGGATAAAAGTGGGGTCCACATGTGGCCCACTTTGCGCCGAAAAGCGTGCCAAGGGTAACAGTCTCTAAATGGGACAAATTATAGGTCAAACAACTCTAAATGTCAATACGAACCCAATGATATGTCCAAATATGGATTTCGATAGGCCGAACATAATTTTGTCCAAAAAGTCAACTGTGGGGCCCGCCAATTGGCGATTTGGTCAACCGTCTCAGAATTGCATAAAAATTGGATCACAGGACCAGGGCGTTATTACGAGTCCAGTGGAACAAGTTTTGTCGCAATCTGACAAGCGTGCACAAAATAGGCGCGAGTTCCACAAAAGTTGCGACACGGGGTGTGTCCGCGGATACGGCCTGATTTCGGCGCGCACACGCGTCCGAATCAGTTTCCATAAATTTTTACGTGTCCGGTTACGCTGTGTGCACCATTCGGTACACTTGGTACACGGTGGGGCGGTCCCGTTTGGCGGGGCGCGCTCCGTTTCCCAACTTTTGGAAATCTGGAAAAAGTGGGTTCGCGGGGTTTTGTGACGAATTTAATTCTGTCCACAGCAGTTAATAATCTAGGGTTATTTAACAGAAAATAAACTAGGTCATGTGGTCTACGCATACCAAAAAGAATCATCGAATTCGGATCTCTGTGGTGGGAGATACGAACTCGGCAACATGGGTGGTCACCGCAGTTTTCTGCTATCCCAGAATTCAGTCTGCTTGCGCCAACTTGGATGCTGTTTTCGCCTATGGGTACATGTTATTCGAGGTCTGCTATCATACAAATATGGGAGAGGGTTAAGGGGTGAGCATACCGGTGAAGACGGAACAGCGTTTGGTTGAGCGAGTCGACGGGAAGCAACTCCGGAACGAAGGCACCTCGTGTGGAAATCTGCAGTGCGCGGGGTCGGGGTCGTCGGGATTGGTTTGGACAGCCTGGCGGGGTTCTCCGGCTGCGGTGACGGCTCTCTCTAGGTCTAGATGAGAAGAGGAGGCTCTGAAAATTTTAGGTTAGGGTTTTATGAAAGATCAATATATATATATATATATATATATATATATATATATATATATATATATATATATAATAGGGAGAGAGAAAGGGATGGAGGCGGGTCCGTGTGCAAAAAGGGGGGGGGGGGGCTGTGTTTTGTGGAATAGGAATAGCTAAGTTGCTTCTAGTTTTTTTTGCTAACTTGCTACCCTTTTGCTAACGTTCTAAGTTTGCTACTTGGAATGCTAGCAAGTTTGCTAGCTTTTGCTGTGCTTTACTTTAAGGTTATTATTATTATTATTATTATTATTATTATTAGTATATTATTAATTTCTTTATACTTTCTTTTCTTTTCTTTTCTTCTTCTTAAACATATATATATTTGTATATATATATATTTGTATATATATATATATATATATATATATATATATACATATATACTCATAAGAAAATTTATATATTAGAATAATGCACACCGTTAGGCTAGCAACTGCTCAAGGGGTCTCCTACATGAAATAAATTACGAAAAATTCCTGATGGTCCCATAAATCCTCTAAGTGCCCCAACACCTAAAATAAAAATTTATTTCTCCTAATTAGCACATAATTACATTAATTAAATTATTAATTAATAAAAAATTAATAAATACGATTTTTTTTGAAATATGGGTTTTACAACCGTCATATGGCCCGTAGCAAGTGAGACAATGGTTGACAAGCCAATCATCTGAAAAATATATCCAGTCAGGATTGGAGCAAAGTACATACCTCTAAAAGCAGTTCCAAATACATAATAGAGCATATATAACAAATAATAGAAAAGAATACAAGATAACTAGCAATAGAAAATTGATTGAACTAGAGTAAACATATAATGTACTGGAATGAAGAACATGCAATCTGAATAATTATAATTTAAATAAAAATAGATAAAACTAGCTAATGTGCCATAGAGTACAAGTTCATTATGTGATCGATTTGGGTTGAACACGATTACAATATGGTAACTCGATTACACATGGTATATGTAATCGACATGTACATGAATACACTTGGGCTTGATCACATAACCAACTCCTACTCCCCCGTCCCCAACCAATACTCATGGATCCAATCACAACACGTTACGAACACGAATATAAGCACCCTGAACACAGGCAATGTGTGAACATGAAGTACACTAAAATTAATACCCGATACACACGATAAAATACATGTGAAGGAGTACCCGTTGAACAAGGTAGGGGATAGCATCTCATGATAGGATCCATTTAGTACCAGTCCGTGTAGCCATTATGTCAGAATCAAGTATACAGTTCTAGAACATACAATATATATACTATCATGGAATAAAAACTAACAAAGAGATGTACTCGCCTCTGGTCTTAAGCAAATGGTGTATCTCGATGCCTAAGATGGTGTCACACAATCCTATTTAGAAAAATACCATGTTAAATGGTGTAATAAAGTAATAATGAACTAAAGTGCATCAATACATGCTCTCTAGGCCAATACTAGGTCACATACCAATTTGTAGGTCCAAACTACGATTATAAGTCTATATTGGTCACTAACTAGTCAATACTAGCTTTTAATAGCTATACAAGGTCATTACCTATATATGGGGTTATTACCTTAACAACTACTTACCATCTCTAGTATAACTAACTAGCTAACTATTAACTAATACCAACTTCTACTCCTACTTCTATATAGATTACTGACTAATATGTATATATATAATTCTGATATTAACTTATATAATACTAACTAACTTATACCTAACTGTCAACTGATCATTACTAATGATACACTACTAACAGTTACTAAATACTGACACTCTAAAGTATTAACTGCTAACTATCACTAACCTTACTAACTGAAATCTGAACTTGCAACTCAAGTCTGAACTTCAACTCCTGCCAATCTAGGTACACACACAGTGTTAAGAAACTGGTACTTCCTAGGTATCAGTTAACACTAAAAGCTACCCCTATTCTCAACTGAGTTCTCAATTTAACCTATCTCTCCATTTCCCCCCTTCTCTAGTAATCCAACATCTGCATCCAAACTCAGTTATATTTTATACTTAAGTATCCAACATCTGACAACTAAAACATAACCATCTTATTCTAGTACACAATACACCTTTACCCGACTATAATTGTTATACCAAAATCTTGACACTTGAAAACTTGAGTTCTCCACTCTGTGTGGAGTTATACCACAACATTCCAATGACTGAACACCAAACTAACTCTACTAACCCTTGATACCCTCCATTAACTTACTAACTGATACAATACTAAAGTAGATAATTATCTAACTAAACTAGCTAACTGTTATTAACTGGCATTACTAACTAATACCAACACAACTTACACCTATACTCACTGTCAACTATACTGATACTAACTAAGCTAACAAATTAATAGTACTAACTTGACTAATACTAATATATACTTGACTAACACTAACTGATATAATAAGTATAGACACTAACTAATCTTGGTATAACTTCACTAACTAACTACTGCTAATCACTAACCTACTAACTGATATCTAATATTACTAACATAACTTAAGACTATAACTTACTGTCAACACTATCTCTGATACACCTTAACTAACTGAACTAAACTTTCTAACACCCTTTGTCATTTCCCTTGACTGGAATCTGAACACCCCAACTAACTAAACACGGATCCCCCTTTCTTGCTATTCAAATAGTTGAACAACACCTCACCTATACCCGAGCACCCTAGTTATGTATTGTTGCTGCTACAAGTAGCAGTTGCTGCTGGAAATACAACAACAATGACCTGTTGTTGCTACTGTTGAAGCCTCTCAAACACCCCATCCTAATCCTCTATGTCTATTCATACTAAACTGCTACCTGTCCAATCTCCATATCAGCATACTACTGTTGTGTTCCTCACGAGTTCCCTTCTTTGTTACCTGTATCAGACTTTGTCCCCTGTTTGAAGCTCAATCACTGAAACCCTTTTTCCATCTCTGATGCACTGAGCAATGATGCCTTGCATCAGTTGCTACTAACTGATCAAGCAACTTAAGGTTGCAGTTTCATAACCCGACCCCCTTCTCTCATCATTTGGGCAACTGGTACCCCAAATGCTTCTCGCTTATCCTCCATCATCAACACACAGATTCTTAATTCCACACCTCCAAACATACTGACATTCAAGCATCAGGAACTGATACACCATGTTCTTAATTCTATACCTCCAACTCCGGCACACTCACACACCAGGTCATTATATCAAACAGTTTTGATGCACCTCATGGTATACTCCCAATTGGAAAGCCAAATCCCCAAATTCTCCACAATAATTATATATATATATATATATATATATATATATATATATATATATATATATATATATATATATATATATAATGTATCATGATACAACTAAAGTAACTTGCTATAATGAGAATTAAGGATTAATTACACAAAACACCCAAAATTGAGCTATGTATCACACGGTATCACACTGTATCGTGATACGGCCTACTCGTGTCCAATTGTGGACACGTACCTAGTCCCACAACCCTGATCTAAGTCTAATTAGATCTAATTGGTCTCATGACACACAATTAATGTGTCAATCTCATAATTTCTCCAAAATACATACAAAAACCTATGTAAAATTTTCTATGCACAACCAATTGTCCTAAAACGTGTTCCTATTGGTAGCCCTAAGCCATGAGGTCTTCCTAATGGTTAAATTGATGATTTGGGAGCTAGAATGAAGAGGAATTCAGAATTTACCAATTGCGAGATGGATTTCCAATAAAAATACAATTGAACATGATCCGGACACGATCTCTTCACCAATGCTCCTTCTCCTTGCTTCTCCAAGCTTCAAAGCTCCTTGAGGGATGGAAATGAGAGAGAATGAAGGAATTTAGGTTGAATTGATGAAGGGAAAGAAGTGAATTGGGGATCTATGAATTTAGGGATCTAAATTGAGTGTAAAATAAAGAGCAGAGAGAGAGAGAGAGAGAGAGAGGAGGTCCTTTATGTGGCCGGCCAGAATTTCACCCTCCCCAAGCTTCACACAATGTCTAATTTGCCCCCACTAGCTAATAATGATAACTAATTAAGGAGGGCTATATTGGAAAGTCTCTAGCTAATCCAAATTAGCTCTAATCCTCCTAATTAATTAGAGTGAATGGGTCTAGTCCATGTTGGGCTCAAATATTATCATGACAAGTTTTATTGGGTTCACTAGTGTCAAGTCTAACTAATAGGCTAGCCCACTAACTATAAATAATAATACTAGATATATAACAATTAGCGCAAGCACAAATTATTAAATACTATAATTGAATAAATAAAATATAGAATGACTAAAATATTCTCATATGAAAAAGTGAGGGTGACACCATGTACTTTTTTGCACTCGGTTTTGCCAGTTCGAATTCCATTTTTTCTGCGAGAATCCAAAAATTAGGACTCAAAATTAACATGGTTTAAAATATGAGAGAGAGAGAGAGAGAAGGGGGGGAACCCACCTCATTCCCCTTCGGACAAAGAAGAATTTTCCAAACAAATTAGTGAACTTCTGAAACTAAAGCTTATCCAGAAAAGTTTCAGCAGACATTCTTCTCCAGCCTTTCTAGTAAGGAATCATGCTGAGATAAAAAGAGGAAAAGCAAGAATGGTTATTAACTATAGAAAGTTAAATAGTTATACTAAATTCGATGGTTATTTTATTCCTACAGCTGAGCATCTTATCAAGCAAATTCAAGGTGCTAAATACTATAGTAAATTTGATGCTAAATCGGGTTTTTGGCAAATAAAATTAGAAGATAAGAATTCTATAGAATTAACTGCTTTCAGTTGTCCACAGGGACATTTTGAATGGTTAGTCTTACCATTTGGATTAAAAAATGCCCCACAAATATTTCAAAAATGGATGAATTCTGTTTTTGGGCATCTTCCTTTTGTAGTAGTCTACATTGACGATATCCTAGTCTTCTCAAACACAGTTGAAGAACACAAAGAACATCTATTACATGTTTGCAAATTACTACTTAATAATGGTATTATTTTGAGTCCAAAAAAGATAGAATTATTCAAAAACGAAATTGATTTCTTAGGAAAAACCATAAAAAATGGACAAATTCTTTTGCAGGAACATATATATACCAAGATTAGAGAATTTCCGAAAAACTTCAAAACCCTTAAAGAGCTTCAGAGTTTTTTGGGATTACTTAATTATGGTAGAAAATTTATTCCTAATTTATCAGCAAAGGTAAAATATCTACAAGAAAAACTTACGGCTGAACAAGCCAAGTACAAAGAAGTAACTGGTGAACAACCAAGAAAATGGAATACAGACAAGATCTTTATTTCCCTTGAACAAAAGGAAATCGAGAAAATTGCTAGAATTAAAGAATCTATAAAAATAGAGAATATTCTTTACTTCCCTCTTGACAATGATATTTTAGTATTACAAACTGACGCCTCAGATAACTTCTGGGCAGGAGTATTAATTGCCAAGGGAAAAGAAATTGTTGCTTATGCTTCAGGACGTTTTACTAAAGTACAAATAAAATATGCTACATATGACAAAGAATTACTAGCAGTCAAACTAGCCATAAAAAGCTTAAAGATCTATATCCTATATAGACATTTTTTGATTGAGACTGACAATAAATCAGTAGCACAATTCTTGAAAAGAAAAACTATTAATAATCCTGAAGAAAACCTTCGACGGATTAGAATTGCAATGTATCTAGAAATATTTAATTATGATGTCAACTATATTCCGGGTTACACTAATTTTCTTGCGGATACTCTTACCAGGTTATGATACATGGAAGACGAAGATTTCTATAAAAAATTTCGTGACCTCTTCCAAGAAATGAAGAGGCAGGGCGAGTTTAAAGAAGTAGGCCCCAAAAAGGCCAAAGATAACAACATAGCAGAATCATCAGGGGTTGAACAAACCCAAGAGGCTACCAGCCAAGTTTCCCAAGTCTCCCCAAAGGCGAATAGCCAAATTCAGGCGAATAGCCCTTCCCAGGCGAACAGCCAAAAATATCAGGTGAATAACCAGAATACCATCCAGGCGAATAGCCAAATTGCGAACAACCAATTCAGTAAAGGAAAAAATGTACTAGGAGCCATTCCTAGGCCCATGTTTTTACCTACAAGGCCTATAGTCCCACCAGTACAGTTCTCGGGACCTCCTAGGCCACTAATGGCACCTACTCAATTTTCGGATATCATAATAAAAAATTGGTATAATACAGACATGGAAAATAAAGATAAAGCAATTTGGGAAAGGTTTAATGGCTGCTTTCGGGCTTTTCAGTCCCGCGACGTAAAGGGAGCCAGCTATTGGCTGACCCAAATAGAGAGGACACTCCTAGCCGAAAGGCAAAAAAACTCTATGCTCGAAAAAAAGATGTTGGAGATTCATCAGCTTGTCTCCAAGATGATCAACTACACCTCTACTTCCAGGTCCATTGCTCTTGCCACTAAGGAACGGGATCTCTTCACTGGCACCTCAGTCGAGCAGAAGGAGCTCAAGAAAATCTTCTCCCAGATCAGAACCAATGATCTGGTTAATTTCCGCATGATCGACGTCCTCGAGTTACTCAAGACTCTCGGGATGGCTACCTCAAAGGTTGAAGAATTCAACGCCGAAGTTACTGTCCAAGAAATGCTGGCCATGCATCAGCAACAATTGCTGGATGATTCTCGGCTTATACTTTTCTTCAAAAAGCTAGAAGACACTGAGATCATCAGTTTCCTCCAGAACGAACAATTAATTCTCAACTCTTATAGGCGACCCCGTATACTCGCCTGCTTCCGTAAAATCCAGAAGTACAAGCCTCATATCAGAAAGGGGTTGGTCCATGAAATATATATGAACACTATATTTGAAGACGAATATCGAGACTGCCTCCCAGATATATGCACCAAGGCGGCACTCTCTCACGCCACTAAATTCCAAACCATATTCAAATTCAGAGTTTGGTGTATTTGGGAAGAACGGCAATATATAAAACTCTTCCCCTCCTACCAACTCTGGGAACTTGATAGGCTCGTCGAAGAACCCTTTTTTGAATACATCAAATTTTCAAAACAAGGTTTCGATAAAGAGCATGAAAGATTAATGGCAGCCACAGAATTTTTTGAAGCAGCAAGAAGTGCGGCAAGGACGAATGCTCTGATTTCTACCTCTAAACACACCATCCTGGTGGATCGCCTTAGGCCCTTAACTGATGAAGGTAGCGGACCTTCCAGAATTATTGATTTTCTTAATAATATGACTTTGGGCCGAGTAGGCCAAATAGCTCGAAATGAGGATCTACTGTTAAACAATGATCCTATAAATAATATGGTGGACTCCGACGGAAACTCCGACTAAGGAAAGCTTGGTGGGCTCTATCTGCTTGATATGAATAAAATCTGCTACAAAACTATTTTATATAGATATTTAAGAAGACTTGGACGACTTGGACGACGAAAGAAGACATAAAGACAAAAAAGATGGCAAAGACAACAGCAACGACAACAACAACAACGGCAGCAACTAACACAGCAATTAACGCAGATTAGAGAAGCAATCGTCACAAGAAGACAAGAATTACAAGAACAGATTAATCAGCTGAGAAGGACCATAGAAGAAAGAGAGATAATGATTGGCTCACTAATTGAAGATAGAGAGCAGATTATGGGCACTAGACATGATAGAAATAATCCACTTTTTGTTGAAGAAATACCTATTTGGCTACGAGACAACAACAGTTCCAGCCACTCTGACAGTTCTCGCCACGAAGAAAGTTCTTCCGACAACCCTAATGATAAAACGGACAGATCATCATCTCCATGAAAGACATTTCACTATTACTCCACTACCAAAAAGACTACCATTCCACTATCACTCCACTACCAAAAAGACTACCATTCCACCACCCAAAAAGATTCCCCACTACAAAAGCAATTATCATCATTATGCACTCCACTACCAAAAGGAGCTCCCCACTACTGGATTACGGTACAGCTCAAAAAACACACTACCCTAAAAGCATATGGAGCTCGAATTCTGAGTTTCTATCCTTGAGCTACTGAGACATTTCCAGCAGAGCCGTCTCAAGTCATTTGGAGGTCCTATGTAAAAGTCCAAAGATAGAACTTTTTTAAAAAAAAATTTAAACATAATTAAATTATATAATTTTATTATATTGATTTATATGCAAATTCTCATCCTTGATCCGGACTTGGGACCGGCGATATATCATTTATAAACGTTACATAGGCGGATTTAAAAACTTTTTTTCATTAATAATTTTTAAAATTAGAATAAGAATTAGTTGAAAATTAGTATACATCTGCTATCATAACTAAAAAGAATTATTAAAACATATTACCTCTTTCAAGAGTTGAAAATTAATTGTTAAATTTCTCGACAAATCATCCAACTCCAAGTCGTCACGGTGCCACTGGAAGTGTCGACTTCGAGTCTTCGATTATCACCTTGACAAAATTCAAAACTTTCTCTACTCTCTGACTTCCGCAAATTAAAGAGCAAACAAAAAGAACTACAGATTTGAGGAGAAAAAGATAGGAGATGTGAGAATAGAATGACTGACTGAGCCATCAATAAAAAGAAAAAAGTTTGTAGAATTTAATTTTTTTGAGAGAAAAAGAGACGTTACCTCCGGATCTAATTCTTTTCATAATCTTTTTAGAAATGGAGAAGTAGAGATTGGAAGAGAAGAGGAAGAGTCGTTCGCTTCTTCCCGCAGTCCTAATTAGAAACCAATTTTTTTTTATTAACCATCAATTAGGAAACAAATATGATCCCAAATTTATGGGTCGTTACTCGTTAGTTAGCTAATTTAGAAAATTTTGGACCCCATATGACTTTGGGCCCTATGATAACTACTACACTAATTTAAAAAAAAAATTGCACCCCTAAAAGAGTTGGACCCTAGATAGCTGCTTGTTTTGCTTAATGGATGAGTTGGCTCTGATTTTTAGTATGAACTGAAAATATGGGTCTGGTGGATTGCTAGTTCAGCTGACATATATTAGTTGGACTGAACCATGCGCGAAGGCTCTATTGGCTGAGAGGTGGGGACTTAGGGACTTGGAGGGTTGTCCTAATCAGAAGGATTGTCCAAGTCCGATGGCTTGTCAGGCTTTACCCCAAGACATAGCCCTGGTCACAAGGGATAGATGTCAGGTTCCTATGTTTTTTTAAAGGTAATTTGTACTTAAATATTTTGAAACTATTATAACAATTTATATTTAAATAATTTTATAATTTTTACATGTGCTTAAATATTGTGCACTATTAGAGTGTTTTTTTTAAAGATGTGTTGAGATACGCACAGGATTTTGTACATGTTGTGTTGTATGTCATTTGGACTCAATATCTTGTAATTTAATCTAAAATCGTTCGTCTAGATAGAAATGTTATATCTTTTTTCATTGACCACAAGTGCCAATTGAGTTCGTGTGAACTATTAGAGTTATTCTTAAATATATCGTACGAATTTTATAGGCATTTTACATTTTTACTTATGAGAGTTTCACTTGAATACCTTATACTATTACTATTTTTACAAATTAGTCCCTGACGAGATTAACTATAGGTTTAAAAATTACAGTTTTACCCCTCCTCCTTTCTAGAACGCATGAGCAACACCCCGACCTTTGAGCTCGCCTGAGACGTGCCTATGTTAAATGCCCCAAGTTGCTTATAAAGTCTTCATTTCTCATGAAGTGATTAAAAGAAGCCATCTGAGACAACACGAAGGAAGCACAACACTGAGCCAAGTTTGATTCTCTGAATCAGAACCGTGAATTTTTTAATTCACTTTTTGTGGTTGGATGTCAAAGTAAAGAAGCATAAGTGGAAAATAATCTCTCACACTTTCCAATGATTTACTTTTTCTTCTATTTTTTTTGTATTTATTATAAAAACTGTGGACTAAATTATTTCTGCTATTAATTGTATTCTTACTATATTCAAATAAAAATTGATAAAAATTATAATTTTTAATAAAAAGAAAAAAAGAATTGATTTTCTTTCAATTTTTTTAGCAAACCAAAAGTATTGTTGTATATATATATATATATATATATATATATATATATAACACTTTATTTCTTATATATATATATATATATGAAGGCGATTAGGACTCTTGAACCGGATGGAGGCGGCGGTGGTCGTCACGCATGGGGGTGAGAACTGGAAGCCGACGAGAAGGAAGACAATGACGGGGATGCGGTGATAGGGCAGATAGATGTGGGGGGTTGGACAACGATTGAGAGGCGTCGCCAGCGGAAGGCACAAAGTGGAAGAGAGGAGATTGAAGGAGGAGTTCGATCTGGCCAGGGCCGCCAGGAATCCCAGATACGAGGGGACGGATGGATGAACGACCGTAAGGGTGACCGGATAGGGCAAGGCGGATCGGGCGTGGGGAGGATGGACTGCAAGGGTGCTTCCCAAATCCCCGGGGTACAGACGGGGACATCAAAATATGTACGGAATCCAGATGAAGTTGCAACTCGTGGAGGTGAAGTGCGGAGAGGGGGCGTGAATGGCAGAGGAGCAAGGATGGTCAGATCTACGCCAGAGCGGCCAGGTGTAGTTGGACGATCCTGGGCAGATTTGTGTCGTGAGGCGGAGCCTGACCAACAAGCAGGGGTGCAGTATGTCGAGCCGGTGGAGGTAGAGGGTAGGCTAATGGCGGAGTTTACGGATGAGGATCTGGAGGAGACGATGGAGTATAGGAAAAACATGATCGTCTTCTATGTGATGGGTGAACGACCATTTTTTGCGGCAATCTGAGCTTTCCTATATCGCGTATGGAGGTCGTGAGACAGCCTAAAAATACTATGAAGGGAGAACGGATTCTATTTTGCCCAATTTGGGCTAGAGGAGGATGTAAAAAAGATTCTACAAGGGGGACCGTGGATGTTTGATAGAAGATTGATCATTGCAAAAATATGGGAGATAGGGATACGATGCGAGCGAGACACCTTCCACACAATTCCAATTTGGATCAGAATCCCAGAATTTCCTCTGGACTATTGTAGTGTTCCAAAGCTAATGAAACTAGCCAGCCTTATAGGAAAATCAATCAAAGCTGACGAGGCGACCGAAAAAGGGCATGTGTTACATACACATGAATTTTTGTCGAAATAGAAGCAAGGAAGGCATTGCTGAGGAAATTGGAATACAATCTGTCTTCGGGTCAGTATTTCAGCCAACTGTTGGATTATGAGTAGGTCCCTCCGACATGTACAGGGTGCCATTGCTTTGGACACCTCGCAAATGTAAGATCGACGACTGGCAAGAATGTAGAGGAGAGTAACATAGAGAGGGTGTCGGACTCCAAAGCACAAATAGAAGCTATGGAAGTTACGGTGGAGGCTCAGGAGGAGAGAAGGCGGGATGGTACGGATGTAAACAGAGGCATAGGGAAGCAGCTAGTTGAAGAGGATTCAGACTCACATGGCAACAACCAATTCAGCCTAGAGGGAGGGGGACAATCCCAGATGGTCCTCTTCGGGGAGCATAACTCCTAAAGTATGGAAGTTGATGTAGAGGAGAGGGAAAACCCACAGAATAATGGTCTGCTCCCTATGATCCAGGCGTGGGAAGATGGAGTGAATGGAGGCAGCAGGGAGTCAGGACCACAGCACGGGGCGGTGCTGACAAGAAATAGGAAGAAAAGGCAGGTAGTAGAGGAGAAAGGAGACCGGGGTACAGGGCTGACCCACACATCTAGGGATACAAAAGACAGGTTATGTATAGACAACCCGAGATAGAAGGAGATGCTGGAGAAGGGTGACACATTAACGTCGACTCGATTCTACGGATTGGGAATGCAGCAGAGGAAACTAGATACCCCCCGGTAGCTAGTTCTATAGGAGGCCACCCACCAGTCAGTGTCGACACCAGTGTCCACTCACCAATCAGTGTCAACACCCCCGGTAAATAACTTCGTCTTTGAGAAAATATGGCAGAAAGTGCCAGTGTCCACCCACTAGTCAGTATCGACACCAGCCATCATAACTTGCGCAATCATAGCAACCTTGTTAGGATCAACTTGGTCTGTCTTTTTGGGCTTGGATCTGCAGTCTCTCCGATAGTGGACCTTCTTGCCACAGTTAAAGCAAGTCACATCTGACTTGGGCTTAGGCTTCGGCTTGAACGATGCCGACTTCACCTTCAGATGGTTGAAGTCATTTTTCTTGTTGTGAGAAGCCTTCTGCTTCCCCTTGGAATCAACAACATGCATCAAGTAGACATTTGCCAACTTCTTGGACAGCGTGTCCACTTTGTTTTGAGCCCTCAGCTCATCTTCAACATGGATGTTGTGTCACCACCCGCACCTGGAATAAGGGCACGAGTAGTGAGCAACGTCCAGCCTACGCCGCAACATTGGCGGTAGAACGCTGTCTGGGTCAACTCTACTATCTAAATATCTCATACAATAAACACATGGTACCTGTCAATCATCTCAACTCCTAACGGAGGAACAATATGGTATCTGATAAATGTAAACTATACTCAATCACAATGCAAACTAAGGAAGATAAAGCACGAGAAGGAATAACGAAGGAAAGAGTCACAATACATCAACAAGTCCGAAGTAATATATACATGCCAATAACCTCAATAAAGTCTAATACAAGTCTGAAAAAATAATCTAAGCCTCCTCAGCCTCTGGTACTAGGTCCTCATGCTCTAAAGGAGTATCATCTAATGGTACGCCGTCCTACGGCCTGTAGTAGGTGGAACACTGGTCTACAAGCCAATCATCTGAAAAATATATCCAGTCAGAATTGGAGTGAAGTACATACCTCTGAAAGCAGTTTCAAATACATAATCGAGCATATATAACAGATAATAGAAAAGAATACAAGATAACTAAATATCAGAATGAAATAAACTATAGTGAATAGGTAATGTACTGGAATGAAGAACAAATAATAGAATAACTGCAATATAATGAAAATAAATAAAACTAGCTAATGTGCCATAGAGTACAAGTTTATTATGTTATCGGTTTGGGTTGAACACGAATACAATATGGTAACTCGATTACACGTGTGATATGTAATCGACATGTACACGAATACACTTGGACTTGATCACATAACCAACTATTACTCTCCCATCCCCAACCAATACTTATGGATTCAATCATGACACGTTACGAATAAGAATATGGGCACACTGAACACGAGCAGTGTGTGAACATGACGTACACGATAATTAATACCCGATACACATGATAAAATATATGTGAAGGAGTACCCGCTGAATACGGTAAGAAATAAAATCTTCTGACAGGATCCATATAGTACCAGTCCGTGAAACCACTGTGTCGGAATCAAGTATACAGTTATAGAACATGCGATATATACACTATTATAAAATAAAAACTAACAGAGAAATTTACTCACCCGTGGTCCTGAGCAAAAAGGGTAACTCGTTGTTCGAGCTTGTGTCACACAACCCTATAAAGGAATATCAAGTTAAATGGTATAATAAAGTGCTAAATGAGTATAAGTATGCACTAATATGATTTCTAGGTCATTTCTAGATAAACTAGGCTAAACTAGCTCAACCTTAATCAACTAGCTACTTCTAGGTCCACACTAAGGTTTTAGGCTCATATTGGTCACTAATTAACTTACACTTGATTATACTAGGTATTACCTTAGAGTACAAGAAATTCCTTAGTTGAATATCACTAACCGACATTTAATGACTGATACTCTAAGTTCTAACATCTAACTTAATTAACCAATATATATATGCTAACTGACACTAGATTAACTATACTAACTTAGCTTACATTGTTAACTGGTACCTATATATACACTAACTCACCAATACACTTTGGAATACCTTCACAGTGCATATTCAAAATAGCCCTCACTCAATATCATAACTCTGTCCACATACCTAAGTATAATGACACCCTCCTCTTGTTCAGATAACCTTAACTGTTACTCCCTAACCCAATAACTTGGTCTCAGTTTAACACTCCTTCATATTTCACTTATTCACTCCAACATTCAACTCTAAACCTCACTACTTACTTATACTCCTTAACCACATGTCATCAACTTCATACCCACTGTTATCAACTTCCATTACTGGATACTTCAACCTATGTTTAGTTTTAACTGAACACAAAATCCATTTGCTGCAACTTCCTTCTACTCAAGCTCCCACTTACTGTGTTGCTGCTACTACTACTTTCATATACTGCACATCAAATAGGAACCCCCTTCAATCTCAGATATCAAATGCTCATCAAAACTACAGTGATACACATTCCTCCAATAAATGCACACTGTCTGTGCACACATGGTACACAGGTCTGATCCCCCTTTTACCAGTTACTCGAGAGCATTGCACTCCAGAGTAGCTGCTACAGTTGGTCTTCAACCTTCCCATCCCAAATACTCCATCTTGAGATGTTCCCTGATGCAAGTTCACATCAGTGCACTTGCTGCTACCTCCAGTTCAGATCAAATTCTATTGCCCGACCATCTAACTACTGTGTTGCACACAATAGCAACCACACCAACTTACTGCTGCTCTCGGGTATAAGACAGTGATCACAGTGCACTGCACATAATGCACTTCTCCCCTTATTTGATCTGGACTGCTGTGCACGCTCGTGCACAGCCCCACCTTGCCCGACTACTACTGTGTTGCTTTGCAACACATGGTGCTGCTGTGTGTTGATGTTTGCACAGCAAACACTCGTACAACACTGTGTTAAAACCAACATACAGGCCTGATACTCCCTCTTCCATATCTTGTACTGATCACTTGAATAAACTCTAATACCTTACACTCTCCAACAGACCAAAAATCAGTCCACACACAAAACCTACCTCTAAGAACACAACAACAACAACAACTAGCATAAAACATATAATATATATATATATATATATATATATATATATATATATATATATATATATATATATATATATATATATATATATATATATATCAACACAATTCATATACAATTTAAAGTATATATATAACATAAATAAAGTAGGATACAATACGACAAACACATGGAGTGCATCGCACCCGTATCACACTCAATCTATGATACGCTTGCGATACGGCTCCAACACACCACCAAATATATCACGAAGGATACGAGAAAGTCTAGAATAACAATTATGAATAATATGAAGCGATAACTACTCAACCACGTATTCGTGTCAAAATATGGCATGTGCACACCCTCGTATTGAAGGAAAAAATCCTAAATCAACCCGTATCACCAAATTATTGTGACACGGCCTACTTGTATCCAATTGTGGACACATATCTAGTCCCATAACCCTCATCTAAGTCTAATTAGATCTAATTAGATCTAATTGATCTTATAACACATAATTGATGTGTCAAATTTATAATTTTCTCAACATGCACACAAAATACCACATAGAAATTATAATACATAACCAATTAGCCTAGAACTTGTCCCTATAGGTTGCCCTATGCCATGGGGTCATTCCTAATGGTCAAATACATGATTAAGAAGCTACAATAAGAAAAAATTTAGAAATTACCAATTGGAAGATAGATTTCTAATAAAAATACAATTGGACACTTTTCGGACACGATATCTAGCTCCAAAGCTCCTCCTCCTTGTGCTCCTTGCTTCTCCAAGCTCCAAAGCTCCAAGAGTGATAAATTTGAGAAGGAAATGGAGGTGAATTGAGTAAAAAATCAATGGAGGGAAAATAAAAAATTGGGGATCCAAAATTTGGGAGCAAAATGCAATGAATGAAAATGAGGGAGAAGAGAAAGATAGAGGCTTTGTATGGCCGGCCCCTCTATCCCCTTCTCCAAGTTATATGCTAAGGTCCAAGTTACCCTTAAATGGTAAATTATGAGAAATAATTAAGGGTGCTTATTTTTCGAAGTCTCTAACTAATTGCAATTAAGCTAATACTCCTTAATTAATTAATGAGAAAGGTCTAATGGGCCTGGGTCCAAGTTGGGTTCGCTATTTGTCATGCCAATTCTAGTTGTGCCTACATGTGTCAAGTCTAACTATTGGCTAGCCTCTCTAACCCAAATAAATAACACAAGTCACATTTAATCTATAATACAATTATTCAATAATTTCTATAACATACCAATATAATTATTTATTCCTAAATTTTATTTACCCATGTCAATTTACCAAACTACCCCTAGCTGGAAAACTGAGGGTGACATGTTGTGCAGTAGTTGATCAAGGCTAACCTGTATCTTCTTTTGGTGCATATATGAGATAAAGTTGCTCCATCCAGGGAGGGGCTTGGCAACAATACCTCCCACGACGAGAGCGTCGACCCTGAGCATGTCATCATCCTCAAGAGCAGATCATGTTTTGCATCGGACCACGGGCTCAAGGGATCGACCGTAATGGCAGGATCACGCAGAATGGATGTTTCGAACGAATCTTGGATCAGTGCAAGAAATTATGATGCGAGTAGTGACTTAATTCAGAGTGGTATATGGTATACCATGTAGTGAACTTGGCATTGGAATATGTTGGATAGACCTCAAAGAAATTGCCTCAATGGACAAAGGTAACAGGAATACAAATTGGTAATATCAATAATTAACTTATGTAACTTATGAATAGGTATATATATACACTAGTTATATCTAATTTTATATATATATATATATATATATATATATATATATATATATATATATATATATATATATATATATATCTTAGTATCTTGGTTATTTGCTCAA
Source organism: Iris macrosiphon (assembly GCA_036927795.1). Taxonomy (NCBI): domain Eukaryota; kingdom Viridiplantae; phylum Streptophyta; class Magnoliopsida; order Asparagales; family Iridaceae; genus Iris; species Iris macrosiphon. The sequence continues at coordinate 142,751,657 of JAYESA010000014.1, forward strand.
TACCTTACTACAACTTGGTATCACAACCCTACCTTACTACCAATACCTTCTCTCTTAATTCCTATCCATTAACTTAACACTGGCATACCCTTACCTACCAATTACCTTAGTATCAACCTATCATCTTAGCATTAGCTGATATTGATATTTGGGTGTCAAGATGGTATTTTATTTAATCTTAACCAATACTTGTACCTAGACTGAAATCTGATACACACCACCCCATCCCTCACACATACCAACACCTGATTCTGGACACTCAAGCTTCTCTACTATATACCCTTCCTTAACTGGAACCACTATCATATTCCCTAACACTCTACCATGTTAACCCTTATGCACTTGCACAGAACAGGCACAAGTGTCTTGTGTACTGCTATTAGGATTTCCTCCACCTGATGCCACTCGAGCATGTACCTTACCCAAGAGTTTACACCATATATCTATAAGGCATTACTGCAACTCCAAGTGTGCATAGACATACAGCTGCTATTGTGGCTCTTCTAATGTGCTCGAGCTATTGCTACTGAGATTGCTGCTATTGCTCTCAAATATGCAACTGCTACTGCTACTGAGATTGCTGCTATTGCTGCTTGCTCATGCTGCTGCAACTGCTATTTTTGCTATTTATGTTGTAGCACCTAGCTGCTGCTACTGCTGCATACTGCCTGCCCATATACAGTGCACGAGTATGCACTGCTGCTACTACTATTGCTAGTGTCACTGCTACTAACTATTCCCTTTCCAACATGGAACTGAAAGCAATTTCACAACTCGAGCCCCCCTCAATGATGTCTACAACTGTACATTCAACCCCCTCTTCCAACTCGCATACATCAACACACCATATAAAACACAGTCACAACATCACTCCAACCCCTCTTAACTTATCACATGCACTCAAGCTCGTAACACACACACAGGCATTGTTGCCCGACCATCCATCAGCCTAAGCACCCCACAATGCCATTGTACACACAAGTGCAGCTGCCAGAGTTCAATACACTGATGACAATGCCTACAGGGACTGATACTCCATGAGTATCACACACACTAAGAAACTAGATCTAATACACAGCTATATATATATATATATATATATATATATATATATATATATATATAATAATAATAATAATAATTTTGGAGTGTACACAACACACTCACTATTAATCATTTTATCAAACACCTAGAGTGCACAAAATATAGAATATTCATGATATGTGTTTAATATGAAGGTCAAAATCTAAATTCCACTATAATATTTATTCCTACTAATAAATTGCAATATTATACAACAATTACAACTTGCTAGAACGAGAAATTAGGAGAAATTATGCAAAACATCCAAAATTGAGCCATGTGTCACACCGTATCACAAAATACCATGATACGGCCTGCACGTATCCATTTGTAGACACGTACCTAGTCCCATAACCCCGATCTAAGTCTAGTTATATATAATTGGTCTTATGACACACAATTGATGTATCAAATTCATAATTCTCCTAATATGACACAAAACACCACATAGAACCCACAATACATAGCCAAATAGCCTAGAACTTGTTCCCATAGGTAGCCATATGCCATGGGATCATTCCTAATGGTCAAATGCATGATTAAGAAGTGATAATGAAAAAAATTCAATAATTACCAATTAGGAGATGGATTTTCAATAAAAATACAATTGGACACAATCCTGACATGATCTCTAGCTCCAAAGCTCCTCCTCCTTGTGCTCCTTTCTTCTCCAAGCTCTAAAGCTCTAAGAGTAAAGAATTTAAGAAGAAAATAGAGGTGAAATGAGTAGAAAATCAATGGAGAAAAATAGGAAATTGGGGATCTAGAATTTTTGGATCAAAATGAATGCAAATAAGGAGAGAGAAAGAAGAACCCTCCTCTAATAGTGGTCGGCCTATTCTCCCCTTTCCTAAGAAAAATTAAATATCCAAGTTATCCCTACATGGTGAATTATGAGAAATAATTAAGATTGGATATTTTTGGAAGTCTCTAACTAATTATAATTAACTAAAACTCTTTAATTAATTAGTGGAAATAACTAATGGACTTGGGTCCAAGTTGGGCTCATGTTGTCATAACAAGTCTAAATAGGTCCATATATGTCAAGTCTAAATATTGTCTAATCTTTCTAACTAAACTAAATAACACAAGTCTCTAACTAAATAACTAATACTAGCCACAAATAATTATAGCTCAACATAAATAATTAATTAATACAATCATTACATTAATATTCAATATTAAAGTCCTAAAATTAAATACCCATGCCAAATTACCAAACTATCCCTAGCTGGAAAAGTGAGGGTGACAATACAATATTTTAAATATGGAAAGTATGGGCACAAGTCATATGAGTAGTGGGGAGGATACTTTAAATATGGTCGCATATGCCACAGGGCTAGTGAATGTCAAGACGAAAGGTGAACAAAAACCTTCTGAGAAACTTTTTGAACTAGAATATAACCCAAAAACCATGAGCCCCGAATGCAGCACCTGTGAATGCACAAAATCAACATCCAGGAGCACAAGGGAGAGTCTATGCCTTGAATCAGGAGAAGGCTTTCGCTTCCGACACTATAGTGACTGGTATATTACTGTACCTGCTAGAGTATTATTTTATTCGGGTGTTACACATAATTTTATATCTGCTAAATTTGTTGAGTAGAGTAGATTATCTATGTCATTGTTAGATATAAACATTTGTGTTAGCACTCCATCAGGAGTTGATATGCCTGCTAGCTTAATATATAGGGATGGATACATCTATATTAGAGGAAGAAAGTTGTCCTTGGATGTCACGTTCTAAACATCAAGGAGTATGATATTATTCTAGGAATGAATTGGCTTGGTGCATGTTATGCGATGATCGCATGCACAAAAAAGATAGTTGTGAAATCTACGATGTTATGAGAGAAACTATCCTACCATTATTTAGAATTAACGAAAATTGTGTTCGCATTAAAATTATGGCCACAGTAACTCTATGATGTGGCTTATGAAATTTTCATAGATCACAAGAGCATCAAATATATATTCACCCAAAAGGAATTAAACTTACGACAGAGGTGTTGGTTGAAACTTATTAAAGATTATGATTTGTCGATCACCTACATGCGAGGTAAAGGAAATTATGTTATAGAAGACACTTTAAGCTGAACATATGTGGAAGCACTATCTATAGAAGGCAGAGTTCTTCAAGATTTACTTGAAATGGGTATTAAGTTTTCTTTCAAACATAGGGGGCACAACTGGCTCAACTGTAACTTGAGCTGAGTTTGCGTGAAAAGATAAAGATCGCACAGAAGGATAACATTTTTTCGAAGAAGATGCGTGACTAATTTCATCAAAAAAGCAACTAATTTTGCCGAATACGAGAGTAAAATGTTGCATGTGAAGAAAAGATTGTGCATTCTTAATAATGTGGAGCTCAGGAAAGAAATGTTGACGGAAGCACATTATACGAAGTATTTTTTACATCTGGAAAATACGAAGATGCATAAGGACTTGTGCATAACCTTTTGGTGGTGCGGTATGAATAAGGATGTGATTCTCTTTGCATCACAATATATGGCGGTCAACAAGTAAAAAAAAAAGGTACCAAAGGTCGGTCGAAGAGCTACAAAACTTCGCCATTCTAGAGTGGAAGTAGGATAACATCGTGATAGATTTTATTGTGGACTTGCCAAAGATGTCGCGAAGGAATGATGCAATTTGGGTCATTGTCGATCATTTGACAAAGTCAGCTAATTTTATCTTGATCAAAGTTACATGGAGTATCGATCGACTAGCTCAGATTTACATTGATGATATTGTTCGATTACATAGAGTACCAACCTTAATAGTTTAAAATAAAGATGGTCGATTCGTTATTGCATCTCTGGATTAGATTATAGTCTATAATAGAAACAAAGTTAAAGTTCAGTACTACATATTACCCACAAATTAATGGTCAAACATAGATGGTGAATCAGATCCTTATAGATATGTTATGGCTCTGTGTAATTGATTTGAAGACAAGTTAGGATACACACTTGTCGTTGGTCGAGTTTATGTATAACAATAGTTATCAGTTGCATTCAAATGGCACTGTATGAGACACTATACGGAAGAAAGTTTCGATCACCTATGTGCTGGGACGATATCGATGTGCGATAGGTACACATACTGAAACTAGTGGAGCAAGCCATCAACAAGGTATGCATGATTCAAGATAGGCTTCACATTACACAAATTCAAGAGAAGAGTTATGTTGATACTCATCGACGATTATTGGAATTTATTGCAAGAGACCATGTATTTTTTGAAGTGAAACCCATGGGGATGTGATGCGATTTGATGTTAAGGGTAAGTTGAGTCCGAGATTTGTTGGTCATTTTGAGATCCTTAAGAGGGTGGCATATATAGCTTACCGAATTATATTACCACCAGTTTTGGCAGAAGTACACAATATTTTGTATGTTTCTTAATTTTAAAAATATATGCATGATCCCAGTCATGTGGTGAGTTTTGATCAGTTGGAGCTACATACAAACATATAATATTCGAAGGAGCCTGTTCAGATCCTAGACAGGAAGAAAAAAGTTTTGTATAACCGATCGATGTTCTTTCACATATTACGGCAGAACCATGCATTCGGTCAAGGAGTCAACGTGGAAGCTTAAAGTAGAGATAAAGGAGAAATAAACTTCTTTGTTAATTCAGTTTGAGATAGGATATTTGTTCTAAGTTTCGGGGAAGAAACCTTTTCTTAGCAGTATATTATGTAATATCTTGCTCTGGGAGGTGCACTATGTGATAGAATTGTGTCTAGTTTGACTCAGCTGGAACTGAGTATTGGAAAAATCTTTCAACATCTAATCAGTCTAAATGAATGCTTAGGAACCTTTCCAACTCATGGGTTGACTTATGTTAGAATCTGTCCTAAATGCAGTGGATTATGTCTTCGTAAATGAACTCTCTATAAGAGTCCTAATACCTTTTCATTATATTTTTTGGATATATTTGCTGCTTGGTTTTGATAAATGCATTTTTGTGTTAATTTTTGCATTCATTTCCTAAGAATTCTAAGAGAGGAAGGATAGAAGAAGAATACTGGTATGATTTGGTACCATTGTAGGAACCCGTGCAACTGACATTTGACCGTCGCGAAATGGTTCTCCTTCTCTCAGTGAATTCTCTACTTGGTGGAGATTTTGTCCCTTTTTTTACTCCTCCACTTCAGCAAATTCTTATTGCTTAGCAATGTCCTTTGTTCGATGATGCCCGAAAAAATGTAACTAATAAATGATAGCCATAAGGCATATTGTACCACTAAGAGTAGAATATTGAATGGTTGTAACTGTAGAGTATATATATATACGAGATTATGTTGTAAGACCTTCGTATGGGAAGAGAAAAGTTATTGTATAATACTACGAAACTGTTGAAAGGGGTTGAGGTATCCAGGACTATTGGTTGGGGCATGGTACCTTAGAATATTTCGGATCTACGGGTTGCCAATCGGTACGATACAGATTTGACAGAATAAACTATTATAAAAGTATAGTTTTATATTATTATTTCAGTTCTGTGTCATGCATATATTTTATAGCTAAATTATTTATTACATGGTTATGGACAACTTGTGCACAAGATTTGGCTTCCCTCGAAATTGCGAGGCATTGGGATTAAATTGAGATAAGAAAATTATGTGGAACGCGCTTCGGCATGAGATATTACAGGATCTCCAGTAGGACTTATGACCCGAACTAGAATGGCGTATCATAATACCATATAATAGTCCTTTAGGGTAATGTTTTTACTAATGACCTTATATAAACATGAGGCATGCTGATGTATTATATTCTATAAGGGAGATAAGTATTTATCTCTATTTTAATACATGGATGGGCACATCGGTTATGGTAGGGTATCACTGATAAGTGATATGGTTACATGTTTACTACTTTCACTTATGTTATCGATATGAACTATAAATCGACGTAAAATAGCAAGATCACTTTAATCGTATGCTTCCCTTAATAAGTAGTGTTGCTTTAGTTGAGTGGATTAGTCCGCTCACTAGTGCATTCCAAATTGTGGTGACCCCTAACTCCACAGGCGTGGGGAACCTCGAGGGTGCATGAAGCTAGCTGAAGTTTCGGAGAGGCGACTTAAATGTCTTCATATTTTGCAGTATTTTAAAGACGGTTTATTTGGAGACATTTTGGTTTCAATTTATACATGGGTGTAATGTATTGAAAGACCAGTATTATTTTATGGTAGCTTGCTGACCTTTTTATTATTTCATGAATGTAGCTGAGATAGTATATCGAATGTATTTTGATCTTGTAATCCATTGCAAGTTATTAATGAAAAAATATTTTTTCCTATACTATGTGTTCAACTTTCTGTTACAAGTAATTTCAATCTGTAATCAAAATAATTATAAAAATGTGCGTTCATGCCTTGTACAAGCACAATTTAGACTTGTACGACATCATGCCCGGTGATGACTTAGCGATTAAGCAAAATCAGGGCATGATATCTTGCTCCTAGTGATGGCATTAAATATTGAGATAGATGTTATATTGCTAGCTTAAGTAAGAGGAAGACTTCAGTAAGAGCTCCATTGTTGGGATAGAAAGACGATTGATCATGGTGAGTGGACAAGACTTCACTTTCTAATTCTTTTACGCTTAATAAGAGAACCTATAAAGAATAGTTCATGAACTATGTATGCTTAAGAACAAAATCTGCATGCTTGTGTAATGATGGAACCATTGCTATACTCATTAAAGAAAGATAGCATGATTGCATGCTAAAAGTTAACTGTCATTACAAATGATAGAACCATTTCCATGCTTAAAAGAAAGAGGAAGAGAATATGTGTATGTCATTTATTGTATGCTATAACAAGTAGAATTGCTGCTTAAGCCATAGAAAGATGTAAGAATTATTGCTATGCTTGTAAGATGAATGATTACATGTTCCCTTATTGTTTGTTGTAAAAGATAGAATTGAATAGAAAGAACTTGTATTGTTCTGTGAAATGCTTTTGGAAGAAGATAATAGCATGGCCATATGAAAGAGAAAGAAAGAAAATATTTATTATCTCTGTGGTTTGAAAGAAGAGAAAAGATAGAAAAGTTCCCTTATTTGTTGTTTGTTGCATCATAGAGTTTTATCTGATATGAGTTGCATTCATGTATTGGTTTGGACCACTTATGCACAAGATATTAATCTATCGATTGATTCATGGGGCACCAGGAACCGCTCGACCTAGGAGCGAATATGGCACCCTGAGGTACTAGAAGTCCTCGTGATCAAGGGGGCACCAAGTTCATTAGTGAAGAGCTGAACCATGAATCACATCTATTAATAGTCGCATCTATTTGATAGTTCACATGCTAGTATATCATTGTTGCAGGCTTAATACTTGGGTGCAAATACAAACAAGAAATTTATCATATATATGCAAAATATTCTAATCCTTATATGTTATATGGATGAATAATCAATCGTGGGTAAGAATTACTGTATATGTGATAGTTTTTATTGTTTATGTTGCATATCATATACTGCTCTTAGAAGCATTCTTATACAATGAAATATTGTTATCTTATTTATAAAGAAGGAATTATATTCAATGATATACTGCTAATATGTCCCTAAAGAAATGAATATGGATTCAGAAATATGTTGCACATGTTAACGTTAAAAAGAAATGGATATCATGCATGAAATTTTCCTTACTACTTTCATGAATGAAAGAAGAAATATGGTTTAAATATTTCAAAAAAATAAAATATGACTCTTGAATTGTATACAGCATGAAATGAATGTAGGTAAAAATTAGAAAGATCACTATTAAAATCAATATTTTATCACATGATTACTTAGTGAGTGCTTTCGGTAAGTGTAGCCTTTGTCCCTAACCAGTGCATTCCCAGTATAATAATCCAACACCATATTGTCCACAGGTGTTTGATATTTCCGTTGGGTATTTCTAAGGCAATAAAAGAATCCTTATTCTTGAGAGTCGGAGATCAGAAGTTGCACGCCTATATTTTTATATAAAGGGATGTAATGTATAGAATGAAGTCATTGTAATTCTTTGCAGTTCAAAAGTTATAAGCCAAGTTGGCATGTATAAGTTGGCTATTGAAAGTTGTTGTAACCACAACAAATTATCAATAAAAGATATTGTGTTCCTATTTTATTGTGTTTATTACGTTTTCTGTATTAAAGTTTTGTTGCATCTATATCTGATTAGTCTATTTTCTTATTGTGCAAGTGCATTCCTTGTATAAGTACAACTTAGGCTTGTACAACATGACAACTTTACGATCCTTTGAAATTGGGACATGAAAACTATTAGTCACTTCTAGCCAAATCCTAATAACATCGAACCCGACACCGGGCCAGCTTTTGTCGGACAACTCGTTGTAGACCTCATACGCCGATAAACCATCCCCCGGAGTCCCCATGAGTCCCCTAACCGCCAATACCGACATCGACTATCGACCCCTCATCATGATCGAACAGAGCCAATATTTTTCAACTATGGAAGTACGTGCACAATCTAAGTCAAGTGGTTGATTTTAGCAAGTAAAACCTGTAAGCGGATCTACCATACGTGGAAGAACCTGTTCAAATCTTGGATAGGAAGGAAAAGTTATTACATAATTACATTATCTCTCTTGTCCGCGTGCTTTGGAGGAATCATTACGTCGAAGAGTCGACATGAGAGCTTGAAGCAAAGATGAAGGAGATGTTTCCTTCATTATTTTACTAGTGGTAGGCTATATTCCTAAGTTTTGAGGACGAAATGTTTTCTTAGTTGGTTATTATTTAGTGTCTTGCTCCTCATTCGGAGGAACTATATCAAAAATTCTATCAGTATTGATTGATCGGGGAAGATTAAATTAAGACCATTCCTCTATTTGGATTAGCTTCTTTGGAATCAGGTCCCATATGCAGTGGATTAGGTCTTGAGAAAGAGCTCTATATAAGAGCAACTTTTCCAAACCTTTTTATTGTTCTTTTTTATTATCATTTTCGTTGTTGCTTTCATTGTTTGTTTTATGAATGTGTTTTCGAATGTTTTTGATGGTTTTTATTGCTTTCATTCATCGACTTGTGCATTCATCTTGAATTCTAGGAGAAATAGAGAAAAAAAGTATTGATCCAATTTTGGTGCAAATGCAGGTAACCATTGTCACGTCCCAGTCCCAAAATACTGAGTGACTAGCCACATGGCAATGGCCAACAGTACACTCCAATGGACAAACCCAACTAATGGACCCGTTAGAGTGTACTTAAGCTGTAAAATAAATATAATGGTCTACAATACATGTCACAGAAGATAACATAATTCAAATGTAATACTAATCCAACAATAAATCTCAATAAAAATATCTCGGAAAACAACCTGATAATGAGTTTAATACAATAATCCACGAGACAGAAAATAGAGAAAAAAGAAATAGAAATAACTGAGTATATAAAGCAAATACTCAAGAGAAATCCTCTGGTACAATCTCGTCCTCTGGTGCTGGTACTGCTCCAGTGTCTGCTCATGTCCCGTATACCTCGGGGTAGATCTTCTCTGCTATACCTGGAGACATAATCTGGATCCAGGTCCTCAGGGGACATAGCAAGGTACAAGAATAACTCAAGCCAAATAAATGCAGTATATAAAAATAAATCAACAGGGCAAACTATGTAACCAGCTATGTGATATGCAAGTGAGAGCATCACTAGTACTCAGGCTGAGACCACTACAAGCTCTGTGTCGGGGAGCCGATAGCAGCAATATCACGTAGTGGGCCAAGCTCTGGAACAGAGACTAAAGCACCGCAATAATAAATATATATATGTATGTAATTAGCCTGTAGCCTGTGTGTCTCTCCCCATCCAATATAATCACACGTCTCATGTCCACGATGTCTCATGTCCATAACACGCAAGATCATGACCTCTAGCTAGTACAGCGAGTCATAATAATGTCTATGTATATGCAAGATCTATGTCACGAATCCTGTAAGCCTATACAGAATCATCATGAATAACTCAGGAAAGATTATGTCTCATGAATAGTGTCAAATATCCTATGGCATGACGTACTTGGTAAAGCAAGTACGGAAGGTATAGGATCGTGTTATCAACTCTCTAAGTGACGTTACACGACTCCGCGTACGACGTTAACACCCGAATCTTGTTCGGACGCTAAGCAACGTCTCACGGTCCTAGGTTGAATATGTATATTTCAAGAGTATATATATATATATATATATATATATATATATATATATATATATATATATATATATATATATATATAAAGAACTCAAGCAAATAATATAACAGAAACTACTGCAAGTTGGCAAGGTACACTTGCCTGGGGTTTGAACTCCTTCAGTTGCTTCGGTAACAGCAAAATCTTTAGGTACGCCTCCGGATGCTAAAATAAATATTACCATTACTCTTAAAAGATATGAAGTAGCTAGGATTGACTACCCATGTCCAATTTGGATACAGGGGCAAAAATGACAGTTTCTGGTCAAAGGGGGATCCACATGTGGCCCACTTCTCCAAATTTGTCAAACTTAGTGTCTACAAGTCCAGAACGATTATACGAACCCAACAGAATGTCCAGAACTGGATTTTGATGAGTCGATCACAAAATCGCCCGTCAAGTGGAGCCGTGGGGCCCACGATACGGGGTTTCGTCAACGTTCTCAGAATCGAACCAAACTTGGGTCACAGGACCAGGGTAATGCTACAAATCCAATGACGCAAGTTTTGTTGCGAACCAACAAGCACACATGAAGTTACAACGAGTGTCAGAACAAGTTCGATACGGGATATTTTTGACGAATATGCGTTGATTCCGGTGTGCAAGCACATCCAAATCAACTTTCGCAAAATCTCACACGTCCGTATTGACGATACGCACCTTGCGATGCAATTTGCACACGACGAAGTCGCCTCGTTTAGCGGGATGCACCCAGTTTTGGAAAATTTAGGGTTTTAAAAACCAAACTTTTGGTCAACTTTACCCGCGAATAGAACACAAGATACAGCAAATTAAAATAAACTAATTACAGGATTTAAAACTCGATTATGTTATCTAATTTAATGTTCAAATAGAATCTAAAAATATTAACCAGGTTGGGAGAAAATCGGCCATGAACATAGGGGTTCGGGACAGTTTCTGAACCACAAAATTGTGTTATTTTTTATGTTTTTGCGTTATGGTTTACGATCGACACAGGACACGATACCCCAATCTAATTACACAGGATTCGAGAGGGTCACACAGAGAACATGTCGCAATAAGCCGATTGAGAATCAATACAGCGAGGAGGAAGAAAAATTCACCGGAACAGGGGTCGGCCGTGGTGTGCTATGCGTGGACGGGACGGCGCGGCGGTGCACGTCCGCGGCGGCGGCGGGTAGATGTTGAGGTCGTCGTGGTCGTGGGGTCGTCGTCCGGCGGGGTAGCCGCCGCAGAGAAGTCGACGGGTCGTCGTCACCGTCGTCGTCGGGGTCGACTAAAGATTCCGGTGGTTGTGATGGTGGAGGTGGAGCTGCGGGGGGGTTAAATAGGGAGAGAGGAGGCGGTCACGGGGAGAGGCCGGAGCGGGGGTGTCGCTGGAAAAGGGCGGTCATAGGGGTGTCGTCGGGAACGGGGGGGCGTGGGGTCATTGGTCGGCGGAGTCGGGGGTGTAACGGTCGGGGGGGTTTACGAATTCTCAAGTTACAGTATAATAGTTGTTAGCGAGTCGGGTAGGGTCGGGTCGGGTTCAGATCCAAACCATTAGGGTTGGTTCGGTTCAGTTGGGTTTAATTTGGGTTGGTTTGGTTTGGTTCAAGTCTGGTTTATCTAAATACAAGGTTTTTAGCTATTTAAAAATAGTTTTTGAGCCCAATAAATTCCAGAAAAATTACACAACATCATATTATTAATTATACACCCAAAAATATAATTTTTTTAATCTTTAATATTTAATATAATACACAAAAATATTAATCCTTGAAGAACATTAATAATAAATAATTAAAAATTACAGAAAAATTCTAAAAATTAATTTTTAAAATTTTAAAATCTGGGTGTTTACAACCATATAGGCAAGGCATAGACGAAGCAATGGAGACCACTTTCTTCCAACCTTTAGTGGCTTTGGTCCTTCTTTTCTTATCTTCACAACTTAATAAAATTACTCTCTTATTCATCGATCAATCATACCATTAATAAGAAGAATCAAGATAAAAGGAAGTAATTTGATTGTTGCATGCTTGTCATATAAATAAGTGTTTTAGTACTATGCTAAGTAAAAATGGATGCATAGATAAATGTTGCAACAAGTAGTATGGATTACGAGCGATGGCTCGAGACATGTAAACTATACAATAAGAATATGTTGCGTAGTTATATATTTATTAACTTAATTCTAGTGTAAAACCCCTATTTCTAAAAAAAATCGTATTTATTATTTTTTTATTAAATAATAATTTAATTATGTAATTATGTGCTAATTTTTTTAATAATTTTTATTTTAGGTGTTCGGGCACTTAGAGGACTTATGGGACCATCAGGAATTTTTCGGAATTTATTCCATGTAGGAGACCCCCTTGAGCAGTTGCTAGCCTAATGACGTGCATTATTCTAATCCATGAATTTTCTTATGAGTATATATATAATATATATGTATACACAAATATATATATGTGTATATATATTTAGAAAAGAAAAGAAAATAAAATAAAAGAATTATTAAATAAGATTTACTAATAATAATAATAATAATAATAATAATAATAATAATAACAAAACAATACAACTACTTATTCCCATCCCTTAATAATTTGCTCCAGGGACCATTTCTTAGCAATTTGCTAAGACCGCCCCACTTCAGCCATAACACTTGCTCCCAGACCCGCCACTTCATTCCCTTAGTAATTTGCTTCCAGACCCCTTCAGCTCCTTTAGTAACTTGTTCCCAGAACCGACCCCCTTTGGCCTAAACCATTCCGCAAACCATCTTCTCTCTCCCTATTTTATATATATATATATATATATATATATATATATATATATATATATATATATATATATTATTTCATAAAACCCTAACCTAAAATATCCAGATCCCCTCTTCTCATCTAGAGCCGCCGCCGCAGCCAGAGAGCCCCGCCAAGCCGTCCAAACCATCCCGACGACTCCGACCTCGCGCACTGCAGATTCCCACACGAGGCACCTTCGCTCCGGAGTTGTTTTCCGTCGACTAGCTCAACCAAACGCCGTTTCGTCTTCACCGGTATGCTCACCCCTTAACCCTCTTTCATATTTGTATAATAGCCAACCTCGAAAAACGTGTACCCCTAGGCAAAAAACAGCGTCCAAGTGGATGCGAGCAGACCCAATTCTGGGATCGCAGAAAACTGTGGTGACCACCCATATTGCCGAGTCCGTATCTCCCACCACAGAGATCCGAATTCGGTGATTCTTTTTGATATGTGTAGAACACTTGACCTAGTTTATTTTCTGTTAAATAACCCTAGATTATTAGCTGCTGTGGACAGAATTAAATTCGTCACAAAATCGCACAAATCCACTTTTTCAGAATTCTAAAAGTTGTAAAACGGAGCGTGCCCCGCCAAACGGGACCGCCCCGCCGTGTACCAAGTGTACCAAACGGTGCACACAGCGTAACCGGACACGTGAAAATTCGTGGGAACTGATTCGGACGCGTGTGCGTGCCGGAATCAGTCCGTATCCGCGGATACACCCCGTGTCGCAACTTTTGTGGAACTCGCGCGTATTTTGTGCATGCTTGTCAGATCGCGACGAAACTTGCGCCACTGGACTCATGGTAACGCTCTGGTCCTGTGACCCAATTTTTATGCAATTCTGAGACGGTTGACCAAATCGCCAATTGGCGGGCCCCACAGTTGACTTTTTGGACAAAATTTTGTTCGGCTCATCGAAATCCATATTTGGATATACCGTTGGGTTCATATTGACATTTAGAGTTGTTTGACCTATAATTTGTCCCATTTAGAGACTGTTACCCTTGGCACGCTTTTCGGTGCAAAGTGGGCCACCCGTGGACCCCACTTTTGTCCAAAATTACCGTTTTGCCCCTGTATCCAAATGGGATGAAAGGGATGTATTTTTAGCTATTTTGCTCATTCCGGAAACGTTGGTGATATTTATTTCAGCATCCGGAGATATTGTTCTGCGGCCATAGCTTTTGATCCTATGCGTTTGACTTCTGGACAGTACACCTTGCAGCTTTCCTACCAGGCAAGATACCTTGCCAAATTGTTTACAGTACTTTGCATGCTATTTATATTTTTTTTTTTTTATTTTATTTCTGTATAGTTCTTGCATGTGTAGTTTTTCTCCAGTCATTACTATGTATTAGATATGTTGACACACACATGGCACCTAGTATCATGGGAGGACAATCATTAGGCGTATGGGCTTTTAACCACTCTGGTAAACCGTAGTATATAGTTCGCACTACGGGCGTGTGTCGCGCTGGTCGCTACCCCAGAGGTATGTCAATTTCTGTAGAGTCGCGCTGGTCGCTACCCCAGAGGTATGTCGATTTCTGATGTTCTAGACGGGTGTGTGAGTTGTGAGGCTTAGATCGAGTAGACTACCCTTGCCCAAACGTCGAAAAGTTATCCTCATTTGCATTCATATAGATTGTCTTGTACAGCGTACTTATTTATTTTCAAATTATATGCATGTTTACTGTATTCAAGTTGGCTCGCTTTCTGTATCTTGTTACGTCCCTCTGAGGACCTGGTCCTCTGCCAGGTGTATCTGTTCTTGAGTATTTGCAGGAGCGTAGATTGGATGGATATATATGTTTCGTGGATGTCCTCTCTTCGAGCCACGAATGCTAGATGGTGTTCTTATATGGTGTTGTTGTGTTGTACTTATTTTATATTTGCTCTTACATTCGAGTTGGTAGTGGATTTGTTTCCATCCAACTATCATCCTTAGATACTTATGTTGAGATCTAGTTATATAGATGCTGGTTATTCATTTATATTGATTTTCTGTGGATGAGATTTAGATTGTACCCTATGACTTGTGACATATGTTTATACCACTTGTGGATTGATTTTCATATTACAGCGTACGTGTGAATTTTGGTTTCCATATATTGGAGTTGCCATATCCATGCGGCTGGCATGCTTACGTGTTCCTAGTCCTACATATTTTGGGACTGGGACGTGACACTTAGACATTGTATGGTCATGAAAAACTTGTGCACAAGGTTTGATTCCTCGAACGGTCACCGGGTACCAGGACTAGTTCAGACTAGGTGGAACAAGGATAGTAATGTTGAAGTAGTAGCATAGGTATTTGGGACCTTCGGTGGGGCTAGCTACCCTAACGCGGAAGGATAGCTATTTTACCATAGACAGTCCAAGTCGGTGTCACTGGTGACCTTCATATAGATATATTACAGCGTTTATAATTGACTATGGGTAATGATAGCTATTTTACCATAGATAGTCCAAGACGGGATCACTGGTACCTTTATTTTGTTGTTTAAGTTGTAAGCATGTACGACACCCTTTACTCAGATACGTATCAAATATGAATTATCAATAAAAGAGTCATCTTCTTCTGTGTCATATTGTTATTCAATTTTTCTTCTTAACTTTGTTATACGCACGGACACGCCTTGTACAAGCGCAAATCAGGCTTTTACGACGTCACGCCCAGTGGCGACTTATCGATTCGGCGGAATCAGGACATGAAATTCTATTTCACCCTTATTTTTTTAAGACACGCTCCTACCAATGAATGAATATTCCCAAGATATATGCCATACCACATATCCATCTTATCTTAATTATATAAAAACTATATAATTTTTTTACTAAGCATAAATAGGAATCATAACTCATTTCTGGCCATGCACATAATACCATAGCTAACTTAGCACGAGATTCCCATCTTTTCTTTAGATATATGAAGAAAGAAAGGAGTCTCCTCTCTAGTCCATGCCCATACCAACCATATCCAGTAGCAACTTAGGCATGTATGACATCACATCTGGTGGCAACTTTATGGCCCTTCGAGATTGGGGCGTGACAGCTCCCAGCCATTCCCGACCAAATCCTAATTGCATCGAACCCGACACTGAGCCATTCCTAACCAGCTGATATTATATGTGTGTGTGTGTGTGTGTGTGTGTGTGTGAGAGAGAGAGAGAGAGAGAGAGCAACGATTTGGTTCGGTTCAAACCGAACCGAATATCTAAAAATCGATTAAACCAAAAACCAACTTTTCAAAAATCGAAAACATAACCGAATGTATATCAACTAAACAAAACTGATCCAAAATAAAATATTTTGGTTTTCGGTCGGTTCTGTTTTCAAACATTTTGAAAACTCAAATCACAATCTCTCGTCAAATTATACCAAAATAAACCATGAGCATGAAATTGAATGTTCTTTTCCCCTGACAAGAATGGCAACAAGCTCCTAAATCAAGCAGAGATCAAGAAAGACAAACAAACAATTCACACAAACACAAAGTTGAATAACATGAGCTTTGAGACAAATCAATTGAGAAGAATTATAAAAAGTTCATAAGGGACTTCTTAGAGAAAATGGAGAGAGAGATCCCTTTAATCAAATTTAAAATACACATAATTACCTGAAACCAAGAAAACAAGTGGCGCTGCCTGGAACCCGCAGACAGGAGAGGGGAGAGGGAAAGGAAGCCGGTGGTGCTCCTGCATTTAGGAATTGAGAGGAGAGAGAGAGGGATAGGTTAGTTTTTTTTCAATATATAGCAGTAGGGGTAGAATGGTTATAACATATATAAATTCGGTTTTTGGGTCGGGATGGAAACCAATTCCTGAAATTGCGACCCGAATTGAATATAATCAGTTTTTGGTTTTCTAAACCAAAAACCGACCCATTTAACTTATAGAAATTGTGACCCAAATTTAATGTAATCAGTTTTTGGTTTTCTAAACCAAAAACTGACCCATTTAACTTATAACCATTTAACTAAACCAAAAAATTGTGACCCATTTAACTTATAACCGACCCGAACTGCTATTTTGGGTCGGTTCGGGTCAATTTTGGTTTAAAAATCGATTATTGCTCACCCTTGTTTGTGTGTGTGTGTGTGTGTGTGTGCAAGGGTTCTCTATAAACAAAAAAGGCATATAACTAGGCAGTGATTAAAGAAAGTTTCTAATGAAACAACATAACAACAGTAGCTAGATAGGAAGCGAATAATGGACATGTGGTCTTAAGTGAACACGCGCTCATATTGAAGGTGCTCTAAATCCTATGTATGAATGGTCCAAGACTAATAACTACCACTCATTCTCATGTCGAGTATTTATCAATGTAATGTGTTTATTGGTCATGTAAATATCTACACAAATAAAGTTGTTGTTACAAAAAAAAAAATTATAATTTCTCTAGGCTTACCAAGTAGTTTCATTAATTCTAGACATTACTTTATATATATACACTTTATTATTTTTTTATTATTTTACTTCATATATAATATGCATGGCAATAAAATATGTCCTTACTGAAGTAAGGAAGTGTAAACTGTGTTATATTTCCTTCTTCTTCTTATATATTCTACAATTTTAATTTTATTATTTTTAATTATTGTGATTAAGAGAGATTTATTATTATTTTTTAGCTAATTAAAATATATTATATTCATGGATTAATATTTATGTGTATTTAATTAATTACTAATATTGTACAAAAAATATATTTTTGGGTGTACAACTAATATTAAATTATTATAGATTTTTTTTGAAATTATTTGGGGTTCAAACCTATTTTTTAGTGGCTATAAACACACACACACACACACACACACACACACACACATATATATATATATATATATGGTTAATAATAATTATAATTAAACCTAAAACCAAATCGGATCCTAAACCCGAACACGAACACGAACCCGAACCCGAACCCGAAACCCTAAACTAACCCAAACCCGAACCCCAAGTTACTGTAGCCCCCGCTACAGTAACCCCGCAGGCTCGACCCCTTACCCTCCCCGAAACCGACGTCGATCCCCTCTCTTCCTCTCCCTGAACCCTCCCCCATTCACCCTATAACATCCTCAAGAGTATAGACCAGACCACCAGCATCTCCCCTGCCTCCGAAGTACGCCGTCGACTGTCGTTGATCACCGCACGCCACCGCGCAGACCCGTCAAAAATCCCGAGCAGCAAAGCTACGTGAGGTACCCTTCTTCCCTCCCCTGTTTCTCTCTGTACAGTAATCCAAACAGTGAATCGTCGACTCCTATGGGAAGACCACATGACTCCCATGAACCTTGTGTAATTAGTTTAGCTTATCATGTCCTGTGTCGATCGTAAATCATGACACAAAACAGAAAAAAATGATCGAGTTTTGAGATCAGAAACCGCTCCAACCTTCCATGTTCGTTTCTAATTTTCTTTCAACCTAGTTAATATTTTAAAATTTTACTTGAACAATAAAATTAGATAGCATAACCTAGTTTTAATCTCTTTAAACACTTTCTTTTAATTTGTTGTATGCTGTGATTTATTTGCTGTCAAAATATGTCAAAAACTTATTTTTCTAAACCCAAATTTTCTCGACACGAGGTACGTCCTGCCAAACGAGATGACTTCATCGTGTGCAAATTGCACCAAAAGACGCATATCGTCAACGCGGACATGTGGAATTTTCTAAAACTTGATTTGGATATGCGTGCACACCGAAATTAATGCGTATCCGTCAAAAAATACCGTATCGACATATTCTGACACTCGTCATAATTTTTTGTGTACTTGTTGTTTCATAACGAAACTTGCTCCATCGGATTCGCAGCGTTATACTGGTCTTGTGACACAAGTTTGGTTCAATTCTGAGAACGTTGACAAAATACCGTTTTGCGGGCCCCACGGTTCCATTTGACCAGTGATTTCGTGACCGGCTCATCAAAATCCACTTCAGGAAGTTCCGTTGGGTTCGTATCATCGTTGTGGACTCATAGATACTAAGTTTGATAAATTTAAAGAACTTTATCTTTCGCACATTTTTTTGGTGCGAAGTGGGCCATATTTGGACCCTACCTTGACCCCAAAACTATTAATTCTGCCCTTGTGTCCAAATTAGAATTAGGGGTAGTCAATCCTAATTATTTTAAGTATTTTGAAAGCAATAATGATGTTTGTTACAGCATCCGGAGGCGTACTTGGAGATTCCACTTTTATCGGAGTAGTTGACGGAGTTCAAAATCCAGGCAAGTTTATATTGCCAACTTGTAGTAGACACACAGAGATAGCTAGTACAACGGAGTAGTTGACGGAGTTCAAAATCCA
The DNA here is from genome assembly GCA_036927795.1 of Iris macrosiphon. Taxonomy (NCBI): domain Eukaryota; kingdom Viridiplantae; phylum Streptophyta; class Magnoliopsida; order Asparagales; family Iridaceae; genus Iris; species Iris macrosiphon. The sequence continues at coordinate 142,771,048 of JAYESA010000014.1, forward strand.
GGCAAGTTTATATTGCCAACTTATTTTAAGTAATATCATTATGACTCGTTGTACTAGCTAGAGGTCATGATATTGCGTGTTATGGACATGAGATATTATGGACATAAGACATGAGGTTATATTGGGTGGGAAAAGACACACATGCTATATATATATATATATATATATATATATATATATATATATATATATATATATATATACTACTGGAGGTGCTTTAGTCTCTGTATCAGAGCTTTGTACATTATGTGATATTACTTGCTGCTACGAGCTTCCCGACACAGAGCTTATAGTGGTCTCAGCCTGAGTACTAGTGATGCTCTCATTTGTATTTTACTTATCTAGATACATAGCTTGTCTTGAGGATATGTTTTATATTTACTGTATTTTATTTGGTTTGAGTGTTTCTTATACCTTGCTATGTCACCTGAGGACCTGGATCCAGATTATGTCCCCAGGTACAGTAGAGGAGGATTACCCTGAGATATACGTGACAGGAGCTGACGTTGGAGAAGTACTTGTACCAGAGGATGAGGTTGTGCCAGAGGATTTTTCCTGAGTACTCAGTTACTTACTTTGTTATCTATGCTTATTGTTATTTTATATCTGGACTTATAGACATATGTATTGGTGTTATTCTCTTTTCTTATTTTGTCGGGTTGTTCCCCGAGACACTACTGATTTGGACTTGTTGATGGACTATTTTCTTTATCTATTATCTTGACTGGTCTATCATATTGAATTATGTTTACTTTTTGTGGATGAAATTAGAATTATACTGTGATAGTTGAGGCAGACTTGTGATTATATTTATTACATCTTAAGTACACTCTAACGGGTCCATTAAATTGGGTTTGTCCATTGGAGTTGTGTTGTTGGTCATTGCCACGTGGCTAGTCCCTCAGTATTTTGGGACTGGGACGTGACATAGTTTTTTGTGGTGGCCCATGCAGGTCTACGAATATATTGCTTTGGTTTCAACTAAGGAACCGAGCAAACCTGCAAAATAGGATAGAATAAATTATAGGATATCATCCACTTGTTGACCTATTTTTGACCTCAATATCGACTTCAAAATAATTTTTTGACTTGCATCATGTCTTGATTCCTCTGTGCGACTCTCATAGTTTACTTTATATACAGAGTAATGGATCCATGAGCCAGCGATGAGACTCCAGCAAAAATATTACAAGGTGGTGTGGTCACCTACGACGATAGGGTGATGCCACTGAGTGGAGATCCCTCCACTCAAAAAAGAAATCAAGCAGATCAGCACGCCTCGAGGTTTGGCGAGACGATATTCCACCACCGTCACAGTTTACTTCACTAATGCCCATTTTTCTACTAGGACAGTCTATGGACGGACAGCAGATGTTTCAAATATTCTACGCAATGATGCAAGCACAATATGAGGTTCATCAAGAGGCTCAGCGTCACTAGGCAGAGAACCTAAGGGACAGTATAGTGACCGCACTGGAGCAGGTGAACCCACCAGCTAGATGGCCATCGACGGAATCTATCACTGATTTTCGCCAACTGAAGCCCCATACATTTTATAGTAAGGAGGAGCCCACTGAAGTTCATGAGTGGCTCACAAACACTCAACACCAATTCGAAGCAGCTGAGCTTCCGAGGGAGCGTTGGATGACTGCTGTCAGGATGTAGTTGACGGGCAATGCACATCACTGGTGGCTATCTGAGAAGAGATAGCTTGGACCAGATCGAGTTACTTAGAAGAAGTTCTCTAGACTCTTCCAGGAGATATATATTACAGCTATTGTCAGAGCAGAACTTAGGGATAAGTTTAACCACCTCACTCAAGGCAACATGACGATAGAAGAGTACAATACAGAGTTCAACCGTTTGAGTCACTTTGCCCCTACTCTGATTCCGACAGAAGAGGAGAAGGCGGAGAAGTTCTTTGACGGACTTAGCTTTGAGCTACAAAGATTAATCGGCTCCGTTGCACCTAATTCATTCACGGACGTCCTTGCTGCAGCCTGACGCATGGAGCGCATCACCAGGAGAGAGTCCAGTCTAAAACGGCTGTTCATATTAGTACCAGCCAGAGTACCACACGGGGAGCCTGTAAAGCAACCCCAGAGGAATCCACCATAGAGAGCAGCATCAAGAGCCCTATCCCTTCCTACTTGTCACTACTGTGGCAAGGTAGGCCATATTGAGAGGGAGTGCAGACGCAAGTTGGGACTATGATTGGTTTACGGATCCAGCCAACATCCAGCCAAGGACTGCCCTGAGCGTCGAGAGGGAGAACTGATGGTAAATCGACCAGCTTTACCAGTACCGAGACCAGCCCATCAGCCACCTAGGCCAGCTTATCCAGCATTAGGAGTACCACAAACGGGAGTTGGAGAAGTCAGACTACCAGCTCCAGGAAGGTATCAGTCGAGGCCACCTTTGGCACCACAGGCAACAATATTCCAGCAGGCTCGGCAGCAGAGAGGACCAGCTCAGGGATGAGGACAGGCATTTACCATAGCTATTGAAGAGAAAGCTACTGCAGAAGAGGTCATCACAGGTACTATATTAGTAGTTTTATTACCTGCTATAGCATTATTCGATTCTAGAGCATCGTATTCATTCATAGCTGCTAGCTTCATAGCCATACATAGAGTAGCTACCGCACCCCTTCCGAAGACTATAAGAATTTTTACGGGAGGCAGAATTATCCCAGTTAGTGACATTTGTAGATCTTGTTCGGTAGTAGTCTATGGAAAAGAGATGCGAGCTCAATTTTTGATCTTTTCCATGCAGATTACGATATTGTACTTGGTATGGAGTGGATGAGTCAGTACCATGCGACTCTAGATTGCCGACGTGGACGGGTTATATTTAGACCGTCTGGACATCCAGAGTTTGAGTTTCTTCGAGGAGCCAAAGAGCAAGGTGTTCAGCCTACACTTAAGGTACTCTCTGCAGAAGGGGAGCCCGAGCACCCAAAGATTGTATCTGAGTTTGTGGATATATTTTTCGATGATCTTCCAGGCTTACAACCTGATCGGAAAATAGAATTCATAATAGACTTGACTCCAGGAGCGGAGCCTATCACTTCATCAGTGTACAGGCTAGCACCTAAGGAGTTGGTGGAATTGAAGAAGCAAGTTGATGATCTTCTGGAGAAGGGTTTTATTCGGCCCAGTGTTTCACCATGGGGAGCACCCATACTATTTGTGCCGAAGAATGATGGAACGGTACGCTTGTATATTGACTATAGGGCACTGAATACGGTAACCATCAAGAACCGGTATCCCTTATCGCATATTGACGATCTATTCGATCAATTGAGTGGTGCTCGTGTATTCTCAAAGATTGATCTCAGATTCGGTTATCATCAGATTAGAGTACGAAAAGAGGATATACCGAAGACAGCCTTCAGGACCAAGTACGGATACTATGAGTTCTTAGTTATGCCGTTTAGTTTAACCAACGTACCAGTTGTGTTCATGAGTTTGATGAACAAAGTTTGTCATCAGTACTTGGACAAGTTTGTGGTTGTGTTTATTGATAACATCTTGATATACTCCAAGAGCCATGAAGAGCATGAGAAGCATCTCAGAATTGTACTGGAGACGCTGAGACAGGAGAGGTTGTATGCCAAACTCAACAAATATGAGCTTTGTTTGGATAGGGTGTATTTCTTGGGACATATCATCTCGGAAGAAGGACTTTCAGTTGATCCAGAGAAGGTTATTGCAATAGAAACTTGGCCTACACCTATATCAGTTGCGGAGGTGTGAAGTTTTCTCGGACTTGCTGGATATTATCGGAGGTTCGTGGAGAACTTATCAAGGATTGCAGAGCCTATGATACAGCTGACACGTAAGGACCAGGAGTTTGCACGGACAAAATATTGCTAGAAGGCCTTTGAGGAGTTGAAGAGACGATTGACGACAGCACCGGTCTTGACTCTTCCTTCAGGATCGGGAGAATTCATCATTTATAGTAAAGCGTCAGGCAGTGGACTAGGATGTGTTTTGATGCAATAAGGCAAAGTTATCGCTTATGCATCGAGACAGCTGAAGGTTCATGAGAAGAACTACCTGACGCACGATCTTGAGCTAGCTGCGGTAATATTTGCATTAAAGATTTGGAGGCACTATCTTTACGGAGAGAGGGTGGAAATTTTTACTAATCACAAGAGTCTGAAGTATGTTTATACTCAGAAAGAGCTCAACCTGAGATAGAGGTGTTGGTTAGAGTTGATGGTCAATTTTGATATAGATTTGCAGTACCATCCGGGCAAGACGAACGTCGTAGCAGACGCACTCAGCAGGAAGCCCACAGCTTATTTCTTGATGATGCAGTCCCAACTATTAGAGGACCTACAGAAGCTCGAAATAGAGATTATTTTGCCAGGACAAAGTGGGCAGTTGGCGAATCTTGAAGTTAAGTCATCACTAGTATAGAGGATTAAGGCGGCATTGCCTACAGATGCAAGGTTCCAGAGACTTAAAGAGAAGACGGAAGCCGGCATGCAGATAGGACTTCGAATCCATAAGGATGGGACGTTAAGGTGCAAAAATAGCCTATATGTTCCGAATGGGGAGTTAAGACATGAGCTGATGTCTGAGGCACATAGCTCCATGTACTCTATTCATCTCTGAGGTACGAAGATGTACCAAGATTTGAGGTAGTACTATTGGTGGCATGGTATGAAGAGAGAGATTGCGCAATTTATGGCAAAATGTTTGGTCTATCAGCAAGTTAAGATCGAGCATCAGAGAACCGCTGGTATATTACAGTCGCTTCCTATACCCGAATAGAAGTGTGAACATATCACTATGGATTTTGTTACAGGATTTCCAAGAAGCCCCAGTGGGAAGGATGCAGTTTGGGTTATTGTGGATCGACTCACCAAATTGGCACATTTTTTGCCGTTCAGAGTTGGACAGTCCAAAGATATTCTAGCCGACATGTATATACGACAGATTATAAGGTTATATGGAGTACCGATTAGTATTGTGTCTGATCGTGACTCAAGATTCATATCCCATTTTTGGCAAAGTATGCAGGAGAGTCTTGGTACCAGACTCAAGTTTAATATTGCTTACCATCCACAGATAGATGGTCAGTCAGAGCATACGATTTAGATCCTAGAGGATATGTTGAGGTCATGTATGTTAAACTTCGGAGGGTCTTGGGAAGACCATTTGTACTTGGTGGAGTTTTCTTACAATAACAGCTACCAGGCGAGCATCTAGATGGCACCTTTTGAGGCGCAATACGACAGGAAGTGCATGTCACCGATATGTTGGAGTGACGTTAGCGAGCGTCAGATACTCGGTCCAGAGTTAGTGATATAGACAGTTGAGAAGGTAAAGCAAATTCAGAGTCATCTTCGTGCAGCTCAGGATAGACAAAAATATTGGGCTGACATACACCGCCAACCTTTGGAGTTCAAGGAGGGCGAACATGTATTTTTGAGGATCTCACCTACTCGAGATACTATTCGATTCGAGAGCAGAGGCAAGCTGAGCCCGAGGTACATTGGGTCATTTGATATTTTGGAGTATATTGGTGAGGTGGCGTACCATCTTGCATTACCCCCATCTTTAGAGGGAGTGCATGATGTACTCCATGTCTCACAACTAAGGAGGTACGTGACTGACCCAAGTCACGTAGTCGATCATTTTAAGATTTCAGTGGGACCGAGCTTGAGGTATGAGGAGCTTCTAGTTGGGATACTTGACATCAGTGAAAAGATATTAAGGGGTCAGACAATCAGATTGGTTTGGATAGCTTGGAAATATCACTCCCCAAGCGAATCCACTTGGAAGCGAGAGGATGTCATACGCTAGCGTTATCCTCACTTATTCGAAGATGCAGGTATGACCTAAGAACTACCTATAGGTTACCATGTCTTTTTAATATTTCTTAGTAGTTTAATTCTTAATTGTGAGAACACAATTCTTTTAAGTTGGGAAGATTGTAAACACCCTGATTTTTAGAATTAAATTTTAATTTTATTATTTTTAATTATTGTGATTAAGAGAGATTTTTTATTATTTTTTAGCTAATTAAAATATATTATATTCATGGATTGATATTTATGTGTATTTAATTAATTACTAATATTGCACAAAAAATATATTTTTGTGTGTACAACTAATATTAGAGTATTGTAGAATTTTTCTAGAATTATTTGGAATTTAAACCTATTTTTGAGTGGCTATATATATATATATATATATATATATATATATATATATATATATATATATATATATATATGGTTAATAATAATAATTCTTATTAAACATAAAACCAAATCGGATCCTAAACCCGAACCCAAACCCAAAATCCTAAACTAACCCAAACCCGAACCCCCAGTTACTATAGCCCCTGCTACAGTAATCCCGCAAGCCCTACCCCTTCCCCTCCCCGAAACCGACGTCGACTCCCTCTCTTCCTCTCCCTGAAACCCCCATCTACCCTATATAACATTGTCAAGAGCAGAGACCAGACCACTAGCAACTCCCCTACCTCAGAAGCACGCCGCCGACCACCGTTGATCGCCGATGATCGCCGTACGCGGCCGCCCAGACCCCCCAAAATCCCGAGCAGCAGAGCTACGTGAGGTACCCTTCTTCCCTCCGCTATTTCTCCCAGCACAGTAATCCAAACAGTGAACTATTGACTCCTATGTGAAGACCACATGACCCCCATGAATCCTGTGTAATTAGTTTAGCTTATCGTGTCACGTGTCGATTGTAAATCGTGACACAAAACAGAAAAAATAATCGGGTTTTGAGATCAGAAACTGTTCCAACCTCCCATGTTCGTGTCTAATTTTTTTCCAACCTAGTTAATATTTTAAAATTCTACTTGAACAGTAAAATTAGACAACATAACCTAGTTTAAATATCTTTAAACACTTTCTTTTAATTTGTTGTATGTCGTAATTTATTTGCTGTCGAAATATGTCAAAAATTATTTTTCTTAACCCAAATTGTTTTGACACGGGGTACATCCCACCAAACGAGATAACTTTATCATGTGCAAATTATACCGAAAGACGTGTATCATCAATACGGACGTGTAAAATTTTACGAAACTTGATTTGGATGTGCGTGCACACCGGAATCAACGCATATCCGTCAAAAAATACCGTATCGGCCTGTTTTGACACTCGTCAAAATTTTGTGTGTGCTTCTCGTTTTGCAACAAAACTTGTGCCATCGGATTCGCAACATTATGCTGGTCTTGTGACCCAAGTTTGGTTCGATTCTGAGAACGTTGACGAAACACCGTTTCGTGGGCCCCACGGTTCCATTTGACGAGTGATTTCGTGACCGGCACATCAGAATCCAGTTATGGATGTTCCGTTGGGTTCGTATCAGCATTCTGGACTCGTAAATACTAAGTTTGATGAATTTAGATAACTTTATCTTTGGTACATTTTTTGGTGCGAAGTAGACCATATGTGGATCCCACTTTGACCCAAAAATTGTCAATTCTGTCCCTGTATCCAAATTGGACTTAGGGGTAGTCAATTCTAAATATTTTAAGTATTCTGAGAGCAATGGTGATATTTGTTACAGCATCCGGAGGCGTACTTGGAGATTCTACTTTTATCGGAGTAGTTGACGGAGTTCAGAACCCAGGCAAGTGTACATTGCCAACTTGCAGTAGATCCTGTGATATTATTTGCTTGTGTTCTTTCTATATATATACTTCTGTGATATACCTGTTCAACCTAGGACCGTGAGACGTTGCTTAGCGTCCGAACAAGATACGGGTGTCGACGCTGTACGCGGAGTCGTGTAACGTCATTTAGAGAATTGATTCCACAATCCTATATTTTTACGTGCTTGCTTTACCAAGTATGTCATACCATAGGACACTTGATACTATTTCATGTGACAGAATCTTTCTTGAGTAATTTACGGTAATTCTGTATAGACTTGCAGGATTCGTGATATCAGACTTGCATATATAGAGATATCATTATGACTCATTGTACTAGCTAGAGGTCATGATCTTGCATGTTATGGACATGAGACATTTTGGACATGAGACATGAGGTTATATTGGATGGGGAGAGACACATAGGCTACAGGCTGATTAAATATATATATATACTATACTACTGGAGGTGCTTTAGTCTCTATATCAGAGCTTGGCACATTACGTGATATTACTTACTGCTACGGGCTTCCCGACACAGAGCTTGTAGTGGTCTCAGTTTGAGTACCAGTGATGCTCTCATTTGTATTTCACTTAGCTGGTTATATAGCTTGCCTTGAGGATCTGTTTTATATTTACTATATTTTATTTGGCTTGAGTGTTTCTTGTACCTTGCTATGTCCCCTGAGGACCTAGATCCGAATTATGTCCCCAGGTACAGCAGAGGAGGATTACCCCGAGATATACGGGATAGGAGCTGACGCTGGAGCAGTACTGGCACCAGAGGACGAGGTTGTTCCAGAGAATTTCTCCTGAGTACTCAGTTATCTATGCTTATTGTTATTTCATATCTGTTGAGGCAGACTTGTGATTATATTTATTACAGCTTAAGTGCACTCTAACGGGTCCATTAAATTGGGTTTGCCTATTGGAGTTATGTTGTTGGCCATTGCCACGTGGCTAGTCCCTCGATATTTCGGGACTGGGGCGTGACAACTTGGAGAGCTTGAATTGTTCTCTTTTGTCATTTATGCAAAAGAAAGTAACTCGCATTAGTCTCATAAAATATTATGGACTTATTGTATGGAACATTTTATTTCATAATTACAAAATCAAGGTTTCAAATCAAGAAAACTAGTATCTTTTTCAAATATTTCAAAATAAGAAATCCAAGAAAGTAAAGGTTGTGCTATATGTTTTTATGTCATACCCCGATTCTATCGAATCAATAAGTCTCTACTGGACATGATGTCGTACAAGCCTAAGTTTCTCTTATACAAGGCATGCTCATGTAAATTTGTAAAAAATATTTGTTTGTTATAGAAGCTTGCAGCAGATAAAACATAGAAATTGAAGAAAAAATAACATATAAGAAATAACTCTTTATTGATAATTTACAACGAAAACATAGGCTCTCAAAGAGCCGAGTAGAAAAGTACCAAACTTGCCTTATAACTTTAAAACAACGAAATGAGATATATCGTTCCATACATCATATCTCTTTACTGATAATAAAGTAAAAATACCTTCAACAAAATTCTTCAAAACAGAATTGGAAGCTTCAAAATATAAATATATAAAGCTTCTGCGGAGTTTGACGAGCTTTCAACGCCTTTGTACCTCTCCTTGATTCTCAATACTTGTGGAGAGTTGGGTTAATATATTGGAAAATGCACTATTGAGCGGCATTAACCCATGCGACACACCAAAATTAATATAGTAATCATATGAAAGCATACATGATTATTAGTCATCTTTTTATAACCAAATAAGGTGATTCTTACCCACAGTCGATCATCCTTCCCTTTAAATCATAGGATTACCATATTCTTACCTACAGAAGATATCATTAGCGATGTAACTTGTCTATATGAATGTTACTAGTGAACTCACCATCTTGGACTATTAAGGGGATTATGACGTCCCATGCAATACATGTATCTAGCCTTGTTGGAGGTCCATCAATCCATGTGTCTTATACCTTAGCACCAATTATCCATGTTTCTTCTAGGTCAAAAATGTTCCATGGCCGTGGATATCATTTGAGAAAAATGTAATCTTATGCATAAGTTGTCAATGACCATGCATGCATATGAAACTTAGTTTTAAAATATAACATGCAAGATAACAGAAACTTGAAATAATAATACAACATATTCTCATTTTGCATTCTACATTACTCGAGTCATCGGTCGAAATCCATACTACAGATTCCAAACATTTTCCATAATTTTATTTTTATTTAACAATAGTACCACAATCCATATTTCTATATGACAAGCAACCAATAGTTACTCTCTTCTATCTTGATTCTTATATTAAGATAGCATTTATTGAAAGACACAACAAGAAAATAAAAAAATTCTTTTGTTAAGGTGTGTAGATAAAAGAAATAAGGATCAACGCCACTCACTTTAGAGAATTGTCGAAAGAAAGAGAAATTTTATGCTTCGATCAAGCCTCACCTATGCGTTCACCTGTATTTGCACCAGCTTAGGTTTAGTACTCTTCTTTTCTCGTTTTCTCAGAATTTGATATGAATATAAAAATCAATGAAGGCGAGGAATAAAAATTATATATCTATCAAAAATATTAACAAAAATGCATTTCATAAAACCAACAACGAAAGCATCAGCAAAAATGAACAATAAAAAGGTTTGTAGAAGAAACACTTATATAGAGTTCTTTCTCCAAGACATGATCTACTGTATGTAGGACTCAATCCTAAAGAAGTCAATCTATGGATAAGAAGGGTCTTAATTCACTTTATCCCGATCAACCAATACCGATAGAATTTTTTACACGGTGTCCCTGCCCCGACTAAGAACGGGACACTACATAGCAGATACGCCCTCCAGCATCGTTGGCGTCGACGCCGCCTCCACAGCTATAGTAGCTTTCATATCACGTCATGGAGAAGATCATCATGCTGATTCGCGGGAATGCTCCTCCTTCCCACTAGTAATCCTAGTTTGGACATTGATTTTTATGAGTTTGTGTACCTACCCTAGTTAGGTCTTTTATTTCATCATTGATCAAATCATTATTGTATTATACAATTTTTTATTGATAACTCTTTATTGATATTTTTTTATACTGAAGGGATTATCCTAGTGGTAATATGGTGAGCCGCCTTGAAGTAGACCAAGGTTCGAATCTCCCCTCCGTCGGCTGGGTGGCTCTTATAGCCACGGGTGGAGCCTAGGTATATATATAAAAAAGTATTATACAATTTTTTATGAGTTTGTGTATCAAATTTTTTTGGATTATGGTATTATGTACTCTGGGATATAATTTATATACTATTTATAAATTGTCTCTGTGCTATTATGTATTATTTGTATATTGTCTCTATGAGTACGCTACTATGTTGCTAGAAATGTATTTTTTTTATTTCTTTGGTATTTATATAGCGTTTAGCAATGTAAGACAACATCCATAAACTTTATCCAAATATTGCTAAATGTATCAGGTCGTCGTTAAACATTGTTGATACATCGTTAACTGGGAGGATTATCAACTTGTAACAATTTACATCACGTTGCTAAATTTGAAACAAAAGACGTTGCAACATGTTATCATGATGTCGCAACTTTGCTGACATGGTCGACTTTTGCCATGTCAGCAGAGAAGTCGCTAAAATAAAAAATATATCACTAATTAGGTCAATGTTTTAGCGACACATAACACTCAACAGCAGTGTGGTTTGGTAGCGTACAAATCTAATAAGATCATGCTATGTTGATTCTCTCCATTGACTATACGTTGCTAAATGTATCAGGTCGTCGTTAAACATTGTTGATACATCGTTAACTGGGAGGATTATCGACTTGTAACAATTTACATCGCATTGCTAAATTTGAAACAAAAGACGTTGCAACATGTTATCATGATGTCGCAACTTTGCTGACATAGCCGACTTTTGCCATGTCAGCAGAGAAGTCGCTAAAATAAAAATATATCACTAATTAGGTCAATGTTTTAGCGACACATAACACTCGACAGCAGTGTGGTTTGGTAGCGTACAAATCTAATAAGATCATGTTATGTTGATTCTCTCCATTTACTACCTGGTTCATCAGGATACAAGCAACTTTGCTGACATGGTAGACTTTTGCCATGTCAGCAGAGAAATCGCTAAAATAAAGAAATCATCGCTAATTAGGTAGATGTTTTGGTGACACATAGCACCCGATAGCAATGTGGTTTGGAAGCATACAAACTTAATAAGATCATGCTATGTTTATTCTCTCCATTGACCACCTGGTTCATCAGGTGTTATTTTGTATCGATATAAAGGGAGTTAAATTATTTTTTAGTCCCAAATTGTATAACTACTATAGGGATGGGGCATAGGCACGTGGGATTGGTCTTGGAATTAACAAGGGTGTCATATTTAAAATCATATAGGTCAATTCAAAATATTATGTCTCATGGATCAACTCTACTTTAAGTCTCATCACGTTCCTACAACAAGTTTTTATTAAGACATGGTGCTTAAAAGTTTATACCCTATAGAAATCAAAAGAATAATTAAGTGTTAATAACACTATTTATTCTTCCTTGTAGATAAATGGTACTCTTCTTCACCAAATCCTAGCGAATATTCTCCATTATTTTTCACATCATGTTCTAAGATTTTCCTTTTGGTGCATTGCATTTTAGTAGTAGTTGCTTTTCATCCACACTTACATGCTCAAACTCACAAACCTTACACAATTCCATTAGATATTTGATTCTAGTAGATAAGGCTTATAGGTTCAATCTATGATTGTTAGGTCCAATATTTCATACAAAGAAAGCAAATGTATAAGTGACATTAAAAAAAGTTTTTTTTTTTGTGTCTATTTCCATAACATCCTCAACTAAACTCTAAATTAATCTTTGAGTAAACTTTTATTTGCTAGTTTATCCAAATGTCACATGATAATTATTCTGTAACTAAATGAAAGTTCTATTTGATTCTTATTGTATGGAATGGACGAGCAATAGTGTACAATACTGATACAAATTTGGAATTTGTATTGTGGAAGTAGCAGCCTCCATCGAGCAAAAGTTATATATATAGATATATAGCAAATAACGTCTAGCCTAGTAGTTAAGACCGATGTATATTACCCAGGATATTGCGGGTTCGAGCCTCCTGAACGCCATTTAATTCTCCTTTGGGGTAATTAAGTGGTGAGTTGGTGATGGGTGCGGTGCAGGTGCGAGCTTACAGTTCGAGATGTATAGGACTTTCGGGCCGGGATATGGTGGGCCTTCGGACCAGGAGTTTATAAGACAATTACCTCTTATATATATATATATATATATATATATATATATATATATATAAAATTTTGGTTCATATATAAATTTGTAGATGGTTCATATATAATGGTTCATATATAATTTTGGTCGTCTTTTATGATATATTTAAATTTGCAGAACCATTGCTTTAGCTAAACTTTGAGTTCTTTATCTATTACAAACAATGAAAGAAAATGCGTCTATCATAATTGTTTTCTCTCTATTAACTAATTATATATGATCATGGCACGAGTGTTGATAATGCCTTCTATTTCATGACACTACAAACATCTTTAATTTCTATTAGTTCATTTTAATCTTTTATTTTTTTATGGAAATATATTTATTTTTGTAAGTTATAAAATTAGTACGACCTATAATTGGAATAAGTTATTCATATATCCCAGAAATCGTATCCTCTTCATAGACACTAACACGAGCTAGGTAGCTCCTAGCTCTCTTCTAGCACCCTCTGTCACTCATGTTAGCAAACCGGAGTCACGCATTCAAGTTAAGATCGAGTAAGGTTTCAAACGAATACGTGAAACACTATGAGATGGTTAAAATTAACGAAAATAAGAAGAAGAAAATAATTGAGGCCTTATATATTGACTAATCGTGACATTCATGTGTGTTTAGGTGCATTGTATACTTTTCTTGTCTTGCAGCAGTGACACTTACTTTTCATTAATAGCGAGAGCCAGCTAATGTAGCCCTAACGGTTGGCACCATTCCTCAAAATAACTTAAATTTTCGTGGATACCAACCCCTTTTGTTCAACGTATTCCTTCTCACCACTGACTAGCTTTCCTTCTCTACTTCATTAAAGACAAAAAGAGATAGACAAATTTGGCTAGGTATTATAGGTAAGAACCTTGTGTGTTGTTGAACCCCCCCCCCCCCCCCCCCCCTCTCTCTCTCTCTCTCTCTCTCCCTCTCTCTCTCTCCCCACAAAAGAAATTACAACTTTTTTTGCTAGATCTTCTTCCATTCTTGTTGTTCTTCAAGGTTAAAGTAGCTCAAGAAGGTTTGATACATATATCGTGTGATTCTTTTCTACTCAATATAGTTTTTTTTCCCCTTCTTATATTCATTTGTGATCAATAAGTTATGTGATTTAAGAAAGAAATAGCATATTTGTGTATTATTTAAGAATATTAGTTTTGTAACATCTACATCTTTTTGAATTGATGTTTTTGCATCTATTTTTTTATAATTATCATGTTCCATGTTTTGATGCTAAAGGTACATTATATCTCAGCTACATATATATATATATATATGGAATCTCATGATAGTTTTTGTATACATTAAGATGCTTAGAATTTAGGTAAGAACCTTGAACTTGTTATTGCATCCATCGTTTGATCTTATCTTAATTTGGAAGAATTTTTGTTGGTTCTTCTTCTTCTTCTTCCTTCTTCCATTTTGTTTTTGTTTTTCAAGGCACAATTTTAGTAATAATTGATCATCGTTGATATAAATGAAATTCTAAGATTTGGCTAGGTCTTAGATAAGAACCTTGAGTGTGTTTGTTGCACACACATTGTTCTTCACTACCACAACCAACCCCCCCTCCCCCACCCCCCCCTCCCTCCCCCAACCCCGTCTCTCTTCTTCTTCTTTTTACAATTTTGTTAAATCTTTCATTTTCCTTGACCTTGAAGATAAAATACTAAGAACTAACATAACTGATTTTGTAGATCGAATTTGCTAAGGGGGTTTTAATATATATATGTATTATATCTTTCTCTTTTATTTGATATATTTTTGTTCCTTTTTATTTTAGAAATTGAGGTCATTAAGGAGAAGAAAAGAAAATTAACATCTATATCTATATTTTAAGGACATGAGTTTCTTAAGATATTTTGTTTAGTCAATCTCCCACATATTGTTGATCTTTTCCTCTTTCTACTAGTTTCATTTCTTTGTCTTTAGTAAAAGAACATTGGTTTTATGATGTTTAGCTACTACCAATAACCTTGAAAGTATTGTTGGATCATCTCTCTCTCTCTCTCTCTCTCTCTCTCTCTCTCTCTCTCTCTCTCTCTATATATATATATATATATATATATATATATATATATATACTCCATTCTTGTTGCCTTCAAGCTAAAATATAATAAATTTAATACAAACTTTGTAGATTATGATTGCTAAGATGGTTTTGATATATATTGAATCATTTTTTTTATTAGATATAGTTTTGTTTTCTTCATATTTGTTCTGAATTAGTGAGTTGATTTAAGTAAAAAAAACATCTTTCTCTTTTTTGGTTTCATAGATCATTCGTTTAATCATTATTTTTGGGAATATTTTTTGATAGATCTAGTTCCATTTCTTGTACAGTTAAAGGCATATAATATATCGCTTATATATTTTTTCTGCGAGTTCATTTAAGCAAAAAATATATATATATGCCTCTCTTTTTGATCTCATCTATCATTCATTTAATCTTTGTTTTTTTTGTGAATATTTTTGATAGATCTAGTTCAATTTCTTGTAGTTAAAGATATATAATATATATATCTCATATATATTTTTGACATTGAACTTTGCCTACTAGAGGACTTATGTCTACGATTCTTAGTCACCTAAGCTGCGATATCTCAAATTGTACTATGTGTATTAATGTAACTAAAGAAAACTATAATCTTACGTGTGGATTAAAAATAGTTAAATACATAAAATTGTACCTAATATTATAAAAATAGCCCTTGTATACTCCCCATATTGTTTCATTTACTTTATGATATTTTTCTCTATATTTATTGGTTTAATATGCAATATTTTGTTTTTCAAGTGTGACAATTGAAAAAAAAAAGGTTTGGAAGAAATTGTTGTTATGGATGGGCATTAAAGAGAAATACAATGAAAAACAAAAATAAAAATGGTGTTTGGTGTGGCTTCTTATATATTTCTTTGTTTATAGAAATTGTTAAATGATGATTGTCATGGAAACGCAAAGTAAAAAAGAGGTAAATGGTAAACTAAGGTAAGAATCTCTAGACAATTATCCAAAATCTGAAATTAAAATGAACTAAAATAGAACCGATTGGTTACCATATCGCACGAAAATGGCTAAGTTTATGTTTTATAATAATTGAGGGTTTTCTTGCATGACATTTAAATTTCTTAACAACAACTAATGTGTTTGATTTGCATGCATTTTACAACGTCGCACATTTAGTTGGCTTGCATTTTACTTACTAGTCAATAATAAAACTATTTGATTTTAATAGAAGAATAAATAAGAAAAGGCATAAATTATAGTATTTAATTGTTTTAGTAGATTTCTCAACATAAATGCATGGCCTCTGATTCGTTCAATTTTCTATAAGAGAAAATTTTAGGTTAAGAATTTGTGAATGCATGCTGCTGGTTCTTAATAATATGTCATATTTACATTAAAGTTTGATTCATAAATTATAGGATTACCAACTAGCAAATTTTTTGCAAGCATGAGGTTAGTTATAACATGTTAGATTTCTAATAGTAAATTTGTTTAATCTTTATCTTTCTTTTTGTAAATATTTTTTGATAGATCTAGCTAGTTCCATTTCTTGTAGTTAAAGATATACAATATATCTTTCATATATATATTTTTGGCGTTGAACTCTGCCCACTAGTAGACTTATGTCTACGATTCATAGTCACCTAAACTACACATTTTCGATATCTAAAATAGTACTATGTATAATAATGTAATTATATATAGAAAACAATAGACTTACATGTTGATTAAAAATAGTTAAATACTTAAAATTGTACCTAATATTATAAAAAAAATAGCCCTTTTATACTCCCCCTATTGTTTCATTTACTTTATGTTGATTTTTTTCCCTATATTTATTGGTTTAACATGCAATATTTTGTTTTCCTAGTGTGACAAATGAAAAAAAAAAGTTTGCAAGAAAGTGTTGTTATGGTTGGGCATTAAAGAGAAATATAGTGAAAAGGAAAAAAAAAATTTTGGTTTTTGGTGTGGTTGCTTATATGTTTCTTTATTTCTAAAAATTGTTAAAGAACGATTGTCATAGAAACGCAAATTAAAAAAGAGGTAAATGGTAAACTAAGTTAAGAGTCTCTAGACAATTATCCAAAATATAAAATTAAAATGAACTAAAATAGAACCGATTGTAAGTTTATGTTTTATAATAACTAAGGGTTTTCTTGCATGACATTCAAATTTCTTAACAACAACTAATGTGTTTGATTTGCATGCATTTTACAAAGTCGCGCATTTAGTTGTCTTGCATTTTAC
This sequence comes from Iris macrosiphon, assembly GCA_036927795.1. Lineage (NCBI taxonomy): Eukaryota > Viridiplantae > Streptophyta > Magnoliopsida > Asparagales > Iridaceae > Iris > Iris macrosiphon. Next base: position 142,788,251 of record JAYESA010000014.1, read on the forward strand.
TTAATGATTAATAATAAAACTATTTGTTTTTATTAGAAGAACAAATAAGAAAAGGTGTAACATTATAGTATTGAATTGTTTTAGTAGATTTTTCAACATAAATGCTTGGTATCTAATTCCTACAATTTCCTATAAGAGAAAGTTTTATGTTAAGAATCTGTGAATGCATGTTACTGATTCTTAATAATATGCCATATTTACATTAAAGTTTCTTTCATAAATTATAGGATTACCAACTAGAAAAGTTTTTGCAAGTATGAGGTTAGTTAGAACATGTTAGATTTCTTATTATAAATTTGTTGTGATTGTAATATTTATTGACAGAAGTATGGATTCGATGTTGGATCATTCGCATTTATTTGCCGGTTCTTCAATCGTCCAAGGTATGTGCATATATATATATATATACATATAGTGTATGTATTTGTGTGTGTTTTAGCACCTCGTATATAATTCCACAACTTTAGGCCTTAAAGTAAGGGGTGTTTGTTTTTTACAAACTATATTGTGCTATCATTTTAATGAGAATTATATAGTCTTACTACTTTAAAGTGCAAATATTGTTTGCTTTTCAAAACTATATACTACATTTTAAAGTATTTTTGTTTATTTTTATCAGTTTAAAGTGCATTATAAATGTATAAATTGACTATTTTGTCCTCAAATTCTATGATATTATTTTAAACACAAACTTCACTAGTAAAAACATGTATATTCACCCTCACATACTCTTATCAACACAATATAAAACTATTTCATCCTCAAGGTCACCTTTAGATAACAATAAAATCGAAATTTGTTTAATAATTTGAAGACTTTTTTGCACCGAAAATTATAATTTGATAATTTAAAAAGTTTGAACTAGTTTTGTGTTGTTTCTAAAACTAGAGAAGAAGAAGAAGAAGAAGAAGAAGAAGAAGGGGTTAGGGTTGTTTTGATATGTTTATTAATAATTAAATTTGTTGAAGGTTAAAATGATCCTTTGCACTTACAAACTAAGTAGTAAATTATAAAATCAAAATTTTAGCTTACAATTTCACTTACAAAAGGCATCACTATGTAGTGACCATCACTTTAAAGTGTAAAAAAATGAATACCTTAAAGTTGGTAGATCCCACGTGTTTGAGTACTTCTAAAAATCTCAGCACATCATAGTGCAAAAGACAAGCACTCTCTTAATCTGTATGGTTTATTTTTACAAATACCTTCAACATATATTCAGAGACAAAGCTATACAAGGACACTATGGGACTGTAGCCTGGCCCAAAATATTGAATTTTTTTTATCTATTTTGTTTGAAATATTTTCTTAGTTATATTTTATTCTCTTATTTGCATTTGAAGTATGCAACAATTAAGTGATAAATAAATTCTCCAAAATTTTGGTACTTTAGGCAGTGCAATGCTAGTATTCTCGTGTTGTTAAAACTATAACTAAAGTTCAGCCCCTCCTAATTTTAAATACTAGCTCCGACATTGCATATATTGGCACATGAAATTGGGTACCAGGCCCTATCTTCCATCTCCAAAATATGACTTGTTGAAAGCCAAATTTGTTATATTTGTAGTAAGACTCTTCCATGTAGTTTAACCAAGGAATCGTACATGTGTTCTTAAAACAGGTGCATCAGTTGAGCAGAAAAACCAAAGCAAACATGGACTGCGAGGACAAGCATCAACCATCCCACCAAAGAAGAGGAAGCATTTCCTCGACGCCTACAAAGACAGAGTAGGAGAAGAGAGAGAAACTAAACGCTGCACCAAGCCCAGGTCGAGCAATGGATCAGCTCGAAGGAGACCAAGGACTGATTGCCAAATCCTTGTTATATTTTCTGCTCCTCCTCTACCAGAGACCCTTGCTATTGTGCCAGTTACTCGAGACTTAGCTGTTGTTAACGTTGGCAACCTCGTTCAACAGGAGGTCGAAGAAGAAGAAGAAGAAGAAGAAGACGATCATCAGACTAATATTGTTGCTGTCGGTAATGCAGGTGAACTAGTGGCAGATGCTGTAACTAACCGAGCTATTGCTAATATAGGCACAGGTGGTGAAGAAGACGTAGATGATGAAGACGATGACCTTTACAGCAGGGTGAAGAAAAGGAAGAGAAGGACTGTAAGGGAACTGGAGTTGTCTCGAATGAGCAACAATGAGAGCAGCAGCAGCACTCGGCTGAGGAGGATTGACTACTCTCTTTCAGAAAGCCACTTGAGAAGCAGGGAGGTCAAGTTGCTTGAGCCTCCCACTAGCACTTATGGGAGCAGTAGTTCAACAAGAAGGGGGAGGAGAACCAGCGTAATTGAAACTCCAGCTGAGAGTACAAGTACTTCAAGAAGGGGGAGGTGGAGGGGGAGGGGTCGAGGAAGGAGAAAGCTGAAGTACCTATCGATCGAGAACATACTTGAACGAGCATTGCATGTATCTGTACCTCCAGCTACAACCGAGTCTGCAGTATCTACTACTCTTTCATTTCTGCCATTAGCTGTCGTTGATCATCGTCTCGCCCATCCACTTCCTCTGAGTGTTCTCCCTCCAGGTGGAACTCCGCAGCCTTGGTAACCGGTCTCTCTTCCTAAGGAAAAAGAAGGCAGTCTCATCTTCTTAATTTTCTTATTTTTAGTAAGAACCAAAGTCTACATTAGCTAGCATGATACATTATATGTAGAACTTTAATCCTAGTTCTCGCGTGTTGGCACTTATATTTCTCCTCTACTTCTGCTAAGTCTCTCTATGTTGAAGAAATTCGATCTACATCTTCTATAATGGTAATATGGCAAATTATCTCTTCAAGTGGCATTGGCAACCAACTGGAGATCCTGGATCACTTGTACATGCATATATAAAGTTCTATACCACACTTACACAAGTAGTCGATGAGAAAGTTTCTCACTAAGACACTACTAGGCCTAACAGGAACTAGAATGACCAAAAACAAGGCTTCAAACTTCAACCTAACATAATTCAAGATCTTTTAAGCTGAGCATAGATTTTGGATGAGAATCTGCTCATCCAAAATATTAACCCTAAAATATTTGGGAAGGCTTGTAAATATTTTATGATATGGAAAACAATCTATATGTTAAAGCGCAAGTGTTTGATGATTCTACATTGCATCTGAAAGCTTATGATATTCATAAATATAAACCCTAAAATATTTGGAAGGCTTGTAAATAACTTAACTATATTATTATATACAATCATACAGTTCCGTCGACAACAGGAAGTTCTCACTGGCAGTGTGTGTGTGTGTGTGTGTGTGTGTGGGTGGGGGTGTAAGTGTTGTATAACATAATTACCATTCAGAAGTTATCTTAACTTACTCTATAAATCTGGTATAATACTAAAAGTTTGAGGGGAGCAAGGCCACTAATAGTTCTGCCCATTCAAACATCTCAATCTCAATCTCAATTTGTTGTTGGGTTAGTTTATTCTGTATGATATATGCCAAAATGAACAAACACAAACACAAAAATTGTTGCCAAAAATACACATCAACAACCATGAGCTGCTAAGATAAAGAGCACTCAAAGGCAATGTAGGCATTGTACAGAAGTAGCAAGAAAGAAAACAAATAACAAGTTAACATGGTAGCATTATTCAATGATAAATGTTCAAAAAGGATTTACTATGTATATCCAAAAAACAAAAAAAATAAAGATGAATAGCTACTAAAACTTCATGGATCGGTGTCTCCGCCTAGATCGAGCGGGGTCGGGGAGGAGAAGATCGGAGAGGAGGGAGAAGAGGGGCCAGAGAGGAGGGGGGGTCTCCGACTGAATGGCGAGGCGGCACACGATGTTTCTGCCTGGACCGAGCGGGGTCGGAGGGTTGGAGAGGAGGGGGATCGCCGGAGTTTGGGGCGGAGAGGTGGCACAAAGTAGTCGGACTTTGGATCGAGAATTTGGAGAAGAAAGGGAAAATCCAAATTTTATTCTCAAAATGAAACGAGGAAAGTAGTGCCAGGATTGCTCTTTTTTATATTTTGTAGCGACAGAACTAGTCTATCGCTAAGGTGTCGTTACATGAAACCTGACATCTTACAGACAAATTAGTGACGAAAATGTGGTTATATGTTTCATATCTACATGTTCGTCGCTTCGACGTCGCTCGTTCGTCGCTACGCAGCGACCAACGAGGTTCCGTCTCTGAGATCAGTCGCTATTTTGATAAATTTTGGTAGTGTGGATGTAGGAATCAGTACAATGGAGAATGCATTAGCGAGCGACAAAAACTACATTTAACTTAAAACAGTCATTAAGTAATCATGTAAGAAAATATATTTTTATTAACGTGGTCTTTCTGTCATTTCCTACTTCCATTTTATGTCAATACTTATCAAAAGTCATATTCCATTTCAATACAATAAAAAATCATACTTCATTTCGATACCAAGTCAAAGGCCATACGTTTTTATTTCATTCATTCAAGCAGTAGGACTATTCATGAACACTATATATTCCTTTCTATCTTTAACAAGCGCATGCATTATTTTTAAACTATATTCATTCTTAGGGACATGATAACATCATTTCACTTAAACCAAAATTTTATTATTAACATGATGGCAGCATTTCACTAAGTACAAATTCTTTCTTAGGAACAATTTACAGTAGGAAACATAAAATGATAGAAATCACCTGTGTAGTGATTCTATCCACGGTCGACTATACATTCCTGCAACAACAAGGATTAGAACAATTTGCATATATATAATTTCATGCCCATCTCTGCATCAAATTGTTAGGATTGCAACAATATTTAGCATGTGACATAACTATAGTCTACATGATAGTCCATGGATGACTTTCCATAAGTAGAAGTTGGAACGTACAAGCCCATCTCTCTAATAAACATGACACCCCTTTGATCGCTAGTACGTACAAACCTTAAGTTCCATAAGTAGAAGTTGGAACGTACAAGCCCATCTCTCTAATAAACATGACACCCCTTTGATCGCTAGTACGTACAAACCTTAAGGTGTCCCATCTCTCCTAGGTCGATACAATTCCGATGTCCCAACAATCGATTTGAGAGACTAAACCTTGTGCACAAGTTATCTAAGACAAATGCATGAATGCAACTTATACGAGATAAAACAATATGAAGCACTATCTAAATGCCAAGTAAAATATTTCTTTCCATCTTTATTTCAAACCATAGAGTCGTAGCTTTGTTCTTCCTTTCTTTCTTTCATACGATCATGTTGTGTTCTTCCTTTCGTATCATTTCATACAAACAGTACATGTTCTTTGTACAATTCTATCTTTACGGCATACAATAAAAGAGCATAAAATTACTTTTGCTTATGCAACAACAAATATAATTCTTTCAATTCTATCAACAATCTACCCAACATGCAATTCATATCTTTTAAGGACATACAATAGTGAGTCTATGTACATAATCATTGTGTCAAAAGCATACAGATTTGATGTATTTATCATTCTAGTGATTTAAAATTATATCCTTAGCAATAATGCATGCATTCGTTCTTTATGAATTTTTTAATTAATCTTGAAAGAATCAGAAAGCGCAAGCGTTGCCTACTCACTCATGATGAAACGGATTCTTGTCCCAACAAGAGAGCTCTTACTAAAGGTTTCTTCTTACATGAGCCAGCAAAGCAACATCTATAACAATATAATGTCACCGCTAGGAAAAGAACATTACACTCGTCGGTTCCTATTAGCAAATGAATTTTACACTAATCCACGAGCTATAGGTCTTCAAGTCATTTAAACGGAAGTAGATCCAAAGAAATTGTTGGAAACAATGAACAGAACCGCCAATATTATGAAAGCCAAAAATAGTAGATATTGATTACAAAAAAAAACTTGATGCAGGATCCACTGGCATGACTAGAATTTCTAATTTAGTCAAATATAAATTCGTTGAAACTGTGCATGTACCAAAAGGAAAGTTGTAATACTATTATATTCTTCAAGCTATGAAATAATTAGCTGAATCAGATTGTTTCCATGTTCACGCTGCACAACTTATTTCGCTTCCTGAGTCTGGCATAGACAAATACCAAATGGTGATAAGTGTCTGCATATAAAAAATGACAGAGAGAACGTAAGAAATAGTGAAATAGTTGAACGATGAGAGAACTTTAACAACAAAGCTGAACCAAATGCAGCATATATCTTTCTAACAGGTAATTTATAGCTTCCAACATCCTACTATTGAGATCTTGAACAACAGGATCAAATAATTCAACAAAAACAGCATACTAACTGAACAAGCTTATAGATTTAAAATAATAACAAACTAATTTTCTGGTGAACTCTTAATAAGTTAGGTTCTTTTTATCAAAAAGAAAAAAAAAACAATTCAACAATATCCTAAATTTACTACAGGTTATATGACTAATAGTAATCCCCTAGATGTGTACAAATCATAAATTGGTGATACATGAATGAACCCAGAGGTCGACAAACACTTACTATACTGAATAACGAACTGCTAAATACTAAAAAGCGACATGTGTTTTCAGCAGTAGTCCTTGCAGCCATTTCAACTTGTACCCTGCAAAATTCTCTCATGGTTTGCTCACATAATAAGAAATTTGGACTTTTGAAAGCCATAACATTTTAAAACCTGATGAGTGATAACTTCCAGAATTCTATGATGATGAAATAGCAACTGTTTTTCAGGAAGATAAAATATCCTTATATTTCAACAGGTCTCTACCTAAAGAATTTAGCTAAATAAAATATTATACAAAAAATAAATAACAATAAAGGATGATATCATCCTATGTTCTAAAAGACGTCCGTCTAGGCCGCCTAGGCGCCAGGTGTCCGTCCGATGTCCTCCTAGGAGCCCGCCTAGTCCCCGACGCTATTTTAGGATTGTATGGACTTTTTTGCAAGTGTCAGTAGGTTTTTTATATTTTATTTTATTTTTTTGAACCGCCTAAATCTAGGCGGCCGCCTAGACAACCGCCTAGGTGGGCTAGGCGCTAGGCGGCGGTTGTCCGCCCGCCTAGCGTCTAGCGCTTTTCACAACCTTGATATCATCTAAATTTTATATCTATACGGATCTTCTACGTCAATGTAATCCCCCCTTTTTTTAAAAAGATAAAAGTAATTGTCTCTCATTCATTCTTGCAGCCAGCAAGAATCTTGCACCAGCCCAAAGAAGCTTATAGTATCAGCTCCATATATGTCAAGAGTAAATAGCATACAACCTCCTTTACAGTAATACAACCTCCTTTTTTTATCAAACCACAGAAACATGTATCAGCAGCCCTTATCCCAGTTTTGTGGAGATGTCTACATTAATCCTTTTTATCTATTTATCTGTTTTAATCCAGATACCAAATTGCTTGGAATCAGCCTACATCCACTGGAAGAGTAACATTGATTTCCACTATAATGAAGTCGAGTAATACAAAAAGTTCCTCTACATCCCGACATATATTGTGAGTTTCTTACGATACGATTACTACTATTTTGAACAGATACGAGACATAGGTTGAAAGGTGATACAGTTTCTTTTCTTTCTTTTTTTTTGAGGTCGCGCAATGTATACTTAAGAATCTGGATTTTGAAACTAGATTGTCTTGTAAAATATGAAACAAATAAAAGATTTGTCACTAAATTATATTAAACTGTGATCCTATACTCTTAGAGTTACTATATCATACGATACATGATACGATATGAAAGCAAATTGATACACGATGATACGCGAGTTGACAACCTAGATCACGACATATAGCGCCTTATGGTGTAATAAAACCCATCCTTATTATGTTCTCAAGAGGAGAAAAAAAAATTCTCACATTACCCAACAGGAGCAACATCTATTATGTCCACTGTCCAAGAAAAGAAACTGTAACTATGGAGCTATGAGAAATATACAAAACAGAGAGAGAGAGAGAGAGAGAGAGAGAGAGAGAGGGGGGGGGGGGGGGGGGGGGGGTCCAAAAGTGTGATAATTTGAGAATAGAACCGAACTTTTACCTTGACAGAGACATATCTATTAATTAATTTACGCCCATAAATCAAAGTCCATGTTGGAGTGTCTTGAATTCTAATTAAATCGTCTAGCCCCTAAGCCGAATCTGCTACGCCAACATCAAGGGGCCTTCCGAAGCGAGTGTGATGAACAGAGTGGAGGAAGGATCCGCGTGGTTCTACCCGCAAACTGTGCGCTACGTCGTGTTTAACAGGGTTTCAAGGGAAGCGTCGCCTAACCAAATATTTTTTGGGTGTATATTAAATTTTCTGTACCCAAAATTAGTTGAGGGGTATTTGGGGGATTGTGTCTAATACTTATCATAACTAGTTTAGGATTTGGAGGGGGGTGTATAAATAGTCGTCAGGTAATCATCTTGTATCTAAATCATCTGCAAAAAGTGAAAGAAGAAATGATATGTTGCTCGTGTGGTTTTCCCGATTTGGGTTTTCACATAAAAAGTGACGATATATGTCTCGTTTGTTTCGTTTTTGTTCTTCCATGGTGTTGTTTTATCTTGATTGTCCGCAATAGTCCACTTCTATGTTACCTAGACTCGGATATGGATTCGGGTACGGGTACATATTCAATAGACAGTCCCTTCAAACTCATAATTGAAGGACATGCAGACTCGACTAAAAATGATCCAAAATTTGGATTCGGATATGGAAATACGACTATTATATAAATATATTTACTAAATGAAAAGAAGTCACATATTAAATGAAGAATCTGGAAAGTTAACCCTATTAAAAATGCTTAACGAAGTATGAAGAGTCACCATGCATGCCATCATCTCAAAGCTTCAAACAACTCCAATATTAATAGCTTCCATGCTCAACTGGATTGAAATTGAAAAAGCCTTCATTGTAGCTTTGTATATGCGAACTTGACCTATTGATTCATTGAATGAACAGGGATAAACACAGCGAGATCTGAATGAATGCATACATACAACCACTTTGACCACTTCTACAATTATTATAAAGTTGAATAAGAGTCCCTTCAGCTCCTTTGAAAAATAAACTATACAATATAATTAATAATAGGAGTCCCTTCAGCTTCCATGTTTTTTTCCAAATATTTTTTTCCCATAAATGAGCTTATTATTCTCAAGATATTGTTGCCTAGGTGGAGTTCTACTACTCTCATGATGAAATTAATAATAATAATAATAGTAGTAATAATAATAATAATAACTATATAATAGAGCATGGAAGATCTACTACCTTCTTCTTCTAATTTGTGCAACAGCAACAAATTATAATTAAAAAAATAGGTAAGCAATGAGCTCCACTAATTTCTTCTTCTTATATGTCGTCTGTTTCATTTTTGTTCATCCATGATGTTTTATCTCGATTGCCCGCAATAGTCTACTTCTATGTTACCTTGACTCAGGTAAGGATATCAGGTACATATTCAAGAGTCGAACCCTTCAAACTCATAATTGAATGATACGCGAACTCGGCTAAAAATGATCCAAAATTTGGGTAAGGATACGAAAATACGACTATTATATAAATATATTTACTAAATGAAGAGAAGTCACATATTATCCCGTTAAAAATGCTTAACGAAGTACGAAGAGTCACCACACATGCCAACATCTCAAAGCTCCAAACAAGCTCCAATATTAATAGCTTTCCATGCTCAACTGGATTGGGATTAGGAAAGCCTTAATTGTATCTTTGTATATGCTAACTTGACCTATTGATTCACTGAATGAACAGAGACGAACACAGCTAGATCTAAATGAATGCATCCATACAACCACTTTAACCACTTCTACAATTATTATAAAGTTGAATAAGAGTCCCTTCAGCTCTTTTGAAAAATAAAATATACAATATAATTAATAATAGGAGTCCCTTCAGCTTCCATATGTTTTTCCAAATATTTTTTTTTCCATAAATGAGCTTATTACTCCCAAGATATTGTTACCTAGGTGGAGTTCTACTACTCCCAAGATGAAATTAATAATAATAATAGTAACTATATAATAAAACATGAAAGATCTACTACTGCCATAAAATATGCTTACCTTCCTCTTCTTCTAATTTGTGCAATAGCAGCAAATTATAAAAATATAAAGGAAAGCATAGAGTTCCCCTAATTTCTTCTTCTTCATATGTCGTATCTGATTGTCACCATAGAGAATCCAATCCGGATCCCTACCCGTACCCGTGTCATGTCGGGTGGACACGGAAACTTGGCCTTAAAGTGGCAAGTCCGGATAACATAGGTTCACTTCACCAAAAACTCGATCACAATTTGCCACTTAAGTAAACCAATGCCAATATGGAAAACAACTATACGACACTAGATTTTGACTTACTATTATACCCCTTACTTCTGTCTACTCTCGGTAACCTCATTTCTCCCTCTTGCTGCAGCCTGCCACTAGCTCACGGTTAAGTCTGGTGGAAACCATGCTTCGTCATCGCTATCCTGTACTGCATGATTTTGTCCCAAGTAGAAATAATTTGAACTATAATCATGTCTTCAATCGAGAGAGTTTAATGTCCAGTTTCTCTTCCATTGCCACATGGTACCTCTAGTAATTTGAAGTCCACTTGCTGCACAGTACAACCCTTGGGATAAAATACTTGGATATCATATTATTTCGTAACTTGAGAACATATCTAGAGGGAGTCGTCTGGCGCGACGGTAAGACTTGATGCATGCATTCTGGAGGATGAAGGTTTAAGTCACGGAAACATAGGAATAAGGCAGCATTGACCCTCCCCAAACCCTGCATAAGCGAGAGCCTTGTGGCATTGGGATGCCTTTTTCCCGAAATATCTCATCGCAACCAAAGTATGCACTACTCTGACAGACACACTTGCTTTATTATAAAAACAGGCTACCTCACAATCAACCATCACGTGGACAAAAACTGTCTTCCTTAAAGGCAACAAAATCCTCATGGGATCCAAATATGAACTAAATAACCAGCATCTAAGTCCATCCATTATGAGTCCATTTAGGACCTTTGAAAACTGTTAACATTTCCATATTCCTTGGTAACAACGTCTACGTCTCATGTGACCATGCCTAATTGACAAATCTGTTTTCACACGCCATTCTTCGGACACGTGCCAAAGACTACACTGTCTTCAGTATTTCAGTTTCCATGGTAACCTAGAATAGAATTGCAAACTTGCCCTCCATTATGAGTCACTTTGCTGTGAACGGATAATGTGTGTGATAACAAGAGTGAGCTTCTTCGAAACAATTTAGCAGAATGAAAGACGAGCTCTCAGAACGTTAGTTGTTAGATATATCATAAAGCATGTAACCTAATACATGAATCCTTATATTTCCTTATCTTTCATTCAGCTCTGTTAAGGGACACCTTTTCTCTCACATTAGCCAGAGCAGTTTCCTTTTTCACATAGGACAATTAAAAATTAGGTGAATGAAAGACGTGCTTTCAGAGTATGACGCGTCTCTGACCTCTGTTAAGGTCCAATACACGAATCCTTATCTTTCATTAAGCTCTTTTAAGAGCCATCTCCTTGCTCACATTAGCAAAAGCAATATCCTTTCTCACAGACTCAATCCAATTCTCTAAGGTTTATCCCTACCCTAGACCTGGCAGCTCCTTTAAGAATAGCCTATCACTCCTCCTTACCGATACATTTATTGGTGTTAGTGGTGCATGTATGAACCATCTCATTTCTCCCATTTTACCCTCAACCGGTGACACCTCCAACTTCCCGTAGATGCACTTGTTTCGTATTCTTTTTAATGTATTGCCTCCCATCCATTTCAACATGTCCGCAATCATTCGGAAAGTTGAAAATAACTCATTCCTTAGGTTACATGCTCATGGCCTTCAAGTTTCCACAGATACACTCAATTATTACTTTACATGTTTGCTTTTTTGAAAGGTTGAAATAAAGTCTTTCATAGTTCTTGCCATCTTCGAGATTAGGGAACTTAGACTACCTATCATATAACCCCCAACTATTTTGAGCCTCATAGCTCAGACGTTATAGGGTCTTCAACACATGCTGGAATGTGTTGGGACCCAGAGCCTCCTAAGCATGCTCATTTGTCAAATCATAAGGTAGCATCCCCGACCTCAACTATGTCTGTAGTGTAACATTTATGTCCATCAGATGTCTCAATTGATTATGTATATAAGAAATTAAATAATCATTTTCCTCCATTATCCATTACGAGTCAACTTATAGTTTAAGTATAGAGGAACTGGCACGGAGTGTTGGAAACTTGAAAAATGATGCTGAAGTAATGCTAAGGCAACTGGCCTGTCACTTTCACATACATCGTGATTCTATTCATGTAATACTCTTAAGGTTCAAATAAATCCAAGATAAGCCTCATGTCTAGTCATATCTGGAAGTCTAGCACACATTCTATGATCCTGGACAGAAGAGCTAGAACAAGAAGGCCCAGGAGGTTTTCGAGAAAGGAGAAGGCTAAGCAGTTAGTTATGCAGTGTCTTCTATAAAAGCTAGACTTAAACTTACCAAAGGCTCTATGCATGGAAACACAATAACAAATTTCTTGGTTCAAATTGTCGTCAACTTAGACACAAATACTTCTCCTTTCCATAGGGCAACCACATTGCATCCCTTCAATTCTTTATATTATGCTTAAAACCATTAGTGATAAATCACAAATAAGTCGACCTTCCCCATGTAATTCGTAACTGAAACTTACATATGTAGAATTTTTTATATTACAGGATACGAAGATGAGCTCCTTCAAAAGGTCTTCTAGTCTGACGCTCAAAACAAAATTTATTAGCACAGAACTGATCGAGTGATTTATTTTAATTAATAGAATATGAAGGATTGTAAAATATTAGCAGTTATTCAGGAATACTAAAAGATAACAGTTTGCAGATACAAATTAGAAAGGATAAAAGTCATAAAACTACTCAAATGAGAAAGATTTAATTATCATTCCATTGTTAGCTTTCCTCCTTAAATGCCAACTCAATTAGAAAAACTTGAACCCAAACTTGTTCCAATAGTTGATTTTCAACTCAGAGTATGACAGGCAATAGGGGGATACAGTTCCATCTACCTATATCTGTAAGATGCAGACTCTAGTAACCAGAATAACCCAAAATCCACTTCTACAGGGTAACATTTGGACAAAACTCGGAGAACTTTGGTATCACCAACTAGCCAATACAAGTGATCTGCAACGTCTATCACTATTTGTTCTTTGGCCACTGGTAAGATATTTATTTACAAACTAGTATCAGCAACATTTTCACGTATTCGCAAATTTTATTGCATTCAGGAGCTTCTTAAAGAGTTTAAACAAAAACTGGTCCTTGCCATAAATAAACAGGAACAAAACTTGATTGACAAGGTAGATGGGACTTCACCTTTTGTCACACTAAACTCGCTAGAATCAGCCATCATCGGAACTTTCTCGAATGTCATTCTTTTGGAACTCTACACTATCGGTGGTGCTTTTGGTAGGATCTGTTGTCTCATTCTTCTTATCATCTCCTTTTTCAGCCGTTGAAATATTGGCAGGGCTATCCATAATGGAACTGAAGGCAAGTTGAATAGAGTAAAGGAGCAATCCAATGGAATTAATACCGAAAACAAAGGTTGCAAGGTAGCAAATGCCGTTTATGATTGTCCTGCAAAACCCAAAGAATACCAAGAATTTTTAAAAAGGAGATAGACGGGAAACACATTTCAACAAGGAACCACTTAGAGGCAAACCTTATTGTTATTGTTATTTGACGAACCTGCAAACACAGGAGAATGAAATTTCAGCAGACAAACAGGAATACCTTACGAAACTTCTCAACCAAACACGTTGAATGAAATGTTATATAATTAAAAGAGATTCCCAAGATCAGCTCAAAAACAACATGAGTCTGGCGCAAAAGCAAGAGTCAAAAGGTCAAAACATGTAAACAAAAAGTAAAAAAGGAAAAGGGGCTGTTGTGCAATTCTCAGAACTGGTTCCCATGAGCAAAGCATAAGCTTCTAGGTACAAAAGTAAAAAAAATGAAATGGAAAAGAACAAAGTGCTGACAATTGGGTAATGTGCAGGATGCGGAAACGAACACAAAACATTACATTAACCTTATGATGATGGGAAAAACTAGCAAAAGAAAAAAACGAAATCAATAGCACAAGAACACAAAATATATGTACTTCAGTCAAACTAGACCTACTCCACACGGCAGGAGGAAGAAAACTTTATTGAATCTTACAAGAAACCTTACAATGACTACAAAAGCAAATACCGCAATCCTCCTCCTATCTTGAGGACTCATTTAGTGGCTACCTACAAAATCCTCTCTTAATAGCCTCCTTTTCTGTTTCACCTTGCTCACCAACCCTAGGTTTGTAATAAAGTTCTCCCCTTGCCCCGTAGAGTAGGTCTAATTTGACTGAACCACGTATATTTTGTGTTCTTGTACTATTGATTCGGTTTTGTGTTTTTCTAGTTTGTCTCGTCATCATAAGTTAAAGTACTGTTTTGTGTTCACTTTCACATCGTGCACAACAATTGGTATCAGAGCTACAGAATCCGTAAGGAATTCAAAATCATGGATCTAGGTAAACGATATTTGACGACTTTGGTTCGCTCCCTATCTTTCTATAAAAGGATTGTTGAAATCAATTAGTTCATAAAGATCTAAGGGATTTTAGGAATTTCGGGATGGCGAGTAGCAAAGATAATACCATCAAGTTCGATGTAGATAAATTCAACGAAAAGGATAACTTCTCTTTATGGAAAAAGGTCAGGGCTCTCCCCATGAAAGAGGGAGTGTTTAAAACTGTCGCAAGGAAGGATAAAAGCATAGTTTGCAATATTGGCCAATACCGATCTGATATTGTCGACACCGATAAGGTTTGACATATCCCGATCCGATACCGACCGTTACCGATAATGACCGATACCGATGTTGGGGATCTCTTTCCCAATCAATTCGGCAGAGAAAAAAGAACAAAAAAGACCAATCAATAAGGGTGTAAAAGAATATAAATGAAGATAAGTTATTTATTACAGGTAAACCAATCAACAAGGTTGACTACTATTTCATTCAATTTCAAAACTTCTAAGGAACAACACAAAAAATACTTAAAATTATGTCTAAATGTATAAATATTTTTTTCTAATTTTTTAATAATAGTATGTTTTTCGATAACAAAAAAAAATGATACTCCAATCTGAAATTGTTGATATTGTCGATACCGTCGATCTCAATACTCATATGAAGGGTCCAATATCGATTCTGATACCGATACTACGAACATTGCCCTTAAGGGCTTAGCTCTTTAATGAAAAGCTGAGATGAATCCACAAAGCTTCTATGAGCTGTTTTGACGTTGGCCTCATTGCATGTGCTAAGTTCCTAGTCAGGGTAGTTATGCGCAATAGAGGGCCTTGCATAAACCTAGAAGGCCATTTGGAGGATAGGTAGATCTATCCTTTTGGTATGCACTTCCATCATCATCATCATCATCATCACTATCATCCAAATACTCAACCATTAGAGTGGTATTGGCACTGGAGCATGAGAAAGCTCCACAATTTAATTGATAAAGTTTACAGGATAGCTACTAACTTGACATCAACCCTCGAAGAGTGGAAAAGCAACAAGTTCTTTATTTTCAAATGTTTTCAATACATTTGATTCTATATGAAACTGAATTTAATTTTCTTAAATTGCACGGAAATGTTTATACTACATTTATTAGAACAACAACCCACGTCCCCAATGCAGAAGTGAACACAAAACAATACTTTAACCTTATGATGATCGGAAAACTAGCAAAGCAGAAAACCAAATTAATAGCACAAGAACACAAAATATGCATGGTTCGGTTAAACTAGACCTACTCTACGAGGCAAGGGGGAGAAAAAGTTTATTGAATCTTACAAGAAACCTTACAAGGATCACAGTAGCAAATACCGCTATCCTCCTTATTTTCTCTTAAAGATTCCTTTAATGACATCAAGAAAATCCTCTCTTTGATAGACTCCTTTTCTTTTTCACCTTGCTCACCAACCCTAGGTTGGTAGAGAGGCTTAAATAGGCCTCTCAAAACTTGACCTAAGTCAGAAGCCATCTGGACCGTCGAAAAGCCAACTTATAAATTTGATTCACTCAATTAATTTAGTAGATCCCGACCAGACGACAAGCTGGTGGTATGCATGAAACACAACCATGGATCCAAATACTTGATGGACCAAAATCCAACTTTGTTGCTGGTATACTGTCCTACTGATACTTCCTGTTTTCTGGCTATTTTGACTCCTTCTGAGCTTCTTCAAATCCTTGGATAACGTCCGTCACATCTCGTACGAACACGAGCTAAATTCCAACAATCTCCACCTTGACGAGATGTTCTTCTTGCCACCTTATAAGCTAGTTGTCGATGATCTGTGCTCCTTTAACCTTCGCTCAACTTTTGGTCTCTTTCCACTGCTACGGTTTTTTGACTAGATAGAACCATGAAACTCCCGCCACCTCAATCATGTCCTAACTATGACCACTGACACGGTTTTGAACTATAACAGAGAAATAATATTGCCACCGCCACTGTCTTTGCCTCCAGTACCGCAAAATTGCATTTGGCTACTCTACCACGATTTTTGCCTCAAAAATCGAGAGACTGTACTTGCCAACTAAGTTCACTATGGTCTTTTACCACCAAAATTGAGAAACTACACCTGCTCCCTCGGTCACGGTCTTTCCTACCATAATCGAGAGACTACATCATTGGGCCACTGGCACGACTTTTGTCACAGAATCGAGAAAGTATTGCTAGACATAGTCTTCACCACAATCTTTACTACCAGAATCGAGAAGCTGCAATCTTGTCAGTCCCACGATCTTTGTCCCAGATACCGAGAGACTGGTTACACATCAACTCCCCTACCCAGACCGAGTACCATACTCTGATAGGAGTACCAAAATGGAAGTCATCATAGGCTTGTGCTTCCCCTCCACCTCATTCTCTGCAACGACGGTTGCACCAAATGTGATTATGCTTTTGTCGAACCGATACAAATTAGACCGCAATTTTTGCCCTCTCATGGCCCCGAGTTTTCTTTCACTACCCTTATTAGCGAATCGGCATGGCCAATGAAACTATCGGCATGGCCAACAAACTTGTATCATGTCTCATCCAACACGCCCAAAGAGATAAGAGATTTAGCTTCGAAACATGCCTCACATTCACTAGTGCTCGTACCACTTTATCGAACATCCGAACATTGATGTTTCCTGTGTCAATGGCCTTATAAGACGCATTGTTCCCCATGTAAACACTACCACCATCTAACTCCTTATTGACACATGTGAAACGAGCACCGAGAGTCAAGAATCCAATCCTTGGAGAAGACGTCATTTCCGCTGTGAATTACAAGCACATCAAACAGGAACTCCTCGGCTTTCATAGCAAAACTGGTTTGACCCTAACTTTTTGAATGGGCACAATTAGCCTTCTTCTCCAACCACTCTTTATACTTTGAACAATTCCTTTCATGTGCCCCTCATGTTTGGAGAAAAAACATTAATTGATATCATGTCCTGACGATTTGGAGTTTCCCCTTCCGCTTTTACCTCCATCCTTATTCTTCGACATTTCCCCTTCATTGACAAACAATCAGGATGACTCCTCGACAAGATTTAGCCTCTTAATAATTTTTGTAGAATATTTTGGAGTAATTGTTATATTTTTTATTGATAATCTCTTGGCTATTTATAGCCTTACAACCCTTCATCTTACATTAATACCCCATTAAAACTCCATGTAGAATATTCTAATATTCCAACAAATATACCAAGAATATTCTAATATACCAACAAATATACCAATAATATTCTAATATACCAACACTCCTCAAGATGGGCGAAAGATATTCACTAAGCCCATCTTGTCACATCCTCTAATCATATCTGCAGAGTTAAGTCCCTTGGTCATATTGTCCGCTACCTGCTCCTTGGTTGGAACATGACCTAGCTCCAGTAGTCCACGGTCCAACTTCTCCTTGATGAAGAACCTATCGATCTCGATGTATTTGGTCATGTCATGCTGCACTAGATTGTTGGCGATACTAATGGCTGACTGGTTGTCACACCACAACTTTATCTTGGCTCCTTGATCCAGCTTCAGCTCCACCAGCATACTATTCAGTCATAGCAGCTCTGCAACTCCCAAGGCCATAGCTCTGTACTCCGCTTCAGCTGCCGATCTGGCCACCACTGACTGCTTCTTATTCCTCCAAGAGACTAAGTTGCCTCCTAAAAATATGCAATAGTCCGAGGTAGACCTCCTGTCATCAGTACAGCTAACCCAGTCAGAATCACAGTAGCCCTTGATGCTCAAGTGATCATTCTTCCTGAATATCAACCCCTTTCCGGGGACACCCTTCAAGTATCTCAAAATCTGGTACACTGCGTCCATATGACCCTTACTTGGGTCATGCACGTAGCGGCTCACCACACTCACTGCAAAGCAGATATTAGGACGTGTGTGGATCAAATAGATCAACTTGCCCACCAGCCTCTGGTATCTGTCTCGGTCAACTGGTTCTCCAGCCTCAGCACACAGCTTGAACGCTTGCTTGATCGACGTCGCTGCATGTCTGCATCCCAACATCCATGTCTCTGTGAGAAGGTCCAGCGCATATTTCCTCTGAAAAAGAACAATCCCCTCTGCTTCTCGAGCAATCTCAATCCCAAGGAAGTACCGAAGAAAACCAAGGTCCTTCACCTCGAACTCCTTGCCAAGCTTCCCCTTGAGTCGGACAATCTCCTGCTCATCATCTCCTGTGATAATCATATCGTCCACATACGCAAGCATGGTGATGTGGCCTCCACTCCGACGGAAGAACACAGTATGATCAGTATTAATCTGCTGATATCGCATCCCTATCATCGTCCTCCTGAATCTGTCAAACCACGCTCGAGGAGACTGCTTCAGTCCATAGAGAAACTTCTTCAACCTGCAGACCTTGCCCACTGTCTTATCGGTGCAGAATCCTGGTGGTATCTCCAAGTATACTTCCTCCACTAGATCCTCATGAAGAAACGCATTCTTCACATCCAGTTGGTGTAGCTTCCATCTACCATTCGCTGCCAAAGAAATCAAGGTCCTTACGGTGCTCATCTTCGCCACTGGTACAAAGGTCTCATCATAGTCAATGTCGTACGTCTGACTATATTCTTTTGCCACCAATCGAGCCTTGTAGTGCTCTACTTTTCCATCTGGGTTCTGCTTCACAGTAAAGACCCACTTGCATTCGACTGTCCTCTTCCCCTCTGGCAGTTTATCAGTTCCCAAGTGTGATTCTTCTCAAGAGCGCCTAACTCCTAGTGCAACGCAGCTTTCCACTTTGGATCATTCTTGGCAATCTGCCAATTGTTAAGTAGAATAATACTATCCAAAGATGCAATGAATGCTCCATAAGAAGAAGAGATGTTATTATATGAAACAAACTGAGCAAGGTCCCAACCATATCTATCAGGAGAATTTTCCGTATTGCTGCGAGTGGTCCTACGTACTGATAATGGTGTGGGAGGAGTAGAAAGAATGATATCACCTGAAAGAAAATCTGGTGGTGGTGGTGTAGGTGTCTCAGGAGTTGAGACGGACGCAGGCAAGGGACTTGGCACTAGCACTATAGGTACTGGTCCTGCAGTTTGCTTCCCTTTCCTGTTGTAAGTAAGTAACTCCCATTGAGCCGTGGGCCTTACACCTCTTATCGCCTCCCCATGTTCCTCTTCACTCTCCTGCTTCTCCTCAAACGTTCCTTCATGTCATACTTCTAAATCGGTCACCACACTCTCACCAATCTCCCTCTCTCGCTTCATACTCTCAGTATCAGGTGAGTTGCTCATGGATGAGATTCCCTCCTGACGGTAGTATGGCTCAAACTCCATGAAGTGAACATCTATGCTCACAAACTTCTTCTCTACTGGGCTCCAGCATACGTACCCCTTCTGAGTCGCCAAATAGCCCACAAATACACACTTGACTGCTTTGGAGTCAAGTTTCCCAACAGATGGTCTGTTGTCCTTCACAAAACATGCGCAGCCAAACACCTTTAGTGGGAGTATCCCACTAGTATTTTCTTACAATATCTCATATAGAGACTTCCATCCCAGTACCTTCGAGGGCATCCTGTTGATCAATCGAACTGTTGTCAACACTGCATGCCCCTACAGACTCTGTGGGACATTCATGGCGATCATCATGCTCCTTGCCACCTCCAGAAGGTGTCTGTTTTTTCTTTCTGTCACTCTATTCTGTACTGGTGTGTATGCACAGGTGGTCTGATGCTGTATCCCTTGGACTAACAGGTATTCCTCAAGTGCTTTGTTGGTATACTCTGTTCCATTGTCAGACCTTAATACCTTCACCACTGCTATGTACTGAGTCTGGACATGTTTATGAAAGTCCCGAAAACAGGCAAAGACATCACTCTTATTCTTCATCAAATACAGTCAGGTGACACGAGAGGAACAATCAATAAAAGAGACGAAATACTTGTAATCATTCATAGTAGTTGTGGTGCACGGCCCCAGACATCAGAATGTATAATATCAAAAACAGAAGAGCTCCTATGGCCCGTACCAACATATGAGCTCCTAGTAAATTTGTTTAAATCACATGTATCACATACTAGTTTCTCTTTATTTGCCTTCTCATAAATAGATGGATACAACCTACTCAAAATACCAAAAGAGGAGTACCCCAACCGCCTGTGATGGAGTATCAGTATATCCTCGGCACTCATCTTTGGTCCTTCCATTCCTGCCCTTTCTGCCACAGACACCAATGCCGAATCCAGTCCTTCCCGATCCATGTACCACAGTCCATCATGCCAAGTGCCAGTCCCAAGTCTTCGTCCCGTCTCCTTCTCCTGGAAGATCACCTTAGGAATATCAAAAGAGACAATACATTTTAGTTGGAGGATTATAGAACTAATGGACAAAAGGCTGACTAAAAAAGAAGGAGCATGTAAAACATTGGATAATCTTACTGAACCTGTACAATCGACAGTACCATTACCGACCACTGGCTGAAAAGTACCATCGGCTGTTTGAATGTTGTCTGTAGATGCTAGGTGAATGTGGGAAGAGAACTCACTAGCATTCCCTGTCACGTGTCGAGACGCACCCGAATCGACAATCCAGTCCGACGATCTAAGGGGAGACATAGATGCAAGGACGAGTAAATCATCCGTACCTTCCGATGGATGGACATACATGGCAGCGTTGCCTCTGGCAAAGACTGAGGTGGACTCCTCCTCAGTCTCACTCCTCATGTCTCCATCGCTTGACGCTCTCTGCTTTCTCCTAAGTACTTCCAGCATGCCCAGTAGTGCATGATCCTCCTCAGTATAGGCACCATTAGATCCCTCCTCGCCTTCTGCTACCAGCAGGTTCGTCCGATAACCTCCTCGACTACCCCGTCGATCCCTACAACCACGGCTACGTCCTCCAAACTGTCCACGTCCGCCACTTGAATTACCCTCCTTGGGTGATTTGGTGCAAGCATACCTCAGATGGCCTACCTCCCCGCAGTTGTAACACTGCCGGGGGTCTCCCTTAGGTCCTGTGCCGCCTGAATTGGCAACCGCCAGTACTGTCTTCACTTCAAGAGGACCACATGTCCCTGTCTGTAACTTGATACGAGTCTTCTCCTGGATCATGGCCGAGATAGCCTCCTTAAGTGTAGGAATCTTCGGTTGGGCTAGAAGTAGTGCTGTCCTCTGAGCAAACACTACGACCAGACCCTTAAGAAACTTCATCGTCCTCTCCTGCAGACATATCTGTCTCTCCTTATACTTCGGGTCCTCGCAGCTCGTCCGATCTGAGAAGTGATCATAATCCAACCAAAGACGCTCCAACTCCGTGGCATACTCATGTACCGTCTTCTCTCCCTGTACAGTGTCGTCGATCTCCCCCTTGATTTGGAAAACCCTCAAGTTATTCCCCACACTATCGTAGGTTCTCCTCAACTTCTCCCACACGTCTTTCACCATCTCAAGGCCATCCACTGTGGCGGCGATCGACTGGACTAAAGAATTGAGGAGCCAAATGTATACCACCATATGAGTGGACTTCCACTGGTCGCGTCCTGCCGAGCCCTCATCCGGCTCTGTCTTCTCTCCTGACAAAAAACCCTCCAAGTTCTTCCCTGCGAGGGTTCTCCTCACCCGTCGTGACTAACTCAGGTAGGTGGCCGGTCCATCAAGCTTCAAATTGATGGATGGAAGCTCCAACTTCGCCAATGTTCGTTTCGTGCTCTCACCAGCCGACAGTTTCATCAGCTTCATCAACGTTACGACCTCCGCAGAGTCCAACTTCTTGATGATCTCCTCCATCGATCCTCTTCTCCGATCACCTCACACCCGCCCCACGATTCACGTTCGCCCTCTTCGTCCTCTCCTAGACCCGATCATGTCTCTCCCCCATCAGATCTAGGCATTCGATGTCAACGTCTGGAACGACCCGCGGGAGACGCCAGGAACCGCGCAGAAGGCTCCGCGGGAGTCGCGGCTTCGCGATGGTGGTGGCGGGCGAGCAGTGCGGCAGCGGTGGTGGCGGGCAGCACGGCAATGGTGGCGGGCGGCGCGGCAGCGGTGGTGGCGGACGGTGTGGCAACGGTGGCGGTGGTGGCGGCTAGGGATTGGGAGGTGGTGGCTAGGGTTTGGGCTCTGATACCATGTAGAATATTTTGGAGTAATTGTTATATTTTTTATTGATAATCTCTTGGCTATTTATAGCCTTACAACCCTTCATCTTATATTAATACCCCATTAAAAACCCATGTAGAATATTCTAATATCCCAACAAATATACCAAGAATATTCTAATATACCAACAAATATACCAAGAATATTCTAATATACCAACAATTTTATTATTACGAAGGGTAGTTGTAAACAGGGGCGTAGACAGAATTTTCACCTAAGGGATGCGACATACTATTAAAAAATAATAAATTATAATAAATACATTTATTGTTCCAAAAATATCATATCTTAATACCAAATATCATAAATTATTACTGAATTAGTACGAATAGAAACAATATAAAGTATCAACCCAATTAACTGATTAACATGAATAGGAACATTATGATTCACCTATCAGTTTAGTTAAGTGGTCCATTAATTGGGTTGGCTCCGAGTAAAGAATGTGTTGCCACTATAGGTAATCGAGGTCGAAGATTTATCGGGATAGTACTATACCCAAACCCGACCTCGAACTTGGGCGTAATTTTATTTTAAGCCACATTCCGCTCGTCCCTATTTTTAAAATCCCAAACCCGTCCCTCGGAAAAAAAAAAATACCTTATCTCTGTCGAGTTCGTAGGAAATTGCCATCCCTAATAGCATCGTTTAATACTTTGAAGTTAGAAAATGCCTACAACTAACTAATTGTCCTTTTTCATTATAAGTAAGCTAGGAGACTTTTACTTTATATATATATATATATATATATATATATATATATATATATATATATATATATATATATATACGAGTAGTGTTCTACAAAATGGCAAAACTCCTTAATGGATGGTACATTTGAGGGGGCGTTATAAACCTCAAAATTGAATTTTCCTAACACTAGTCGTTATGCGTCACTGGTTGTAAACCCCCTGATCCTTTTCAACCTTCACCTCTTAACTATTATTTTAAAAGTTTGGAATTATTAATCTTGTCATTATTATTATCAGCATAATCGCATAATCTCCGGTTAATTTAATTAGTTTTTTCGAATGATACTAAGGTTAATATTACTTTAATTATCAGCATTAATTTTATTAGGCATCTATCATTTATCATGATCATTTTGAGATTTTTTTATTGTTGCTAATATAATTTAAATCATTATTAAAAATCTTTATTGTAGTACTATTAGATAATGATCGATCCTACTATTTAAATTAAAACCTCTAAACTAAGTTCCTTAATTACTTGCTAATTAAGTTATGATTATTAAATTCTAAACTAGCTTTAATAGTATCCTAATTAAGTTTTTTTTTGTTTTAACTCAGTACTCACAGGTCACTCTCTTAAGGAAACTCTCTCTCTCTCTCTCTCCAATCAGCACTCGGCGACATTTTCTTCCCCCGACGCATGCCAAAAATCACCCGCCCCCACTATCACCTTCCTCCTCCTCCTACACTTTCATCTACACCATTTCCACCCTCCATTCTCATCGCTTCAACCACCACCGCCAGGCAAAACTTCTCACCCGCCTCCCCGATGTCAACCCGCTACCACCTCTCCTCTGGTATGCTCTGAAAGCTCCCAACTCCCCGACGTCGCCTCCACCGTCTTCCCGCAGAGCGCCATCCCCTCCAGTGTTTGCTTCGCCAACCACCGCACCAAACTCTCGCCTGGCTTCTGGCCAAGTCCAGCCCCACCTCGCCTGCCACCGTTTCAGCCATCCCGACCGCCTATAGCCCTGGTAGCCACCCCTCACCAACTCCTCCTCGACCTCGCCATGTCCCCTCTGCGTCCTACCGACCGACCGGATTCTCAGTTGCCACCACGCCCTCTCGCCTCAAGCCATCTATGCATGGCTCCAGCCTCACCGTGCCGCCTCGCCATCCTGCTCGACAACGACCATGAGTATGCATCGCAGACGGCACCTTGTGACATTGTCCTCGATGACAACTAAAGCTAACCAATTATGGACAATGGACAATGTATATTGCGCTCTCCTCTGTTCTTATGTTATGGATTGCAAGCAGTTCTTTTATGGTGCTTCGTCTCTGTTCTTCTGGACTCAGATTATTTTCCACAATTGAGTACTATGGTTTCTATTAACAAACTGGCATGGTTTATATGAAGTTGGCTATTTTTTGGAGGTATGGTATTGCTCGCAACTAGTAAGGCAAGTATTGATTACTAATCACATAAGTGGCTACTACAGACCTATGAAGAAAGAAACTGATTTTTCGCAAATAATGATTGTTTGTTCACACAGGTGTCCATTAGTGCCAATTGCACCAGAAGCCTCTTTTTTTCATTTCTTATTTAAATATGTAGCATCTTTTTAGTTGGCTTTTTACTTATGTTTATTAATTACTAGGAAGCCCTCTTTATTCATTTCTTATTAAAAACATATAGTATCTTTTTAGTTGGCTCCCTTTTTTTACTTATATTTATTAATTACACTTGGACATTAGCTGTTAGTGTAGTTACTAGAAGTGAATCATGGTAAACTTCACACCCTTTTTCCTATTTGCACTCACTCCCATAATACTACTGTTCACACACTAATCCAATTTGTGCACTCCTTGACATTCATGTAACCAACTAAGTAGCACAATCTTATTCTAGTATTTATTCAACAATTAATTGTACGATTTTATTTGGGTTTGTTTGGGCGAGTACATTGACCGTATTTGCACTGATTCGTCACCAAAACAAGCTTATATCTTTTGTGCGGGCCTTGCGTCTCAACGAGACTTGCGTGGTTGAGTGTGTGACGTCTTTCTAACATAGTTTTATATATTGTTTGATATATTTGAACACCGGCCAAATTAACCCTATTTTCTAGTACCATGTGCGTCTACGGACTACGTTTAACTCTAAAATGTCAACTTTAGGCACTTTGTCCAAATTGAAATTATGGATATTATTTTTTCGTTTCTCGTGCATTCTAGGACTGATGGTGATGCATGGTAGTTAAAGGTGCAGCTCGCAGCAAGACACAACAACTGCGTCTTGCAACTCACTAGACGAACTACCTTTCTCCGGACGAACCCAAGACAACCAAGAAAAGATGTCTTATTTTTTTAGGCACGTCTTATGTTTTTTTTCTTTTTTTTCTACAAAAAAATTTAAGGTAGGGAGATGGTCCTTATCTCATATAAGTGGGAGCGACGTAGTCATTTTTACGGTTGCTAAGATTGGCTACAGTTGAACTGAAAAAACTAAAATTTACTTAAAGTGTGGTAGGAAGGATACAAATTTTTATTAGTTCCGTTGATTGTTGTTGCTGCTCTGATAGTTCACTTAGTTATATTTTAACATATTTTTGTTAATTTTAATATGTTATTTAGTTTTATTTCTTATATTACTAATTTATT
Organism: Iris macrosiphon; assembly: GCA_036927795.1. Classification (NCBI taxonomy): domain Eukaryota; kingdom Viridiplantae; phylum Streptophyta; class Magnoliopsida; order Asparagales; family Iridaceae; genus Iris; species Iris macrosiphon. The sequence continues at coordinate 142,814,296 of JAYESA010000014.1, forward strand.
TATTTATGTCTGTATATTTTTATTTTTATTACTTTTGCGCCTGAGACGATATGGACGCTTTGTATCTCGAGTGTGCATTGCGCCTTTGGCTACCTTGTAGTGATGTTTATTTCAGCTTCCGGATTCGTCTGCTCCGATTCATTTCTCGTACCCTTCCGTATCTAACAAGATCATGTTCGATACGTCGACTCTTCACCAAACGCGGGCCAGACAAGTATACCTTGATGTTTATACTTCAGTTTCCTTTACTCATCTATTATTTTATTATATCATTATGTTATTATATTAACTGACTTATTGATCGATTTTTCGGGCATCTGCGTTAGACTCGGGTGCGATCAACCGATTGAGGCGATCGGGACCGATGGATAGCGGTGTTGTCTATTGTATCTTGTGAGGGGTACCATGTACCTTGTTGTATCATTGGATACAGACTTGATCCATGACACGACACTTATGCATTCATGTCGGGCACGTACCCCGTGTTCGACTTATCGTTATAACGTCCGAGACGTGGACCAGTTATAGAGATCGTCAACAAGGTTGTAAAAATCGCTTGTCGGCCGCTAGTCGGTTCGCGGGGACTAAGGATTAATCGGATTAATCGAGGACTAGTCGAATTAGTCAGTTTGGGATTTTTTTTAATTTTATATATATATGTAATGTGCAGACAATTCATATATATATTTAAAAGTTTTTTATTTTAAATTGGTGCACTGTGCAGCCAATCCAGTATAAGACAATGCATATATATATATAAAAAAAAAATCGATCAAGTAAAACAGCATATATATATAGCAGCAGCATCATATATATATTAAATTGGTGCACTGTGCAGCCAATCCAGTATAAGCCAATGCACAGCATATATATATATATATATATATATATATATATATACACGTTCACTGCTCACTGTGCACAGCACACTATAAGACATCCAAAAGTAGCAGCAGCTACAACTACAAGTCTACAAGTGCCCACGTGGACCACAGCAAGCTTTTTATTTTTTTTAATTGTAATGCTCACACCTCATATATGACAACAAAAAGCTTAAGAAAAAGAATTTTTGGAATGCTCACAGCTCAGCTCATAATTGGAAAGTTCACTGCTCACAGCTCATATACAACTACAAATGCTCACTGCTCACAGCTCAGGTCAGTCGTCTTTTTTTCTTTGGAACTTTTTCCTTTTATTCTTTCTCCTCCTCCTTCTCCGTCTCCTTCTCCTTCGAGTCTTCTCCTTCTCCTTCTTTCTTCTTTCTTCTTTCTTCTTTCTTCTTTCTTCTTTTTTTTCTTTTTCTGAAATGAAGATCAGTCGGCCGACTAGGCACCCCTAGCCGCCTAGGGCCGCCTAGTCGGCCAACTAGGGCAAATTAACCGCTGCACCGATTTTCTCCCGCCTAGACCAGAAATCGAGTCAGCGGCGACCGACTAGCCCGACTTTTGCAACACTAATCGTCAAGCAAGATTCTTATTTCATTGTTATATTGCGGACTCGTAGATTTCTTGTGATACTCTTGGATCTCTCGTGGACTCATGATAGATAGGTAGATACTAGGATTTGATTGGACGAGTCTTGGATGCGAACGTGCGGTCACATTGGGTGGGGAGGACGGATACTAGACGCTTGAGCTCTTTTGCACGCCTTCATAGTTGCTCACATACTTTACGCAGTGTTTTATGCCTAATAAAGCTAGTGCCTCGACGGAGCACACTTAGTTGGCAGTACCCCCCTTTGCCTGACAGCTTATATGTGCGAACGTTGTCCTCACCTTGCATTTTACTTAGCTAGTCAGCCTTGGTTGTACCCCCGTGATCTCGTAGAATGTGTTATCAATATATACATTTATTGTTCAACTTTCAGCATGACATTACGTATCTTGTTGCGTTCTTCTGGGGACCTGATTTCCTTCAAGACTTAGGCAAGCAGATCGGAGGAGCGCGAATCGGAGACTATTCAGAGCTGCCCCAGCCAAGGACGATGAGATCTTTTTGTCGGAGTACCTTACCAACGATAGTACTTCCACTTTGGGATCCGTATTTCCTCTCCATGTAGCAATATTCATATCTAGTTATTTTTCAGCATTTATGTTTCAGATATTTAGTTCTTTGTTGTTTCTGATTTAGTTTTTTCTGTGGATGAGTTTAATTTACCTGCCTGTTACATGGCATTTATAGACTGGAGTTCACTTTTATACAGCAGAGTACGCTCTGGTGGGTCCAATGGGGTTGGATCCATCCGTAGTCGTATTAGTTGGTCACTGTCGCATTGCATGGTCCTACGTATTTTGGGATTGGAACATGGCAGTAGTAGTTGCTTCCTTTCCGCATAGAATTGTTGTCACCAAATGGTCATACGACACCGACTGCGAATAAAAGAGTAATAGCACTTAGTCTTCCTCCTCTAGCTTTACTTCTAGGAAGATCATTGACAATCTTGTTGAAGTTGTTTAGGTGATTTAGGATTGTATTCCCTTCCTTCATGGGTAAGCTGTAGAGTTGCTTCTTAAGTACAGCTCGTTTGACAATGGATTGTTTTGCAAAAGATCTCTAACTTAAACCATAAACCTGTCGTGCAAAAATCTCCGACATAACGTTGTAAATCACCCATCTGTAAGATAGAGCTCTATCGTGCTTTGTGCCCTCTGATCCATGTCCTCTCATGAACTCTACATCATATCCGAAGGCCTTTTATCTAAAGTTTGTAGTATCGGTATCAGAATCAGTATCGGATCCTTCCTATGAGTATCGGGCTCGGCGGTATCGGCAGTATCAACAATTTTTGATCTAAGTATCGAATTTTTTGTATCGGAAAGCAAATTATTATTGAAAAAATTTACATTTAGGCATAATTTTAAGTATTTTCTGTGTTGTTTCTTAGAAGTTTTGAAATTAAATGAAATAATAGTCAACATTGTTGATTGGTTCACCTGCGATAAATAACTTTTCTTCATTTATGTTCTTTTATATCCTTACCGATTGGTGTTTTACGTTCAATTTTCTCTACTATATTTACTAGGAAAGAGACGCCTAACGTCGGTATCAGTCATTATCGATAGCGGTCGGTATCAGATAGGGACATGTCAAACCATATTAATATCGGCAGTATCGGATCGGTATCGGTCAATACTGCAAACTACGATTTATTAATACATTCAGTTGCACAAGTAGCTGAAGTTCAAACATTCCTTCGATGCAAAATGTATTGTCAAAGTGAGCACCCTTGTAGAACAACACCATTTGGCCAGCATTGATGTACATCCTCGGACCACCATTACGCACGAGACTTCCAGAGATCGGGTTCTTAGTGACGACAGGTACATGTTTCACGTTATGTAGAGTGACTTCTTCGAAGTCAGCTTCAAGACTAATCTTCCAATGTCTTTTACTTTGGCTTTGGTCTTGTTCGTCATAATCACCTTCTCTACCGAAGGTTCATAAGTTGCAAATAGGCCATTCACGCCATTCACGGAAGACACGTGACAAGAGGCTCTAGTGTATACCCACCAGTCGGTATACACAACAGATGCATATACCCGTGAAATCATAGCAACCAGGTAAGCTCACCTTCCTTGTGATCCTTCTGCTTTAATTTGGACAGGAAGTATCTTCTGTAGTGGTCATTCTTATTGCAATTGAAGCATACCACATCCACTTTGGGCTTCGGTTTGAAAGATTTAGACTTCACACTCAGGTTCTTGAAGTCTTTTCTTTTGTTGAAGCCAGACTTCCTCGTCCTTTTGTTCTCAAACTAGACCATGTTTGTCTTATCAAACTGTTTGGACAGAGAGGCACTTTGATCTTGTTTCAAGCTTCATCCTCAATATGAATGAAGCGCTCAAGATCCTTCAACTTAACTTCAGCTTTCTTTCAGTACATATCGACCATAAACCGATCCCAACTAGAAAAGAGTTTAGAAAGAATCACGCATACCATGAATTTGTCAACAAGAGGCATATCATCTTCCTCCAGCTTTTGTTGAAGTTTCATTAGTTCCTTCACCTTGTGCATTACGATCTTTTCGTCTTCAAATTCTATAGTCATAAATTTGTTGGCAAGATATATTTTGGACATGTTTTCATCGTCATTGTATTGTTTCTCGAGAGACTCCAGATGTCCCTAGTCTTTTCCTTTCCTTTTTGTTGTAGGATTCGGCTTAGTTACCCTCTAATGAATTGAGAATTAACAATTTTCGGAGGTTGTTCTCTTTTCCATTGTTACATAGGAGCGATCACAACAGCAATAGACCCGTTTATGCAATAGTCGGTTCTGAGAACGTATTCCATATTGACGAGTAGGAGATAAAACTAATTTTTCCTCTCCAATTATTATATTGCTCACCATCAAATTTTTCAAGTTTGTGAAAACTTTTATTAAGTAGACTTGTAAGGGCATCGATCATGTAGACGTGCTAAGAGATTCTTGAAACTTATAAGTATTACAAGGAACCTCGCTTTGAAATTGTTGATGATTTTTCTAAACTTCTCGTACAAGTCTAATAGATTTAGCAAATAAAACTGCAATAGTAATAGACAACATAATGGCCACAAAGAAAGATTGCAATAGAACTTCTAAAACGCTCCCTTTGATCAACCATACGTGAGGTGATGAACAGACTCAATGGAATGAAGTATGTATACTGAGGCAGAAGGACTCTTTGCAGGACGATACGAATTCAAGAGAACGATACTCCTTGTCTCGATCAGTTCTGACTCTCTTGAGTTGTTATCCCATTTGACGTTTAGTTTCAGCCTTAAAGTCTTTGATCTTCTCGAACGTTTCATCTTTCGATTTCAGAAGATAAACGAAAGCGTACTTCGAAAAGTCGTCGATGAAGGTAATACTTCATCTCGGCCTTTGTGGAGAAGTTCATGATGTCACAGATATCTGAGTGCACTAACTCAAAAAGATCTATACTTCAGTTCACCCACATAAACGACTTTCTTACAATTTTTGTCTGCACACAAACTTCACATTTCTCTACTTCCTTACCACCACATTTGGAAATAAGGTCTAGACTAGACATTTTATTAATTCTTTTACAACGAACATGTCATATTGTGTCATAACTCAAAAGAGTAACCAAAAATAGACACTTCATTAATGCATTCAGCAGTAGTTACAACTTGTAATTTGAATTCCTTCGGAACAAAAAGTTTTTCTGAAGTATGCTCCTTTATAGGACATCACCATCTGCTCAGCCTTTATGTCCATTCTCAAGTCTACATTGTATAGCATACTCCAGAGTTCAGGTTCCAATAACATGTACGTGCTTCATAGTAAGTGACTTTTTCGAAGTCAGTTTTTGCACCACTGACCCGATCCCCAACACTTATGTTTGTGATTTGTTAGGTTCATAAGTAGTGAACTATTTCTTATTTGAACATACGTGACAAGATGCACTGATATCCACCCACCAATCCATGTCCACGCTCGATGAGTCAACATGCGCAATCATAGCAACCAAATTAAACTCACCTTGCTTTTTTGATTTTGGTTTTGGCTTGGAGTTGGCAGTCCTTCTTGAAGTGGTCATTCTTGCCACAATTGAAGCAAGCCCTATCGTTACTGGACTTGGGCTTGAAAGAAGCTGACTTCACCTTCAAATGGTTGGAGTCCTTTAATTTTGTTGTCGGAAGTCTTATGCTTCCCTTGCGGTCTCCAAATTTGACTATATTGGCCTTAGCAAAATGTCTGAACAGTGTGTCCACTTTGATCTGGATTCCCACTTCGTCTTCAATACAAATGAAGCATAGAAATTCTAGAAAGATCTCTGCCTTCTTGCGGTACATATTGGTAGAAAACCGATCACATCCAGTAGAGAGCTTGGAGATAACTACTTCCACCGTTACCTAGTCTGCTTGAGGCATTTCCTTCTTCTCAAGTTTTCGCTGCAACTTCAGTAGTTCTTTGACTTGTAGCAGCATGGTTTTCTCATCTTCAAATTCTATTTTCATGAATTTGTCGACGAAATATATTTTGCACCACCTCTCGTCATATTTAACTGTCTTTCAAGAGACTCTCGAACATCTCTTACAAACACTTTCTTGTTGTAAAATTCTATCATGGAATCATCTATGGAGTTGAGAATCAACAACTTGTATAGGTTGTTGTCTCTCCTCCATTTTTTTTGCGTAGTAATCACGTTTACCAGAGGTTGAACATCACCAGTCTATGGATTTCGACTCTGTCAACACATAATCCACGTTGACAAGTTGAAGATTTGAGACTAATCTTCCTCTTCCAGGAGTTGTAGTGCTCTCCATCGAACTTATCAAGTTTGTGAAAACTTGTGTCTATGAAACTTGCACAATTTTCCATCTTTGTTGCTCGGATCTTACTTTGACACTATTTTCCGGGTTATAAAGATCGTACAAAGCATGTAAACAACAAAGGTTACAACAACTAGAAAATGAAGATTACAAGGTGCTGGAAATGTAAGCCTTTAAAAACTTACAACACAGTTGCTACAACAAAAAACAAAATAAGAAGAACGAGACAGAAATCCTTGTTGAAGTGATTAAAACCATCATTGCTCAAAGCAATATTCGACCATTTTTTCGTCGATCTGCTCCCATGAACCAACAAATTCACCAATATAACTTATGCAACGCTCACCGTCACCCTCGAAATGAACGGACAACATTGGACTCTCGAACAGCACTCCGTGGCTTCTTCTACTTGCTGCTAACTCTCATCTCGTAGCATATAATCTCTTAAGTCACTTCCTCCAAAAGAGAAAGAATAGAGAATATATAGAGAAGCCAATCCCCTAGCAGCCCACTACCTATAATGGGTAGACAGTACTAAAACTGAAACCCCCCATATTGAAGCACACGAACAACCACGCTAGAGCACACGTCCCACAGGAGCATAGTCTCGCTGGAGCACCAATCCCGCGGAAGCACAGCCTCGCTAGAGCACCATGCGTATGTGCGAAGTGCAAAGTGTGTCATCAAAGCACCACTTTGCGTCCTTCACCCACGTCCACATCCGAGTCCTAGAAAAAATTTCAAGGCATTGATGACAAAAACATATGTTTCTTGGAGGATTTGAACATTACCCTCTCTAGTAAAACACTCCATTATATCAACTATATAGACTATCACTCCCGTTATGTACAAGTCAATAAAAGAAGAATCTTATACTGAAAAACACACTTGAGGTTCCTACATAGATGTAGGAACATTTCTAGAGAATGGTTTCTGTAACACCCCGTTCCGCTCAAGCGGACTGCCGTCTCAACCGGCAATCGTGCAGCTGTCCTGACCCGCTTTGCCTCGATCAAGAAACAAAGGATATCCAGACTTGCCCCTACAGGAATCCGGCTTAGGCTTTCAGAGGCTCGCTCGACGTATCGCTCTACCGAGGCGAATCATCGCTAAGGTGGGTGGCTACGGTGAACTTGTCTTTGCTTAGCCAGCACACATAAAATCTGGAATATTCATGCTAGTCGCTAGGTGATTCACCCCCTGCATGCTAATAAATCCAACGCACCTAGCTAAGAGAATAATCCCAACCTGTATTGCTATGCTAGAACATGAAAAATGAAATACTGCTTATATATGTTCAGACCCTTGCATGCTAAGTCCCTAACGGTTTCATCTATCGGCTTACCTTCGGGTCCGAGCAACGTGTTTACTTATGTTCCTTAGAAACGCATGCTTGTCTGCTTGAACGTTGCCATGTTTTCATCCAAACCCCGGAAGACTACTACGTAGTCGTTCCGTGCCTGAATGAACCTGCAAGTATCCGGGACCATTGGGTCGCCAAGGCAATCCCCGAACCAGGGGCACGCATCAGGGTAACGAATACTGAACGTGAATCCTTTAACGTGACAACTGAATGATAATCACATCAAGTTTATATCTGAACGAGAATCACGTCACGTAACGAACGAATCGCAGCTCTTGGAGCAAACGCTCGTTCAGATCACGAATCATGGATTATCATTCAAGTTGTGGATTGAAACTGACCCTGACCTGCATATCGCGGACAACTTGTAAAAAGGTGATCTTCGGATCTCGTTCCACGGGCGGTCACTGGGGCACTGGGACCGACCCGATCCGGATGGAACCTCACGATAGTCTCACGTGCGGACAGGATGGTGTGTAGCGCCTCACGTGCTTCGTTGCATACCATCCTTGTTCAAAGACTAAACGGTCCTTTATGGCTATGCCAGCGACAAAGGTTCATATAGATAAGTCATCCTCGCTTAGTGTAAACCCCCTGAATTTTCAAAATTTTAAAACTGGAATTTTTCACAATTTTCTGGAATTTTCTGGGATTTTTCTGAAATTTAAAAACAGGGTTTTAATTATTCAATAATTTTTAATTGATATTAAATGATATTAAAATATTATGAAAATAATATTTTTGGATGTAAAATGAAAAACTGGACTTAGGACAATTTTTCTGGAATTTATCGGACCCCGGACCTATTTTTAAATGCCTGAAAACTATTTATTTAATTAATTAATTATTTAATTATTTATTTTACTGATTATTAATATTATTATTATTTTTTTTATTTTATAAAACCTAGCCCAGCCCGTTGGGCCGGCCCAGCCCGGCCCAACAGACCCGAGCCCAACCCCTAGCGGGTCGGGTCGGACCCGCACCCGAACCCGCCCGCTCGCCCGCAACCCGCCACGACCCTCTCCCTCTCTCCCCGACTTTCCCGGCGCCCCCGCCGGCCACGTCGCCGCACCCCCGCGCCCCTCGGCCCCTCCACTCCGCCACGCCCCCGCCATTTCCGGCCACTCCCGACTCCCCAGCCGCCTATTTAAACCCTAAGGCCACCGCCCTAGCCTACCCCGCCACCACCACCGTCCCACCAGCTCCCCCGCCGACGCCGAGACTCCGCCGCCGACCATACGCCGCCAGCGCCGCCCGCCGCAGCTCCCTCCTCCGCCTCCCCCTTCGTCTCCGGCGCCTTCCCCCACCGCAGCCACAGCAGCAGCAGCAGCAGCGGCAGCTCCGCCGCCGTCCACGCGCCGCCGGCGAGCCTCGAGCGCCGCGCCGCCTCGCCGCAGAGCCCCGGCCCCCTCCGCCGCAGCCCGGCCGCCCTCAGCCGCCCCTGCCGCCGGCCAGTACACCCCAAGCCCTAACCCTAACCCTAATTCTCGATTCCGTGTCCGACACGTGTCGGACACGATTCGATCCGGTTTTTCGGGTCTCCTTCAGGTGCGTGTAACTTTTTATTCGTAGCTCCGTTTTCGATTCCGCAAATTGCGTTGCGAAGCCTGTATGACCCTCTCGGTGTCCGGACAAACTGTTCGGGGAATCGCGTTCTGTGGTGATCGCACACCGCGATCCAAAAACAGGAAAAACCAGACCCCGTTTCACCCTAACTTGGTGTACACACGTCGGATCGAGACGAAACTTGCGCCATCGGACTCGTAGCAATACGCTGGTCCTGTGAGCCAAGTTTGGTTCGATTCTGAGAACGTTGACGAAATCGTGTGTCGTGGGCCCCACAGGCCCCGCTCGACGGGCGATTTTGTGTTCGGCTCATCGGAATCCAATTCTGGAAGTTCCGTTGGGTTCGTATCAGCGTTCCTGACCTGTTGACACTAAGTTTGGTGAATTTGGAGACCTTTGACCCTGACGCGTTTTCCGGTGCAAAGCGGGCCCACATGTGGACCCCGTTTTGATCCGAAACTACCGTTTCTGCCCTTGTCTCCAAATTGGACCCAAGGACAGGCGTTTCTAGCTGATTGATATTTTCTGGATCTGATGGTGATGTTTGTTTCAGCAACCGGAGTACCGCCTGCAATTCTCGCCGAGGTCAGAACTGCAAACCGAACAGGAACCACAGGCAAGTGTACCTCGCCAAAACTTGCAGTCTTGCGAATAATTTCTGGACTTAGTTATACATCAGAGGGCAAGTATACATTGCCAAACCCTGCAGCTTGCTAGTTATTTTCTTGGTTTAATTTTGCATCAGTAAGAACATAAAGCTTGCCAATTCTCAGATATTTTGTTTTTCTTGATTTTCTGGTAGTTTCTTATGTAACTTGTTTAACTGCTCAACCCAGGACACCTGACACTATTCATGTGACGGAATTGCCTGAGAAATACCTGGTGATTCCGTATAGGTTACATTTTCATGACATTCCAGTTTACATGCTTAGATTCTAGCCTGACTCATTGCATTAGTTCAATCTTGCGTGACTTGTACCTGATATATTCTGGAACTGTGACGTGAGATTTCATGGGATGGGGAGAGTATAATCATATCAAGGCTGAATATAATATAATATAATTACAATTATCTGGCGGTGCCTTAGACTCTGATACAGAGCTTTGGTTCCTTACTGGCTCCTCGAGAAAATACTGCTATGGTTTCTTTGACACTGATCCTGTAGTAGTCAGCCTGAGAATGACTAAACTCTCACATGCATATCACTAGCTGGTTTACATATTTACCCTGCTGTTTCATTATTGCTGCACTGCATATGTTTTGGCTTGTGATTTCCGTACCTTGTTATGTCCCCTGAGGACCTGGAATGGATTATGTCCCCAGGTATAGCCGAGGAAAACTTCCCCGAGGTGTACGGTACAGGAGCACTCCTTGGAGCAGAACCCGGAACCGAGGACGAGATAGTTGCAGAAGACTTCTCCTGAGCATTGCCTTCAGCTACACAGTATTTCCTTTTCAGCATTTTATTTCCATTCTATGTTTCCTTAATTGTAACAGACTAATTCTCGGAGTTGTTTCCCGAGATAATCTTATTTATTGCTTATTTATTTCCATTGCAATATTTCTGGCATTACTCTGTGTTTATTCTGTGGATGAGATTAGAAATACCTGAGACTTGTAACATTCTACTGTTAGACTACAGCTTAAGCATGCCCTGATGGATCCATTAAATTGGGTTGTCCATCAGTGCGTGCTGCTGGCCATTGCGCACGTGCTCAGTCCCTCGGCATTTTGGGACTGGGGCGTGACACTTAGCGGCAATCCGCGTACGAGTCACTGCATCGCATCAAGAAACAACTAAACACCTGAACGATCATGTTAAAACGACCCTCATGTTTGCATGTGCTATGCCTCCTGAATGTTATACTTGCCCGTGCTTGAATTAACGATATTTGCCTCAATGTTTGCCTTGGACAGGGAAGGAGATGGTAAGTTGGTAAGTCTCGCCGTGTTTCCTCAAACATCGCACGGCGCACTGCCCGACACGTTAGGCTATTCAATATTTGCATGAAACTGATCCTAAGGCAACTAGAAAGACAACTTAATAGTTGTGCACGGAACCTGTATTACGTGTTTGGATTTGTCGAGCGGACGAGTAGCTTCCCCACCAGTGCATTCAATGTACTGATAATCCACCAGTTTGTATGCAGGGTGCGGGAGAACCTCGTTCGGTGCGGATGCCTCCAACGTGCGTGCTAAGGCGTGAAGATCACTCCGAAGCAACGGTGCGTCCGGAACTGAAGCACATATACAAGACATAATGTTGGAGCGTCGCCTGAACATCGCCTGTACAATCATTCCACAATTGTAGCCACTTGGCACGCTTTATGTTTCAGAGAGAGAGGCTTGAGCGACTTGTAATCTCGGCTATACGCCGCCTGTAACACTTGTTCATATAAATAAAAAGAGCTTGTTTTACTTCAACTTGTGTTTCAATGCTTCCGCTATATTTGTCAACTCAGTGAACCTGTTACCGAATAGCTATGCGTTCATGACTCCGCTGCACTCGGACAATCTGTGCGACTCTGTGGCTTAGAACTCCTGCCGCCAGCCTATGAACCATGGCCTTGCACGGGCGTGGATCACGCTCGTGCGGCATCACGCCCGGATGGGTTAAGCGATCGTTCCGCGGGAGCGCTGGCGAGGGTGATTCCCGCCTAGCGGGAACGGCCGATTGCCTGCGGGAGATCGGGACGTGACAGTTTCAACAAACCCCAACACACCCTAGAGCAAATTGTATCATCTTTGCCTAAGATTTGTTTGGTCATAACTAGTTGGTCATAGCAAGCTCAGCTAGTAATTTGGCACCAATGAAGGAGACTCATGTCCGGTCGACAACATAAAAGTTTTCTAGTGGTCCATGACAATGATAATAACAATAACCAGAATGGCACTCGTGCGGCCAACCGGGGTGGAGCTGCCGCCCTCAACCCCTCTCCCCACCCCCACCCCCACCCCACCAACCCCCTACTGCTCTGCAGGGCGCTGCGGCGGGCGCTTGCGGCACATGTCAAATAGCACGGTTGTAACAATAATCTCTACCATCTATAAATATCATCAATGGGACTGACCGAGAAGTTGTCGGAGATGGTCTGGCGGTTGAGCGAGGCCTCGATGGTCGTCGTGAACTTGTACAAGATAACCGCGATGGCTCCGGCCGCGATCCCACCCAGCATCGCCTGCACGGGGGACGGCAGCTTCCCCGCCTCCACAGGGGCCACCCCGACCGCGCGCAGCCTGTCGATGGCCTCCTCTTTCAGGTCCTTGCTCGTCTTCACCCCCGTAGACCTCACCCTCTGGACAAAATCAAGAAAAGTCGGTCAGAAAAAATGACGGAGAGAGAGAGAGAGGGGGAGGGAGAGGACCACCAACCAGCTGTTTGGCTCGGTCGGCGCGGCGGCGGAGGGAGCGGAAGAGGAAGACGGAGATGGCTCCGGTGAGGAGGACGCTGGTGGCGACCTGGAGGTTGGAGGGGTTGTCATCGACCGCGAAGATGGGGGTGGAGGATGGGAAGAGCTCCACGGGGCCTTCCGACTCGGGTTCTGGTTGGGCTGTGGCTCGCAGCGGCGGCGGTGGTGGGAAGTGGTGGAGGGAGGTGGGAAGTGGGGCGGAGAAGGGAGGGAAGTGGGGAAGTGGTGGGAAGTGGCGGTGGGGGAAGGGGAGGGAGGTGGGGAAGTGGGAGAGGAGGTGGGGAGAGTGGAGCATGGCTCTTTTGAGTGGAGGGTGGAGGATAAGTGACTTTGCTCTTGGCCCCCTACTGTTCTTTGTTTTTGGAGGGAGGAGAGAGATTTTTGTTGCCTCTTAAAATAAGGGGTATTAATTTCCGGACTACCAGACAAACTTTTGTAACGGCCCGGTGAAAATTTTAGACTATACTAATTGCAAGGTAAAAAATATGAGTCCGTGGGTTCGTGGGCCTGTGACTTTTACGATGGAGGGTTCCTGTATAGATAGATAGATGCCATTAGAATTTTTTTGGAACCTTAGTTTCTAATCAGGTGAAAAAAAAATATCAAAAAAAAAAAAAAAAAATATATATATATATATATATATATATATATATATATATATATATATATATATATAATAATAATAAATTATTTTATGGTATTATTTTATTAGAAAAAAATTATGAAATTTTGAAATCTTTCACGATTGTATTGTTTGAATGGAATTATGAAATAAATTTTCCTGGAAAACTTAAACTACATGTTTGATTGTCATTATTTTTCATGAAAAATAATTTTTTTACCTGAAAAATAATATTTTTATTGTTTGATTGCACTTTTTTTCATGAAAAATTAACATTTTCCATTAAAAAGTTACATTTTTCAAACAACTTCTAATGAATAATAAAAATAGGAAAGCCCAAAATTAGCCTCAAATTCAAGAAATATAACAAAATTAATCAAATCAAGATTATATCCAACGCTGAAATGCTAATTTAGTAGAGACACCTGAAATACTAATGAAGTGGAGATCAAACTAAAAGGTACCCAATACTGATCCTAAAAATTTACGACACTGCTATTTGGTCCGTCCTTTGGACGTGACCACCACTGGTCCACGCCACGTGGCTATCACCCATTGGTCTCCTGGCCCGAATTTTAAGGGAGACGACTTCGGTGCTAGAAGGGAGGCCAATGGGTTGCTGCCACGTAGTTGCAATCATTGGGTGGGCACGCCCAAGGGCTGGCAAAATATCATTTCCGAAAAAATTATCAATATGGGCCACATCCTCCAAGAACAATTATCACAGTTACTTGCTCACATGATCAGTTCAAAATCTAAATTTACATAATTCGTGTCCGACACATGGAAGGGTATCAGGTTTGCTAAATGAATGCATTCTCTGTATTTATGCACGCAGGGTCATCTGCATCATTAGAAAGCATAGGCACACAGGTTAGCTAGTGATTGGCGTTGTAAGGCTATTAACTTGAACAGATCAAGTAACATCTCAAAACCGTACCATGAATTCTGACAAGGATCTCTAGAAGAGCATATCGCACTACATCAACGGCTTTAAAGCACAAATCAACATCATATTAGAACCAGAAACTGATGCATCCCTGACAAAAAATTTGTTGTCTGAAGCACCTTTTCTTTGAATATGCATCAGATGGATAATTGTTTTCAACATATATATATATATATATATATATATATATATATATATATATATATATGTGGCTCATTCTATAATACAAACATTGTATCGATATATCACATACAATTATATTATAAAATTATAAAAGTACAAGAAAGTCCTTCTAATCTAAACCATTAGATCAACAATCAATGGTTCAGATTTTACTTGTATCGATAAAAAATTTGTATTTAAGAATTTTCATATATATATATATATATATATATATATATATATATATATATATATCGATTTTTTGCATCCCCAAACATCTCCATATTTTCAACCGTTGGATCTTGTTTAAGTCATGTAATCTTAACCATTAATTTGAATAGTTCAAATCAACGATTAAGATTAGATGACTTAAACAAGATCCAACAGTTGTAAACGTAAAAATACTTCGAAATGCATAATAGGAGAACATATATATATATATATATATATATATATATATATATATATATATATATATATATATATATATATATGAGGAGGGATCATGATCCTCTCATTTTTACATTTCCATGATCACAACAGTTGAATCTTATTTAAGTCATCTAATCTTAACCATTGATATATATATATATATATATATATATATATATATATATATATATATATATATAAAAAAGCTCGGGATGCACTGTGAACATGAAATGGTTTACCAGGTACTATCACCACATGGAATTTACCAGGCACATTCTGAAAAATAACATAATACCAAGATGAAAATCTAGTTAATCGCCATGTTTACTGGAGAATGACTTATTAATTAACTGTTTTTTTGTTTCTGCTAACGTGTACATATCACCAAGCTCCTGGTTGGAATGTGCCTCTGTTATTGTAGAGTATTTTGTTGGAACACATACGTTCTGATACCATGTGTTGGACGCGTCGCGGAAGCGTTTTGCCAAGCCACCTGAGATGACCAACCAATCTGCGAACACCAAGTACAGATGAAGACAAGTATATGGCGGTGACTACGTCACCTGGACAAATTCCAACATTTATAACTCAGATGAAATTACAAGATTGCAAAAAACTAATATTGAAAAATCCTTTGTCCTAATAGGTTCGACCCCCTCACCATACTCAAGAAGAAAAACATAAGATTATAATTGAAATCACTCACCAACCCGTAGCAATCTCCCAAACTGAAGTTGACGACTACTCGATTAGATCTCCTTCTTCTTTCTATCTTGGATGACGAAGTCCTAAAAGCAAAGCACGGACTTTCTCTTAGATTTCTTGTGGACGAGTACCCCGAATCTCCAACTTGTGCTTCTACTTTGTGCCTCCACCCTCCTCTCTATTTATAGGATGAGAAACCTATTTTAGGGTTAGAAAATCCTAAAAATAGCCAACAATAAGATCTAGCCGTCCACTAGCAATCCAACGGTCCAAAATATAACATAAAAACTCCAAAATTTGAGCAGTCGCCGCCGACACCGAACTCGGACCGAGTTCAGTTCGATCCTCACATAAAGGTTCTGGAACACCACACCGAGTTCGGCCCGAACTCGACCAGGGACTGAGTTCGGACCGAACTCTGCTCCCCTTCAGCATACTTGATTCCCAACAATCTCTCCCTCCAGTCTGATGAGAGGTGTTGGCTCCATGGCTCCTCAACTGGACTATATGTATGTCATCCCGCGACAGAAATCCTGCTCCCCCATGCCACCGATCTCCAATCCCCCGAGTTGCTTTGCATCTTCCGTCATCTCCAGCTCCTCGACCGTCACATCGACGCTAGTTGCCATGCGTAGCACTTCCTGCACTACTGGGATCCTGTCGATATTGATGACACGGCCAAGACCGAAATCCCTGATGATCAGCCTCACCGTGAGTCTTGGCTGCATGTCCCCCACTTTCGTCTTCCACCGAAACGTGTTAACGTTCCGACGAGCTTCTTCACCCTTGGCTAGTCTAACCAAGCGGACGGTGCGATTCTTCCGAGATTCGTACTCCTGAATCTGTCCACCTTCGTGTTCGAACCTGAAGCTCCCCCATACACATGCGTCCTCGAGCAGAACATCACGCACTATACATGCCTTCGATGACCCATAGCTTCCCCTGAACTGTGTGAATGATGATGTTCCTGCCTCAGATTGAGTTTGCTGCAAACCTTGATCTCCTCCATGGCCTTGAACTGCTGAAATCAATGTCGCTCCGTGAAGTTTTGTCAAACCACCAGTCGCCAAAACCGGATCCGTGGAACAACCCCCACCTGGAGACCGACCAGCTGTCATGGGACCGACAGACTGACTTTGACTCATCACCATTCGTCTCTTTGTCTCTACGAATCGAATCATTTGTATCCCTCAAAGTATCTCGAAGTCTCTCCAAGACAAGTTTTCGACGATCCACCTCTTGTCGAATACCCCTCGAGCCTCCATCCAGTGTTTGTGGCCTGCATGTACACCTCAGCAGCTTGAGCATGTACATGCCACAACACAAATCTCCTCGAGCCAGCTGATGGAAACCCTTCGTAAGCATCCAATATTTGTCCCCAAACAAACTGCGACAACCATCATCCGTCAGTCTCCCTACCGAAACCAAGTTGTAGAGCAAACTCGGTACATGTCGCACATCCTTGAGAACGAGCTTCTCACCAAGCTTCGTTGTCAAGTGCACATCACTGATACCTACAACTACAACCGTCCCCTCGTTGTCCATCTTCACACGTCCAAACCTGCAACTACGGTATGACGTAAAGATCCTCCTATATGGAGTGGCGTGATACGACGCCCCCTTGTCCATGACACAATCGTCATCATGACACATGTCACAAGGTTCCTTTGCGTCGATTGCTGCGATGATGAGATCTCTCATAGCCGTGAGATCCTCTTGATCATCTTTGCCTTTGGCCTTCTCAGCTTTGAGCTTCATGCAGTTCCTCTTGATATGACCCCTTTCGCCATAGTGATAGCAACCCTCATTGCGGTCCACAGTCGCAAGATCCCAAAAACTCCCTTTGTCCTCGCTTGTAACTTGGGTCTTCTCTTCCCGTAGGAAGCCACCAGAGCGGACTCCTGCAACGATTCCACTTGCTTAAGCCGGATCTCCTCGTTCAACAAGCTGCTTTTGACTGCCTCCATCGTGACAACTCCATCAGGAGCGGAGTTGCTCACCGACACCACCAACGTCTCCTAGCTTTCCGGCAGAGAACTCAAAAGCAAAAGGGCCTGAAGCTCATCCTCAATCACCATCTTCATCGCAGACAGCTGATTAATGATACCCTGAACCTCGTTCAGATGTTGTGCCACCGGTGCACCCTCCGTGTACTTCGAGTTGACGAGTTGGCGAATCAGAAAAGCCTTATTGCCAACCGTCTTCCTTTCGTACAACGAATGCAACTTCTCCCACAATGCTTTTGCAGAATTCTCAATGGACACGTGGTGAAACACCGAGTCGTCCAGTCATTGGCGAATGAATCCAACAACATTCTGATCCAGTCGTTTCCAGTCATCAGCAGCTTTGTCCGTCGGCTTTGCACTGTCGCCCTCCAACGGACCATGCAAGTCCTTGCACCATAGTAGATCCTCTACCCTTGGCTTCCAAATCGCCTAGTTTTCCCCTGTGAGGGTGATCATGCGAGTGTTCATCTGCTCCGTAGACACAGTTACATCTTCCCTCTCGAGAAGAACATGGCTCTGATACCACGTGCGTGCGTTCTGATACCACGTGTTGGGCACGTCGCGAAAGCGTTTTGCCAAGCCACCTGAAATGACCAATCAATCTACGAACACCAAGCACAAATGAAGACAAGTATATGGCGGTGACTACGTCACCTGAACAAATCCCAACATTTATAACTCAGATGAAATTACAAGATTGCAAAAAACTAATGTTGAAAAACCCTTTGTCCTAATAGGTTCAACCCCCTCACCACACTCAAGAAGAAAAGCAGAAGATTACAATTGAAATCACTCACCAACCCGTAACAATCTTTCTAACCGAAATTGACGACTCCTCGATTAGATCTCCTTCTTCCTTCTGTCTTGGATGGCGAAGCCCTAAGAACAAAGCACCGGCTTTCTCTTAAATTTTCTGTGGACGAGCACCCCGAATCTCCAACTTGTGCTTCTACTTTGTGCCTCCACCCTCCTCCCAATTTATAGGATGAGAAACCTATTTTAGGGTTAGGAAACCCTAAAAATAGCCAACCATAAGATCCAGCCATCCACTAGCATCCAACGGTCCAAAATATAATATAAAAATTCCAAAATCCGAGCAGTCGCCGCTGACACCGAACTCAGACCGAGTTCGGTTCGATCCTCACAGAAAGGTTCTGGAATACCACACCGAGTTCGGCCCGAACTCGGCCAGGGATCGAGTTCGAACCGAACTTTGCCCCCCTTCAGCAGACTTGATTCCCAACATATTTGACATCTTCTATGGCCGCGACCACTTCTTCATCTACCTGTTCATCCAAGTTGGAGCATTCTTCGTCGTGGAACTTGGCTATGTCAGTACCTATGGGTGGAACTAGAGGGAAATATCTGACAGAAACGAAGAAGACCCCCTGGAAATAAGAAGTTGGAAAAAAAAATCAGTAAAACAAAGAATTCTTTAGCATTCACCTCGAAAAAAAACACGGGAAACTGATACAGAGAAAACACGGAGAAACTGATACAGAAAAGGAGACAACATGAAATGATAATCTGATCATCAAGGTCTGTGATCCTCTGTACACTGAAGCAACACAGAGAACAAGCATTCTTATAAGGTAAGCCGACTACGAGATTAAAAGCACACTGTACGATAACCTGCAGTCATCAAACAAGCAAAATAACATCATAAACCCATTTTAACATGTCAAATAATACGAATAATAGTACTGAATTCCTGAACTAAAGGAAAATATTAACTTCTAGAGAATCACACACAAACTTTGTCCAATAGATCATCGCATCATCAACCTGCATTGAAAGTTCCACCCTTTTGAGAATTACATACAACTTGGAGAGAATGGCCAAACTGAAATGCACCCCAAAATTATACCTTACAAACATTTGTCCAGGACCAGCAGTAAAAAAATAAGGGGCTATAGTTGTACACACACTTCACAGATTATAACAATGATAGATGAGGGTGATCATGCAGCTGTGTCAATAAATACCTGAAATTCTAGGGAATGAAGATTTCTGAAACCCCTCCTTCCATTAATTCAACCAGCATATACCATGAAACACATACTCCACAACAATAGCTGCATAAAATTTATTCAGGAGTTTTATTAAATTTACAAGGCCTTAGGATCCCAATTCATAGAGAGTGACAATGAAGTTATTTTTCTTCTTAAAATATACAAACTAAATATTTATTCATCACTAATCTCCCAGGCACAACTGTGCCTTCAGGTTTGAAAAATCTGCAGTAAAACTATGGATATACGGAATAGGAAGTGATCAGAAACTGGCAAAATCAGAAATTTGACACAAAA
This sequence comes from Iris macrosiphon, assembly GCA_036927795.1. Taxonomy (NCBI): domain Eukaryota; kingdom Viridiplantae; phylum Streptophyta; class Magnoliopsida; order Asparagales; family Iridaceae; genus Iris; species Iris macrosiphon. Next base: position 142,834,098 of record JAYESA010000014.1, read on the forward strand.
CCTATGAATATCATGTAAATTCAACATTTCTTCAATAGCTTGCATGAGGTATAAACACCTATTGGTAATAATAACACAGAGAACTAAATGTCCAAGCATAACACCATTTAGTGCTCATAGCACTAAATGTCCAAGCATATCATCATTTGTTCAAGAGTATCAGACAGAGTACAGTCAGTTACAAGAACAGACAGTTTAATCCACATAGACATTTCTTGCTGTTCTTGAGTGATCTATGGCTGGATATGCAAGTAATATAAAGTTATCTCCTTGATAGGACTTGTTTCATTAGTTGTCCTTAATGAAACGTGGGAGGATTTTTGTCTCACCATTTTATCTAAAAACAAGAAAAGAGCAATATTCTTTTACTTTGAGAAATGTGTATGAGATTCACCAATGAAGACAAGGACTCGAATAGTAGGAATAGGAAAACATAAAGAAACGAAAGACCTTTGCTGCAGCAACATATCCCTTAGTTACCAACTTCATGGGAAAAATAAGCTATCAAACACTACACATTGGTGGAAAATTTGTGATGAAAATACTTTCCAAGGAAAAAAAAAAAAAAGTCCAATCAAACACAGCCTAAATGAAAATCCAATAACTATATAAATCAATTACTCATTTAAGAGGAAACAAAACGAGCATTGCCAACATCACCTAATTTTTGGACATATTCTACCACTAACAAGTTTCAGAGTAGCCAACAAATCACATTTCTTTTTCTTGTTTTAAGAGTACGGATCTCCTTGTAGTTGTATCTTTGGGGGTAAAAAAAATTTAGATCAGTGTTATTGGAATCACAAAATCATTTCAGGGGAGACACTGGTTAGAGGGCGACACAATTTACTTCATTTTACTTTTAACAACATACATTTTTTCATGGGGGCAACACACACCTCATTATCATTCTCTCTTCTTCCTCTTTCAAACCCAAAAGTCCAAACAAACATTCTTACTCTTCCTACTTTCTTACTCTTCAAACCATAAACCATAAACCTCACAGCAATTGACGACGGAGATGGCAAGAAACGACAAACCTACACAATCAAGAAAAAACTCCATTAATTGAAACTATCTTTTTATTTTAGATTCTAGTTTTTTTTTTTTTTTTTACATTAGTAGGTTTTATATGTAATACATATTTTGTTATGGTTTCTTAGTAGAAAATCCACTAAACATTATTTTCGAGTTTCGAACTCCATTAATTGAGGTTCAAACCTTTGAAACAAATAAACACCTTTGGAACGAAAGAGGACTACCAAATTTTTGGTATTCCTGATTAAGCAATAAAAGTTTCAAAATTTTGGCAGTCCTGAAATCGGTAAGTCAGCTGTGTTATTTTTTCAAGTTTCATTTCTTTAATTCCTACAACATTATTTGATAAAATAATCCTATCTTTCTTATAGTCACCAAGGTGACTAAAGGAAAGGCCCCTCGAAGGAACAAGTTACGAAGAAAAAGAACCAGCCGACGATGTCAAAGCGAAGAGCATGGCAAGGTCAGTGGACAAAGGAAGTACCCGTTATCATACGAGAGCCAGCAGGGACATCTTCAGACATGTTACTTCAATTGTGAAACGTCAATAAGCGTTCAAAGAAGATAGCTCCTACATCTCCCTCCTCCTCCACTTCTTTTGATGATGATGATGATAATGATGATGATGATGAAGAAGCCTACAACCAAAGAAGGCAACTACAGATAAAAAGGCAGAATAATGAGGACGTAGAACGAGTATCACATCCAAGAAAGCAAAGAGCAGAAGAGGGAATAAGCAGATCTAGTACCGAGGCTAGATTTTCTACCGAGACTTATCCCAATGATTGTTCTATCATAAAATCTTCCAAGGTCCACATGATCAGATATGGAACGCAAGACAAGTACATAGTAAATTATGTTTTGCTTTTGCCTTTGTTCTATAAATTTCTTTTATTCCCCAAATTTTACAATATTAACTTATGGAGGATGTTATGGAGGTTGTTATTGGCAACGCATTTTAATCCTGGGGATGTCACAAATATTATTAACTTTTTTACTCCCCAAACTATCCTTAGTTTTTTTTCTTGGGGGCAACACAAGTGAGTTTTCTGCTTTCAGGACTCCCAAAATTTTAGCATTTCTACTGTCAAAATTTTGACAATTCTTCTACATTGTTAGAACTACGAAAATATTGGCAGTCCTCTATCGTCCCAATTGCCATGTTTCTGTTCCGAAGCTTCAAACCTCCATTAATATAGTTCAAAAGTTCGTGCCTTAGTGGACTTTTTACAAAAAAAATATAACAAAATATGTATTACATATTAAATCTAATAATGTAAACAAAAAAAAGTATATTTGAGAAACTTTGGAGCAAAAAATTAAATCTTTAATGGAGTTTTATCTTGATTGTGTAGGTTTGTTGGTTCTCAACATCTCCGTCTTTAATTGTTGCGAGCTTTAGGATTAATGGTTGGAAGAAGAAGAGAGTAGGAAGAGGAAGAAGAAGTGTGTGTTGCCCCAAAGAGTATAATGAAATAAGTTGTTTTGTCCCCTAACTTGCAGCGTTTCCGAGATGAAAGTGCGGTGCCAATAACACTGGCCTAACTTATAAGTAAATAGAAGAAAAAGAACAAGCTGGTGAAATCATGGTGGACAGTTTTCTAACGTATAAAAAAATGACCGAAAATTACACAACTCTACTCTTTATAAAGAGGCTTCAAACGGCTCAAAATGAGTCGTTCAAGCAGTATATCCTTAAGTAATTAAAATTTAAAAAATAAATACATTTTAACTAATTGTTTAACTACCTAATATTATCTAACTATAGCCAATAACATTGGCCTAACTTATAAGTAAATAGAAGAAAAAGACCAAGTTGGTGAAAAAAAATAAAACCGAAAATCATGGTGGACAGTTTTCTAACGTAAAAAGAAAATGACCGAAAATTACACAACTCTACTCTTTATAAAGAGGCTTCAAACGGCACAAAATGAGTCGTTCAAGCGGTATGTATATCCTTACGTAATTAAAATTTAAAAAATAAATACATTTTAACTAATTGTTTAACTACCTAATATTATCTAACTATAGCCAAACATCTCTAACTCATATAGTTAAGGTGGGCTCATATGGTTAAGGTGAGGGGCATTCTCCATGGCTGGGTGGATTCGATCCCACGGTACAGCGGTATCTATAACAAATTATAATTTCAATTATTTTTCAATAAAAAAATTACGCGCGTCCACATCGTTGTTGTTTGAAAATGTATGTATCCCTGATCCTTATTGTGTCCTTATCTACATCCATATCTGTATTTGTACAACAACGTTGCTAATCTGTTAAATTCAACATCTATACGTGCATATAAACAAAGAATCTTACAGCATATGAATGATAAAAGGAGAAATTATGGATTCTGCACCCTTAGAAATGGAAGGTGACATGTCTTTAAGCACTCCCTATTGACATGACCAAATGGTAAATACGTGCATTCCCATAAAACCATACTTGAGATCATACGCAAAAAAAAATCCAATAGTCTATATAATTATTAAGCAATAAATTGATACAAAGTACAAGTAGGTTATGTAAAGATCAAAGCCCTTGTCGCCTAATCGACCCAATCTGCAACTCGTAAGGAGGGGAACAAAAGAATATTGAATAAAATTCTTCACTGACCTGCAATTACTCAGTGTGAATTTCCCTCCCTCCAGTGCCAACCAAAGTGATAACTTACACAAAAATAGATCAATTTAAGATCCTTCACCTCAGGGGATAGCGCACATTTGATCCAGCTGAGCTGAAAGAGCCAAATATGGCTACAATCCTATTTCTTAAACAGAATGTCTGTCACCTCTTAACAATAATTTATGAGTAGCTCAGCTTTATGATCTCTGCTTCAGTTCAGTTCAGTTTCCTTCCCTACCAATAATCCCCACAAGAACAAACCCCATCCTTAAAATGATGAAATCTGCTTGAATCTCTGACTACTATTACTCTCTCTGCGATCTTCGATATGTACTTTATCGCAGTGTGGCAATCCCCACAGATCCTTAGGTTCTTGAAGACCTTGATCGGCATCCCCTTGGGACTCGCGACAATTCCGAAAGCAACTGCAAGCTTCTCGCTGTGGTACGTAAGGTTCTGCTCCTTCTGCTCCTCCTCCACATCGTGCAGCACGAAATTCGTATCCGGCACATACCCTTCTTGCTTCATTCTCTTGTAAAGCCGGTCCAGCGCTAAGTAGATATCTCTAGACCTCGGGTGCGAACAATCTCCCACCAAGAACACATGAACCTTCCTCGCCACCTCAATCCAACTCCACCCGGGCTTCTTCACCACCCCTTGCTCGTCCATTCTCTTCCGGATCATCTCGACCCCCTCCCAGTTAGAGCATGAAGCGTAGATGTTGGCAAGCGTGACGTAGGTTGCTGCGTTCTCCGGTTCGATCTCGAACAGCGCTTCTGCTGCCCTTTCAGCCAGCTTTACGTTCTTGTGAATTCTGCACCCCCCGAGCAAAGATGCCCACAGGAACTTGTCAGGCTTCATCGGCATCCTACTCATTATTTCCTCCACCTCCCGGAACCGTCCTGCCCTGCTGAGGAGATCGACGACACAAGCATAATGGTCAGCTGTATGCTCGATCCCAAACTCATCACGAATCGAATTAAAAATTTCGACCCCCCTGTCAACCATCCCCGCATGCGTGCAGGCCGAGAGCACGCCGACAAACGTAATGTGGTCGGGCTTCATGCCTGAGCGCAGCAGCCGGTCAAAGTACTCCAACGCCTTCCCGGGCTGCCCGTTCTGGGCATACCCGGAGACCATCGACGTCCAACAAACCAAGTCGGGCTTCGGCATCAACTCGAAGAACACCCTCGCCTTCTCAACATTCCCGCACTTTGAATACATATGCACCACCGCGGCCGCCGCGAACGAGGACAGGTTGAACCCTGACCTCGTCATGTGGCCGTGAACCTGCCTACCAACCCCTTCGGCGGCGATATCAGCACACGCATCGAGAACCCCCGCATAGGTGAAATCGTTCGGGCGCATCCTGGACCACACCATTTCTGTGAACAGGCTGAAGCCGTCCTCTCGCCTCCCCGCGTCGAAGTACCGTCCAACCATGGCGGTCCAGGACACGACGTCCCTGTCCTCGTACAGCGTCGAGTCGAAGATGCGGCGGGCGTAGCGGAGGGATCCACGGCGGGCGTACATGTCTGCGAGGGCGGAGGCGACGACGGGGTCGGAGGTGAGGCTGGCATGGAGGGCGTGAGCATGGATTTCCTTCCCCGAGCGGAGGTGGAAGACGGCGGAGAGGGCGGCAGAGGAGACGAAGGGGTTGGGAGGGGAGGAGAGGGCAAAGCGGCGGAAGAGGTGGAGGGACTCGAGGGGGAAGGAGTGGCGGGAGTAGGCGGAGATGAGGGAGGAGAAGGAGAAGTGGTCGGGGGGGAAGGGCATGCGATCGAAGAGGTCGCGCGCAGGGGAGAGGTGGCCAAGGGAGGAGTAGGAGGAGATGAGGGTGTTGAAGGAGCAGCGGTCCGGGTGGGGCATTTCGTCGAACACTTTGCGGGCGTGGGGGAGAGAGTCGCACTTGGAGTAGAGGTGGAGGAGGCGGTTGGAGAGTGGGGTGGAGAGGGGGGACGGGAGGAGGGAATGGAGGTGGAGTGCGGAGGGGAGGGAGCGGAGGCGGAGGCAGAGGGAGAAGGCCTCCTGGAGGCGGTTCTGGGCGACGAGATGGGTGATTTGCTCCATTATTTTGAGAGAGGGAGAGAGAGAAGGCGGGAAGATGGGTTTTGAAATTCAACAATGGGACAAAAACAACAAGCTTTTATAGGATGTTTCTAAAAACACGAAATAAAGGTGCTTTCCAAAGTTGATTTAGCTTACAATTATGCTAAGTTTACTACCAAATGCTTACAACCCTCTCCCCTATGTGGGCTACATTCAATCTCACCTCTCCCTCCAATGAATGGTTGTCACATAGCGTTTCTGTCACGTGGCGGCCACTAGGATAGCCACCCCACCTCTTCTCTCCCCCTCCTCCAACGGACGACCGCCACGTGGCGGATATAATAGGGTTGTAGTCATAGCATAGCCCTTTAGTTTACTATTCATTTTTTTATAGTGATATTCTATTTTTTATTTGTCTATTTACAAAAAAAATTGTATAGAGGAATATATTTGAGAAAAATTGCAGAAGAGGGTAGGGATTTTAAAAAAATTACAAGGAATGGATGATATGCGCAAACTAAATTAGCGCATTCTCGTAAAACTTTTTTTTTTAAATGTTGCGAAAAAAATACGTCAACTTAGTTGTCGCATCACATATTAAAAATATTCTTATTAGATAATTCTCGCATGTTATTTAAATTTTAAAAATAGAATAATGTCAAAAGAGATCAGTTAAATTTTATAAAAAAAATGATTAGGATAATTGATAATTCTTGCATATTATTTTAATTTTTTTTAAAAAATCCTCATTGATAAGATTATCATATTGTTTTTTTTAATTATTATGATAATTCTTGCATACTATTTAAACAAAATAAAAAAAAATCTCGATTAGGATAATTCTAGCATATTATTAAAAAAATAAAAAAATCATGATTGTGATAATTCTTGGATATTATTTAAAATGTTTTAAAAAAAAATCTAAATGGAATAATTCTTGCATATTAGTTAAAAAAAATTAAAAACAAGAATTATCCAAATCTATTTTTTAATTAAATAATATTTAAGAATTATTGCAAATGGTTTCTTTTTAAATTTTATTAAATAATATGCAAGAATTATTCCAATCAAGATTTATTTTTAAATAATATTCAGGGATTATTCAATAAGATATTTTAAATAATATGTCAGAATTATCGAATTAGGATTTTTTTAAATTTTTTTAAATAATATGTCAGAAGTATCACAATCATGATTTTTTTTTATTTCTTAAATAATATACAAGAATTATTCTAATCAGGAAAAAAAAATTTAATTTAAATGATCTCATTTAAAATTATTCTTTTAGTAAAATTATAAATAACAAAATTATCCGACCAAGATTTCTTAAAAAAAAAAAAAATGTGATGTGCCAACTTAGTTGGCCCATTTTCTTTTCTCACAAGGAATGCACACTAGTTGGCGCATCATCTGCTATGTAATTTTTTAAAACATCTCCCCTCCTCTGCAAATCTCCTCAAATATATCCCTTCGTATGAATTTTTTTGATATATTTATAATTTGTTCATTTTCAATCATTTAATTGAAAACTAGGTGTGTTTTTTTATCTGAAACAACTTTGACTCAATTTCAACCTCATATAAGTTGTCCTAAATTTGAGTTGAGGTCTCAAAGATTTTTTTTTCATATAAGTTGATCTCACCATACATGCTTTTAAACTACTTTTATAAGGAGAAGCAACCATGATAAGTATAATAGTCACGAATCCACGACTTACTATTTTAAGAATTTTCTCGTGGTTCGTAATGGTCTGTTATTTTATTATATCTTGATTTGATCATTTAATATTAATTTTAACCTCTTGCATATTTTATATTGTTCATTTTTTATTTTCTTATCCTAAGTTTATTCTCTAATCAAAATCTCTAATTTAAAACTAATCCAATTATAGTCAATTATTATCACGTTCAAAACCAAAATACTGGAGAGCAGGGGAGATACAAGGCCAGCTACTGACTACAGAGTACTTCAATACCCTAGAGTACGGTCACGGGTGTATAGGACATGCCAGTTACTCCTAGGTGGTCGATACTAGTTCACAATCCTAGGTGTCTTATCCTTAGGCAAACAAGTAAACAACAAGATATATAATTATAAGGTGTCTCGAACTATATATAGAGATAATTATGAAGCCAATATTACTGTCACATCCCGCTTCCAGAATACTAGGTAAATACGGGGACTGACATGGTCCACCGCATATTGCAGAATACCGAAGTAAGCGGCAATGTGTTAAGGTTGTCTAAAAGACAGATGGGTAAACTCTAGCATGCTATGACGTCAGTCCTAAGGCCGACAAATCCTAGTATCTCAATCCAACAACATAGTACAAGAGTATATCATACATGAAAGTAAAGAGGCGTCCCAAATTATATGTCACATATAATCATGAAGCTAGTGGATACAAAATGCCGCACTAGCAGAGTTTAAATATACATGATCAAATATATCAGTCATGGTCTAATATATACATCATGTTGACCGTAGTCTAAAAAATATAAGGAGCTAACTCTGTCCCTTGCTAAACACCACAAAAAAAGTAATCAAGACGAGGGCTGGAATAAGAAAACCCACTCGCGAGCTTCGGCCGCAGTCCTACGAGTGTGAGCCATCTTACTGGAAGCGCAGTGGATCCTGGTTCTCTTCGGGGTAACCTGACCATGCAAAGCCGGTGGGGTCAGAACCCCAAGCAACAAGTACCACAAAGGAGCTCGAGGTGATAGACCAAACACATCAAAACATAAGCAGAAAGAGATAAATAAAGAAATAAATGCAGATCGAGACTCGTACGGTACCAACGTACTTGTCTCAAGAATAATACTAGAAGAACTGATAATAAGTGCAGAAATGAAAGTAAGGCGACGAGCGACAATAGAGCATAGGAACTACTCTGGATCGGGATCACAACCCTTAAATCAAACAATGATCGGGGTTGCAAACCTTCACCCGAGCATAACTTAGCACCATAACCACGCGCCGGGAGAAAATAAAACTAGAAGAGCGAGCTATAATGAAAGTAACATCATTCATCGAACGACCAACCAACTTTATGGCTTGCTACGATTAACTAGCTAGGGTTATCACAGACATTAATTACTAAATTCATGTTTTAAGAATATTGCTACCACTGACACTGCAGTTAACCCGGATGGCCAAGGGTACGCTTGTCTAGTAAATTTAAATGCACATTCAACCATACAACAACATAACTTGTTACTTGTCACAAACAGAAATTGAACTCAAAAGCATAAACTTGAACTTGTAATCATAAACTTGCTTTACAACATAAACTTGTATACAAACTTATCTTGTAAGTGTCGTAGCACGCGTAAACTTGGTCAGTCATGGAGCCCTTGTCTAGCAGGGTTGTCCATGTCGCATGGGGCCCTTAGAGATCGGGGTAGCCGGTAGCATAATGATCTACCCTCCCAATGTTCTAGGTGAATCTTATCTTGTTTAATCATTGCTAAATTATTTTAAGCTCTCGAGTCGTGGACACTTGAGAACTCCCTAAAATGACGAGTTGCGAGTACAAGATTTTCATGAGTTATCGTATTCGTGACACGCGATATATTGGACAATACTCACACTCGATTGTCCGATGCCAAATACAATAGATATTCATACACAAATATTTTTACGGTGTCGTGAGGATTATGAACTTGTACATAAGCTTGTCTCGTGAACTTATATGCAAAACTTGTCTGGTAACATAAACTTGTATCGACATAAGAAAGCACACAACAATAATCACTAAAAGGAATTACTAAAGATCATAATTAAAGGGAAAACAAAATACACACACAAATTCCTGGCCGCATGCGCCCACTGGCCGCATGGACTCACTTGTCGCATGCACCCACTGGCCGCATGCAACCAACTGCCGCATGCACCCAATTGCCGCATAGACTCACTTGCCGCATGCTCAGGGTTAAAGTCTACTCCTAGGGGAAAGTGCTGAGTGATGGTCCATAAATAAAGTGTCAGTGAAGTGACATAAAGTGATTGATGTGACAGGCCAAAAAGTGTGTCAGGAAGAAAAGACAAGAATCATAAAAAGATGTGCCAAACAGTCATAGTCATGCGTTCAAGAAAAATAGCTCGTGGCCGCATAATTGCCTGCCGCATAAACTGCTTGCCGCATAAATGCCCCTCTTGGACTTAGTGAATTTTCATTCGTTCAACGAGTGAAAACACAAGCAGTTCAAGGATAGTTCCAAAACACTTTGTGTAATATACAGTCATGCATCCAACAAGATGGACGTATGCTGTCAGTATGCGACAAGGAGTTCAGGCCGCATAACCCTCTCGGGCCTCATAGCGCTCTCTGCCGCATAGCGCTCTCTGCCATATAGGTCGCTGGCCGCATGAAGACTTCTTCTCCAACAGCAGGTTCATCCATGGCCAAAGATCCAAAAACCAAAAATTTATTTTCTTCATAAATTTTTTATTTTAACTCCAAATCAAGTGAAATAAAAGCAAAATTGCACGAAATAAAATGCTCTAACATAAGGAACCACTAGTTTTTGAAAACCCTAAGTTTTAATAGATAAAAACAAAGAAAAACTTATGGAACACATAGAAAACCCTAAACTTGAAACTCAGTTATACAAAAATCTATACATCAAAATTCAAAACTCCAAGAACCAAATGTGATCAGCAACTCAAGGAGAATATTTTCCATTAAATAAATTTTTAAAATAATATATATATAAAAATTTAAAAATTTATGATTTCACCGTTGAGCAAGATGTACTTGCCTTGGGTGGCTCCTAGTGTAATGTCCCACAACCGCATGGTGCATACTATCACTACCACATTTTCTAGGAAAGGATATTTTAGTCATTTAATAATTAATTAAATATTGTGCATGTTAAATATTTATTTATTGTATTATTTATTTATTGTTAGCATGTTAGATTTATTTTTGGACTTGTGTTAGTGGACCTAACTAGTTTAGTTTAGACTCATGGACCAACATTTAATTCTAGTTAGAATTGAGCCCAATAATTAGAAGCCCAATCATTAGGAGGAGGATTAATTATGTTAAACCCATTAGACTATAACCTTTCCTGCTTAATTAAATTCTTTATGAGAGGCTCCAAGGGGTATTTTAGACTTTACATAGTAGCTTGAGGGAGGGGGCAAGTGTGGCCTATATAAAGGGGATGAAAACTTTCTCTCTTCATTTTTTATTCCAAATCTATATCTAGAATTTCTCTCAACCAAATTCCATCAAATTCCTACCAAATTTTTACCCAATTCCTTTCCAAATCACTATTGGAGACTAGTGGAGCAAGGATCTACAAGGAGGAAGCATGGATCTACAAAGAGGAGCAAGGATATACAAGTTGAAGGCTCATTTTACCAATTTTGGAGGTTTTATTGGGAATCCATCTCCCAATAGATACAATTTTATTTTTTCCCCTTAATTTAGGTTCTAAATCTGATATTTAACCATGATAAATCTACCCATATGCATAGGCTACCCATAGGAATTGGTTTTGTGTTCATAGGAGGCCTATTGAGAAAGTTATTGTGCTTTTTGTGTCAATTTTGGGGGAATGTCTAGATTAACACTTGGTGTGTGTGTCAATTGGTCCTATAGATTAATTTGGCATATGCTTGTGTGTTTGGGGCTAGCGTCGTATCCACAATTGGGTACGTGTAGGTCGTATTCTAACAATTTGGTGATACGCGTTGATTTGGGGATTTTCTCTCCGACACGGGACTTTGTGCATGTCATATTTTGACACGGACACGTAGATTTGTGTTTGACTCTTCGTATTGTTCATAAATAATATATTAGACTTGCTCGTGTTCTTCGGGGTACGTTTGGATGTGTGGTGGACTCGTGTCGCAAGCGTATCCTAGATCTAGTGGGATACGGGTGTGATACACTCCATGTGCTGTACAATTTAATTTCTAGATCTATTTCTCTTATCATTGTGATGTGTGTGTGTATATATATATATATATATATATATATATATATATATATATATATATATATATATATATATATATATATATATATATATATATATATATATATATATAGTATAATATAGTATAGTATAGTATAGTATAGTATAGTATATATATATATATATATATATATAATGTATATGTTATGAGTGGATATATATATATGTTATTATATATATATGTTACTATATTATTATATGTATTTAATGTGTACATATATATATGTATGTGGAGGTGTATGTGTGTATACATAGTTATATATTAAGAGTTATATATATAAGTATATATATTATGTGTTATATATATATATATATATATATATATATATTATGTTATATATAAGAGGAAGAGAATGGAAGATGCAATCAGCAGCAATAGTGACAGCAGCATCACCAAAGACAGCAGCAGCAATAGCATACAACAACACCAATAGTGACAGCAGCGTCACCAAAAACAGCATCAGTAATAGCACACAGCTGCAGCAAAGCAACAACAACGGCAACAATAGCGACAGCAGTGCAGCTATAGCAACAGCAGCGCATCAATTAACAACAGCAGCGACAACAGTTTTAGTGACAGCGGCAGAAAATTATCACGGAAACAGCAGTGGTATCAGCAGCTTTCAACGACAGTTGGTAGATTTTTATGACAGTTCTGCGGTTTATATTAGATATTATGTATTTTATATATATATATATATATATATATATATATATATATATATATGTATGTATGTATGTATGTATGTATGTATGTATGTATGTATATATCTGAATAGTATTAGTATATATGTATAATTCTAATTGGTATTTATGCTTTAGTATACTATATTATAATGATTAGTTGGTTAGTTTACTAGTATTAGTTAACTAGTATTTATTATAGTTTGATATTTATCTAGTTAAATGTTTATATATATATATATATATATATATACTAGTATCTCTAGTTAAGTATTATATATATAAACATGTGTACATGTATATAGGTATTAGTAGTTAGTAATTAGTTATAGTTAGTAATTAGTTAGAGTTGTATTAGATTGATATATATATTAGTCATTAGTTTGAGTAGTTAAGGTAATTGATATGTTATGGTTAGTGGTTAGTTAGATATATGTAGTAATATATATATAGTAGTTAGAAACATTATATCATATTTAGTCCCTATGAATGGATATACATACATTATAGTATTGGTGATATTTAGTATTAGTTGGGTTTATATATATGTATTAGTTATATGTTAGCATTTTGGATTACCTTGAGATGTACCAAGGTATTAGTAGTAGGTATTGGCATAGTAATAGGATAGATGTACCAAGGTATTTCCTTGGCGTAAACTGCTTTTACGCATACAAGGGAATACGCTGCCTAGTTTTACACAGGCAGATGTGAGCTTGTTACGCTGCGCAGAAGACAAACAGACTGCCACGTCAAAAGCTGCTCTTCGTACAGAGCTCGAGGCACGTCTCTGCATTTAATGCGCAGAATGGTGGCAGGTCTTCGAGGCACGCCTCTGCATTTAATGCGCAGGATAGGGGCAGATCTCTGCATTTAATGCGCAGGATGGGGACAGATCTCTGCATTTAATGCAAGAGATTTGATTATATCTCCAAAAGCCGTAATTTCGGCTAATACGTCCACATCATCACTTTCGCGCATTACGCCATCAGGCTATTTTCAGCTATGGGAGCACGCTGTACGCTATCTCCTTGGAATACACCACCAGGCTATTTTCAGCCTTGAGGAGCACGCCGTACGCCATCTCCTTGAAATACGCCAACTCAGGCTACATTTGCATTGGTGCGTATTAAGGCTATTTGGTCCAGAATTCGCTTAAGGCCTCAGTCAAGGAAGGAGGATCAGCTATCTTCTACGCTAGCTACCTGTCTATGCAGCATCAGGCTTTTACGCCTACTCGGCTTCTACGCCTACTCGGCTTCTACGTCAGTTTGATGACTATTTGGCTTCTACGCCATGGTGACAGTTATTGGCTTATACGCCAACCTTTTCTACGCGAGGGATAACTACCTACATGGCTTTTATGTCGTGATCTTCGCAGCCGTTATACGCATTATCTCTTAATGGGACACGCGTCACACGCTCATTCAAAAGATCATTTATACGTGGATAACGGTTATTGTAACCGGCGCATAAAAAGTGTCATACTTTCCACTGCCCGGCTTCTACGTCGACTGGATGGTTACTGTCACTAAAGCCCTATAAATAGAGACCTCTATTGACAGAGGTCCAGGGTCGAAAAAGGGTGGAAGAAATTAAGGTCGAGAATCGAAAAGTCTTTGAGAGAGAAGAATCCAGAGCTCAGACAAAGAGTAGCAATCGACGACTTTGGCATCGAGCATCCACTCTCCTTTGCAACCTTCGAAGCTTTTTCGGTCTTCTACGGCACTTCTTCATCATCGTGTGGTCCAAGGGACAAAGTGATCGACTGCATATCAGACTCATATAGCAATATTTACCCAGATTAAAAATTGTACTTGACATCCTCGTATAGGATTAATTGTACTTCTTGTTTGTAAACCAAAGAGCGAGTTTCGTATAAACCTTATTTTATTTCTTTCGTTTATTATCAAACACAAGATGGCGACTCTGCTGAGGACGTCTTTCTCTTCTGACGAGAAAGCTATTGCTCAACACGATGTTGTATCCGTAGGATCCGTAAAGAAGACCCTGGTCGTCCAGTTCGACCAGTCTGCCTACGAAGATATGCTTCGAGCAGGGGGTAGCCCTTACACTCTCTCTGTCCAAGACAACATGAAGCTGCGTAAGGTCTGAATGCCCAAGACATCCCCTACCATTCCTGCCGACTCTCCGATCTCTCCGACCAACCAGGTTGTAGTTGCACAACCTTCATACTCCGCACGTAAAACTCTGTCTCCCGTCCGTGACGTGGCAGACAAAACTTCGAACAATGCCTCAGCGCTAGTCCAGAAGTCTACTTCGCGCTCTGCACGTAAAACTTTGTCTCCCGTCCGTGATGTGGCAGACAAAACTTCGGACAATGCCTCAGCGCTAATCCAGAAGTCTATTTCGCGCTCTGCTCGTAAAATTCAGTCTCCCGTCGATGACGTGGCAGACAGAATTTCTGACAATGCCTTAGCGCCAAATCAGAAATTCCAAACGTGCTCCGCGCGTAAAGATGCATCTGCCCTCCGCGGAAAAGCAGATGATCCCTGCATTCTACGCAAGGGAAAGCACGTAGCGGACTGCTCAACTTCTCGACCTTTATGCCAGCAAGGGAAGAATCTGCCCGCCCTCCGCATCACGCGAGAAGCTAATGGCCGACTGAGGACCTCCTCAGCTTTATGCCAGCTTGAGCAGAGTTGTAAATTATGCCAGGGGAAGCCCCTCAGCATAAAGAAGGTCGAGTTTACCGAAAGACACACTCCTCAGGGATCATCCGCTACCTTGATGGCCAACCTGTTGTATACGGGTGGCACAGGAAGAACTATGGTTCCCAATATCCGCATGCCCACTGATGTGAACAGAAGGAACAAGCCATCTTCTTCTTCTTCTCCTGTAAATTCTCCTGACCTGCGTGAGTATTTGATCCAGAAACGCAAGGATATGGGATCTTTCAGCATGTCTATTACGCCTCCTAGGGAGCACTATTGTAATAGCCATAGGATTGTAGTTAATTATTGCGGTTCTGAAGCAAAACGGTCGATTTTCGACCGGTTGAACTACTCTCTGTCTTTCCAGGAAGAAGAGCCCACACATGCATCAGTGAACATGGCTTCACACGTACCTAGAGGAAGGTCAAACTCAAGACGTCCAAGCCAAAGGAGATTCGACAAGCTCCTTAAGAACGCTGAAGCTGGGGTGTTCCGAAACACCCGTTTGAGGTCACGACAATCGGCTTAGTACTCTTATGATTCCGATACTGGGGGTCGCCAGTTTCACGAATCAGATACTGAAAGTATAGAGTCAACTTCTACAGAGACCTATACTAATCCTTCGATGACACCCAGGGAAATGGGAGTCTATGCCATTAGAGATGAACGCGAGGAAGCTTCTCCGTCAGGAAGCACTGAGCAGCGCATTGCTGTACTGGAGACGTCTCTGAAAGAGATGCAATCCACGATGGAGAACATGCACCAGATGATGCTGACTCAACACACGGCTGCTATGGCTCAAGTATCGGTCCCTCCAACTCAGATACGTGTGGGGGTGGACTTACCACCATCCAACGCAAATCAGGAGCCTGCTCTAGATCAGGAGTCAGCAGCTCCCCCACTTTCCCACTCGGAGAATGTATTACCTCCTATTGGAGTCGCAGTACAACCGATCCCTCATCACTTCGTGGTCCCGCTACCGGCTGAAGATCCGATGCAGGCATTACGAGAGTTGAAAGCCCAATTTGATGCCTTAAAGCACAAAGATCAGCTCAAGAAATTGGGAATCAACCAGCCTTACCCAGCTATCTAGGATGAGGTCCCTTTTCCTCCTAAATACAAACCATAGACTATGGCCTTGTTTGAGGGAAAAATATCACCGAGTCAGTACATGAACTACTTCAGTATGATGACGGTGTTATTGCAAGGGAACGACGCCCTTCTCACTCGAGTGTTCAAAGGCTGTCTCTCGGGGGTAGCTTATCAGTGGTACCGTAGTCTTGCGGACAACTGTATTGCTTCCTTTGAAGATTTCAAGACTCTGTTCTTCGCGCGATTCTACGAAGGAGGAATGGACATGTCTATGTCCTCTCTCATCGAAGTGAAGCAGAAGGAAAAAGAGAACGTTCGCACTTTCATCGAACGCTTTCGTCAAGCCACTTTGCAAATGCCTCCTGGAGTTCCAGACTCGGCATTGGTGGACATCTGCAGAAAGAACCTTCTTCCCGTGATCTCGGTGTTCACAGGACCATATCAGTTCCATGATTGGCCCTCGTTCATCATCTCAGCGGTAGCCGCTGAGGACAACAGTCAGAAGACACGCGATAATGGAATTATGATCTCTGCCTCTGATAGAGGCAAGATGTCATCCTCCAACAGCGACCATCCTCGTGGAGCCAAAGGAAAAGAAGCTCTGGCGATCAATATGTCCAGGCAAAAGACTGCGGCAACCACACAGACGAAACCTGGGACTTCCAGGCCCATCGAAGTGTACTCTTTCGACGACGACGATATTCCAAGCATATTCGAGTGTCTCGTCAACAGCAGCAAGATTACCCTCCCTGAGGTGAAGCGGTCTAATAAAGTCGGCAGTACTAATAACCCCAAGTACTGCATCTTCCATAGATACATACACCATCCTACAAAGGCGTGTTATGTACTAAAAAGAAAGATCTAGGAGCTGATCGATGCTAAGGCCATCACTCTACGCAACAGCGAGAAGACGGTCACAGCCAACATGATCTCTCTACAATTCGGCGATCTGCCTCCCCAAGAAGTCCCGGATGGTGTTATACCTATTTCCCGGACAACGATGAACATCGTTAATCTCCCTCCAACTAGGGGCCAGAATCATGACCTGGTACCCCTAACTACCCAGCAAGGCAAGATTATGTGGGTTCATCCAGATCTGGTGTCATAAATCGAGAAAGAGACTCAAGCTGCTAAGGCTAAGTCTAAGAAGAACTCGAAGCGTAAGCCATATCACATGGTTTCGGTACACTCGGAAGATGAGGTTTTGGCTACTGGAACCCGTTCAGGGAAAGCTTACCTCAAGGATTACGGAGCAAGTCAGGAAGATGCACCGGCAGACGCTTCAGCTGCCAAGCCTTCAGAACCGGAACCCGCCATACCAGAGACCGGTCCTTCGAGACCAACTTCGGCGGACAAGGGAAAGCAAAAGGAAGTGCGCTTCGATAAACCTTTGAAAAATATTCAAAACAAAGGTTTAGAGAAGCCATACAACTTCGACATCCTGGCCCAATTGGCTAATGCACCAGCCAGGTTGTCCATCTTCGAACTACTCAGGCTTTCTCAAGACACTCGTCAAGCCCTGAGTGAAGCGTTAATGCAGGCGGATGCATACTTGACCCAGCTCAAGTCCCCTGACGAAGAACCCGTGGCATGTCCTCAATGCCACAGTGTGATGGAAGTGGTCCCGAATATCACTTTCACTCAAGATGACATACTGTTAAAACATAACAGGCATGACAGACCCCTCTATTACACCGGGTACGTCGGTTCCATGGAGGTTGACCGGATTCACATAGATTCGGGATCATCGATCAGCATCATTCCTCATAGTCTGCTCAGACCGCTGAGGATTTCTACCAGCGAATTGGCTTACACCACCACTACAATCGTAGGTTTCAACGCCAGGAAAAGTAAGCCGTTGGGGAAAATTCGTCTAAGGATCCAGATTGGCGACCTCAGATCAGTGGCTACATATTATGTCATTGATTCAGAGGTGTCCTGCTGGGCAGACCTTGGATCCACGACCACAACATCGTTCCTTCGACTCTGCATCAATGCTTTAAATATGTAGATGCCCAAGGAACAGTACAAACGGAGTTTGCCGACCTGAACCCATTTAAAGGAGTAGAATCCTACTACTCCGATGCCATGTTGTACACTCAAGACTATATGGAGGAGGTGTCAGGCGAAGCAGAGAATGAATCCCACCGGGAGCCAGAAGAACCCTCTGCCAAACAACCTCTGTCAATCAAGGTGAAAGGGCGAACTACTCGTCCAAAAGCCATGGAGCCCATGACTATCCACCTGAACAAGACCAAGTCAGGAAAAGGAGGTGATCCCCTAGTGATCACTTTAAACCAGAAGCCTCCACCCTTGGTCATCAACCTTCGACGCGTCAAGCAGCCGACTGATGTAAATACATCCGAGAACTTGGTTTCTGATGATAATAAAGATCCTCTTTTCCAGTACATTGACGCTCAAATTCCAAAGCAGGAATCCTTTCCCCATGACGGCATAGAACCTATAGCACAAAAATTCTTGGAAGCTATAGATTCCTATCATCCGTATGTATGGGAAGTAGCGTCATCATCTAATGTCATCACATTATATGGACTACATGAGGATTCTATCTTCATTGTCCCGCCTACTTGCAGTAGTCAGCGTTCAATAGTCTTCGGCCGCATGCGCAATGAACCGACTATACAAGAAGATTCTCCCGAGGACGATATTAGTAAAATGCAGGTTCACAGATACAGCCCGCAAGCTTTGAAGATTATGCAAAGTATGGGTTATGACTTGAACCTGGAACCAGGCCTCAACTACGGGAAAGGCAGACGAATGCCGCTGTACGGTGATCCCTACTGTCAACGAACTCATTTTGGGTTAGGGTACACCACCTCCCTTACAACTTCTGAGTCAAATGAGGATATCCTTTCCTCTTCTCAAAATGGCTCGTCGCCCTCCGACTCATTTGATGCTCTCGAACGAACATTTTCAGTAAATACGGTATTGACAGATTCCTTCGAAGCAGACGTACAAGAATCTGAACCGTTTGAGAATGACTCTTGGGCTCAACAAATGGATATGTAATGGGAACTCCGGTCCGAGCAGAGAGAACCTCCCACTGAAGATAAAGTTATCCGGATTGATGTTGGGGATAAACTTTCGCCAAAACCGATATTTATCAGTAACAATCTTTCCGAAGAAGAAAGGGAAGAAATGATCCAGCTGATAAAATAATATATCGACATCTTTGCATGAAATTATGAGGATATGCCAGGTCTTGACCCAAAGGTGGCTACTCATAAGCTCAATATATTGCCCGATTTAAAGCCTGTAAAGCAGCACCAACGTCGATTTCGCCCGGATATGATGAACGCCATTGAAGCTGAAATCAAGAAGTTGATAACCTGCGGCTTCATCCGGGAAGAACAACATCCTGACTGGGTCACCAATGTTGTCCCAGTCATGAAGAAAAATAGGAAAGTACGTGTCTGCATTGATTACCGAGATCTGAACGCAGCCTGCCCCAAGGATGAGTTTTCTCTTCCCATTACAGACGTCATGATCGACAATACATGCGGTTTTGAACACATGTCTTTCATGGACGGATTTTCAGGATACAACCAAATTAAGATGCATCCTGAAGACGAGAAGCATACTGCCTTTCGGATACCATTGGGGGTATATTGCTATACGGTCATGCCCTTCGGATTAAAGAATGCCGGGGCTACGTACCAACGGACTATGAGTAACATATTCCACGAGCATTTACGTAAAACAGTAGAATATTTTATCGATGATATAGCTGTCAAAAGCCACCTCAAAGATGATCACATCCAAGACTTGAAGACAATGTTTGAGTTGATGCGCTGACATCAACTCAAAATGAATCCTACCAAGTCCTTTCTTGGTGTATCCAGTGGCAAATTCCTGGTGTTTGTCATTACCGCTAAAGGAATTCAGGTGGACCCGGATAAAGTCAAGGCCATCTTAGAAATGCGACCACCCCGTAATCTGAAGGAACTCAGGGGATTCCAAGGTCGTCTGGCTTATATCCGGAGATTCATATCCAACCTCTCTGGGAGATGTCAGCCTTTTTCTCGTCTCATGAAGGAAGGTGTGTCCTTCGTATGGGACGAAGCCTGTCAGCAAGCGTTTAATGATATCAAACGCTACCTCACTAATCCTCCAATTCTGGTGCCCCCCGTCATAGGGAGACCATTCTTGCTGTATGTTCGAGCAATGGATCATTCTCTGGGAGCTCTTCTCGTACAGAAGAACGATGTGGGTCATGAACAGGCTATCTATTACTTAAGCAGGATGATGGTCGGAGCCGAACACCGGTACAATCCAGTGGAGAAAGAGTGCTTGGCTCTGATGTTCGCTATCCAGAAAATGCGACACTATGTCATGGGCCAAACTATTCATATCATCTCCAGGATCAATCCTCTTCGGGTACTGATGAACAAGCCAAGTGTTCTTAATTCCCGACTCGCGACTTGGGCGATGTTATTAACACCATATGACATGGTGTATGTCCCTCAGAAGTCCATCAAAGGCCAGGTATTGGCTGATTTCCTAGCTGCTCACCCGATCTCGGAGACCTCCAAACTATACGAGGACATCCCCGACGAAGTTGCAGAATGTAATTCTGCAGTGGAAAGTAATACATGGCAACTATTCTTCGATGGTGCCTCCAGGACTGGTCCAAGGGTAACGTGGTTTCAGGAGTAGGAATTATCCTGGTTACTCCTGATAAACTCGTTATCTATCGAGCATATTCTCTTAGCGAGCCCTGTTCTAATAATGTGGCGGAGTATAACGCTCTACTAATCGGGCTCCAAGTCGCTAAAGAATTGGGCGTCGAATCTCTAGAAGCTTTTGGTGATTCTTTGCTGATCGACAATCAAGTCAGAGGAATATATGAAGTCCAAAATCTAGACCTCATCCCCTATCATCGAGCAACGGTCGAGATAGCCATGACATTCAAAGGATTCTTCCTAGAGCATGTACCTCGATCTCAAAATCTGGAAGCTGATGCCCTAGCCAGTCTAGCTGCAGATTTAGCTATTCCTATAAGAAGGCAGAATTCGGTGATCCTTCTTAACAGAGATTTATTCTGCGTGAAAAACAACTTTCACATAGAACGCAGCTACGCCGTGAACGACCCTCCCAAGAGGGACTGAAGAAGCCCCTTTATAGATTTTGTGGCATACAGAATCTTACCGGAGGACCCTAAAGAAGCAGTGTCCGTCAAAAGACGATCATTACGCTTCTATCATGATGCTTCTTCACAATGTCTATATCGTCGGACCTACGACGGACTGCTATTGAGATGTCTCTCCGATAACGAAGCACAGCGGATTATCCGTGAAGCTCACGACGGCATATGCGGAGCGCATCAACCCGGTCCTAAGCTACAGGATCGTATCAGGAGGATGGGCTATTACTGGCCTACTATGATCACAGATGCAATAAAGTATGCAAGACAATGCAAAGCCTGTTAGGTGCATGCAGACTTTATACCTCAACCTTCTGAACACTTACATCCTACGGTTGCATCCTGGCCTTTCGAAGCATGGGGTATGGATATCATTGGTCCTATTCACCCGTCTTCTTCCAGAGGTCACCGGTTCATACTGGCCATCACGGATTATTTCTCCAAATGGGCAAAGGCGATCCCTCTTGCTGAGGTGAAGATATCTAACGTGATCAGCTTCATCAAGCATCATATCATTTATCGCTTTGGGATACCCCGAAGGATAATTCATGACAATGGGCCTCAGTTCAGCAGCCAAGCGTTTCATCGATTTTGCAATAAAAATCGGATACAAAATATAGCCTCTACGGCATATAATTCTGCTGCTAATGGTTTGGCGGAAGCTTTCAACAAAACTATTATCAAACTCTTGAAAAAGTTCGTCTCTTCGAACAAAAGAGATTGGAATGAGAAGCTAGGAGAATGTCTCTGGGCATACCGCACAACGGTACGAGTACCGACAGGTTGTACACCATTCTCATTGGTCTACGGGAGCGAAGCAGTTCTCTCCATCGAAATCCAAATCCCGTTACTCAGGATAGCAGTGGCTAATGAGTTGACTCAAGAAAAGAATGACCTATTAAGGCTTCAAGAGCTAGAAGGATTAGACGAGAAACGCCTCCAAGCTCAATAGTGCATCGTGCTCTACCAGGCACGCACTTCCAGATCTTTTAATCAAAAAGTAAAGGAAAGAGTGTTCAAAGTTGGCGAGCTAGTTTTAGCTGTGAGAAGGCCAATGATTATTACTCACAAGAGTAAGGGTAAATTCCAGCCCAAATGGGAAGGCCCTTATGTGATCGAGACGAAGTTCTCAAATGGCGCTTACAGGTTATCCAAGCCTAATGGAGATTTGTTAATCGCTCCTATCAATGACAAATTCCTCAAGAGGTACTATGCTTAACCTCCTTTGCTCAAATGGAATATGGCGAAGATCTTATTCTGACAATACTACTTCCAAAACAATCCTAGTTGGAGCATATTCTATCATGTCCATATAACCTCTGAATAGACGTGTTTAACTAATTTGGAACTTCAAGACCTATTACGTCCATATTACCTCTGATAGTGTTTTGTGTACAATTTTAGTTGGAGCATATTCTATCACGTCCATATAACCTCTGAATAGATATGTCCTGCTGAAGCTTACCGAGAGTATATCACGTCCATATTACCTCTGATGTCACTTTCACCAAAACCTGTCATTTATATTCCAAAATGATGGGTCCACAAAGTCAGATAAAAGCCTCTTTATTATTCCCAGAAAGAGCAAAATTACATTGAAAATTAAAGAAAAAAAAAGTACATCATTTGGGGGAAGCGGTCAGGTCGTGAATCTGCTGCGCAAGAGTAACCATTCTCTCATCCCTGGAGTTCAAGACGTCAGCGCGAGCTCGCTCCAACCTTGCCGCCTCATTATTCAAGGCGGATAACCCGGACCGAGCATGTACAAAACCTGCGTGGATGACACCCGCATGCGTCAGGTTCTGTTGAGCGGTCTCCATTTGATTCTTCAGCACGTCTCGAGATGCCGACAAAGAGCGAGCCTTCTCCTCCACTTGAGCGAGTTTATCTCTCAATCTGTGGACCCTCGCTGTCTCTTCCTCATATTTGACTTCGCACTGAGTCAGCTGAGGAATGACATACTCCAGTCTGGCACGCTCCTGATCCATCTCCTGCTGCTATTCCTGGACGAATTTGTCCAAAGCTTCCATCTGCCCAGTAAGCTCTGCAGTCAAGGAGTCATACCTAGCTTGAACGAGACCATCGATGTTACCTCGAGATAGCTGCAGATATTTGTTAATGGGTTGCTCCAAACCATTAACTATCTGCTCCAGCGTGTCAGCCCTCCCAGTGTCGTTGAAGTCCCTGATCGGCACTATCGCAAACTGAGAGGACCTCCTCAGCGCCTCGAAGCCTAGATTCTTCTCCAGCACCATTGATATCAGCGTTTTCAAGGTGGTATAGAAGATACCAGTATACTGCTCAGTTAGCATGGCAAGGTCCGAATGGACGCTGGGAGTGGCTACAATATTGGCAAATATCCCTCCAGGAATGATTGCTGACGATGTTGCCACAGTCGTCGCCTTAACAGATGGTGCGACAAAAGAAGATGCCCCAACAACGGACGAAGTGACTAGCATACTCAAAGGAGGCATTGTCGTAGCGACAGGCTCATCCTCCTCTCGAGATATCGAAACCATTTCGGGCAAGCCGGCACCCGAAAATGTTTTCTCTTCGAAGTCGGGCACCTCCATGTCATCACCAGGAGCTGAAACAGTGCCAAAAGGCGCGTCAACACTGCCCTCCCCGTAGATGTCTTCCCCTGAAAAAAGGACAAAGGAAAGTTAATATCAAAATGATGTTAATTTTTCTAAAAGAGGCGTAAAGACGACATTTACCCATGGCCGATGGTATATATGACGCGTCTGCAGCCAGTAAAGCTAAATCATTTCTTAATGATGATAAGCAAGCTGACATACCTGGAGAAGGGGGTGTGCTAACTGACATCGGCAGGTATTCTTCTGAGTCTTCATCCAGATCCAATCGAGGTTCATCAGGTAGAATCTTGCTGGGTGCACTTACAGACACGGCAGGGGTCTCTCCCGATGCTGATCTGGATAAAGATATCCTTATTCAGCTCGGCCTCGAAGGCGATCTCGTACCACTACTTGAAGTGGTAGCAGCGACAGCAGCCTCAAGCAGGGATTCTCCGGCACTGCCAGTCGGAACTGTAGAGGTTCCCTCTCTAAAAGGCGAGGAACCTCCAATCAAAGAATCGTCCCCAACAGAGGCAACAGCGGGTTCACTTCTAGGAACCTCAGGGTGGGAAGTCCTGACGGGACGACCAACCGTCTTCTTCTTCTTCTTCTTCTTGAGAGGGGAAGTCTCCTTCAGAACAGGAGCCCTTCGCTTACCAGAGATGACCAGAGGCCCTGCAGACGGAGGTATTTCACCCCTCGGTACTGCCAACAAAGGTTCATCTGGATTGACGGAATCTTCACCCTCGTCAGAGGAGACTGATAGGATTTTGTCTCTTTCCGCGAACTTGGAGGATGGCATCCTAAAACTTCCATGTATATCAAAATTGCGATGGAAGGTGTTGGTTGCCACATAAAACTGGGCATACGAGTGGAGGATGCGCAGCTCCATGGAGAGTGAAGTCGCGGGCACAGTAAAAGTTGCTTCAGTGTAACCCATGATGAAGTATCGCCACACTCTCGCTCCATTGATAAGTCCACCCGGGACTTGAAGCTGGTGACGGCATTGCCCATGTACAATTAGTCATATCCAAACTGCCTAGTAAATCGACTAGGCAGGTAGAGTTCCAAGAAGCATTGGTCTGCACTCTTGTACAGTAAATGGAAAGGTCTAATGCAGACCAACCAATTAAAAGCTTCAGGAGAAAGAACGGTCTTCCCGTCGCCTAGGTCCTGAAGTCTACGCCCCTGTTGATTGAGATGTACAGAGGGGAAAGTGCAGAAGAGCTTCCAGTTGTGACTGAAGTTTAGTGCCCGTCGACAGTCTAAAACTGTGGTCACGTTCAAGGCGGAGTTCTTGTAATTCAACAAGAAATTACTCCCCGAACTACTGCCAGAGCCGGGAGACATCACCCTCGGGTTATGGAGAATTAACCATCCCATCAAATATAGATACGGTAATTCTACCCTGGGAAAGCTATCACGTCGAGTTTCATCGGCTAGCAGCCCATCAGTAATGGCCCTCAGGCCAGCTTGTATGCGGCATATCATGGCAGGGAGCAAACCCAGTCTTGCCCCGAACACCAGACGCACTGCAGGCCATAAGGTATTGCGGTGAATGCGATCCGCAGATGCAATGCCTGGTACTACCAATCGGCGCAGCCATATGGAGAGGAAGCCAGCCAGTTGAGCTTTCTTGGACAGAGGCCTGCGGCAATGCCTCAGATAACTGTAGGCCTTAGTGCCTGCAAGATATTTCCCTATCCCTTCATCGAGAATCTGATCTGGAGCCCCAGCGTCTTCCATAAGATCATCGACCACCTGAGCACTAAGCACGCTCAGACAGCTCAGAGGCTGATCCTTGCTATCCAAGACCTTCTCTGGCTTAGCAGCCCTGGCCCGGTGAAAGAAGAGGTAGGACGCCCATTTATTGGTATGAGCTAAATCAGAGGGCTCATTATAAAAGGTGGCGCAAGCAAGGTAGTGGCACATCAACTCCTGGTACACTGCCACTACCCGAGGGTCTGAATCCCCCAGCTTCCGATTTGAATCTCTGCCATTTCGTGAAGGGCCAATCCCAACTCCCCCAGTGGAGTGGCAAAAGTCCCGGTGAGCGAGATATATCGCTCCATCAAAGCCAGAAATAGGCTAGGGTTGAGAGGTAACCCCACACTGGTAGCACTCACGGCTGCGTATAGACCAATGCTCTCCAGCTCGGTCTGAAAATCTTTCAGGGCCCAGTCAGCCAAACGAGCCCACCGAAGATTTGTAGGGGTAACCTACCCACTTGTCCGAGGATTAACCTTGGGGTATACTCCTCCATGCCCCATGAAGTCATTGCAGAAGGTCGGTAATTGGACCGGTTGGAGCAGTGAAGTGTCTTCACTCGGGACACTGCCCGGATACAATCCCCTGAACGACATCACAGAGCCGGAAGGGCGGCTGACGAATGACCCTTGGTCAGATCCTTTCTGGTGGAATATCTTCCCGGCTGGCCGTGAAGATTGGGAGTCAAGGTCCACGACTTCCTCCTGGGATGTGTGGCATGGAAGAATCTCGGGAAGAATGTCGATATAGGGTAGTCTCTCAGCATCTTGGGCAGGTACATGACCAAGCCCCCGGCAGAAAAAACCCAGAGTTCTTTCTTGGGCTTCGTTTGGGACTGTTTGTCAATCATGTCCCCGAAGAGAAAAGCCGTCTTTATATATTATGCCCCGTCTATATGCGTCAGGGGCTCCCCGTTGATCATGCTTAACAGCATTCGTTCCCCTTGGGACGATATCAGATTTGCCCGTCCTTCAGGATATTGGGGTCCGGAGATAGGAAATGTCACCTGGGATAAATCCTCCAGGTAGTTGGAATGCAGCATCCCGGCAGCTGAACCCATCACCTCAGCCAGTAGAGACATATGCGAGTTGATTACAAAGTGCAAGAAAAATACGTCAGTTTCTATACTAGACCTCACAGTCTTGCAGCATATGCCGAAGATCAACAGTCTGTGTTTTACGCCAAGACTGTAAAAACTTGATCTTTTACGCTGGAATCTTATTCCAAGGCGTAAAATTCAAGACTGGCAGTATACGCAAAAAAAAAACCTGACAGTCTGTGCTTTACGCCAGACTGCCAAAGTTTGAGTTATTACGCAGGAATTCTCATCCGGAAGCGTAACACTCGAAGTTTATAGTATACGCCAAGTTTTGACAGTCAAAGCTTTTATGCCAGATTGCAAAAATATAGAGTTTTTACACTGACACATTAGAAATATGGACGTAAAAGATAAAACATCTCTGTGCATCATCTTCCTCGAAGAGGCTATCAGCACAGAAGATGACCTAGCGCGATCACGTACAACGTGTGCGAAGGGTTTTCCTCGTTCTTGTCGTCCCAAAAGCTTTACCTATAACGCCGGACGCACAGCTCGTCGGCGGGACACTTCGTCCAGAATGAAGATCGCCTTGCCCGACGGAGGTCACTCTTGCTTGGGCAGAAGAGCGAGAAGAAGAGTCAGCCTTCTTTCCCTTAGAGGAGGAGATGGGTTTTGGTGCCATTGCTGAAGACTCAGGTTGCTCAGAGGAAACGAAGGAGAGAACTCGAAAAGACGAAAGCTTTCTTTTGCAAAAGACAGGTGAAGAGTCTTCTCTCTGAAAGCCTTGGGATATATATAGAGTTCGGATGGACTCCTCGAATCCCTAACAAAATTTGATATTTGATATTCGGTTATGATTGGGGACTACGTCAGCCTATTACTCAGAGAAGGCGGACAGTCAGCGAATTCGAAAAGTTTTCGTGCAAAGCAGATTCGTGGTTTTACGCCAAGGAGCTTTTTACGCTCGACAGCTACAAATCTACGGTTTTATGCTCACAGGCTATAAGTCTATGATTTTACGCCCGGATGCTTTTATGCTCGGTAGCTTTTACGTTCGAGAGGCTACAAACCTACGACTTCACGCTCAGAAGCTACAAATCTATGATTTCACGCTCGGTGGCTTTTACGCTAGAGGCAACAAATCCACATCTTCACGCTCGAAAGATTTTCTTTTCAGAGGCTACAAATCTACAGTTTTTACGCCCGGATGCTTTTATGCTCAGCAGCTTTTACGCTCGAGAGGCTACGAACTTATGATTCTCCGCTCATCCATATTTACAGATCAATGACTCTCCACACATCTGAAAATATGCAGGCCAGAGTATGCGTATGTATATGAACAAATCTCAAGGCGGTCAATTGCAAGAGTTCATGCAGAAGATACTCCTTCTTGGTCTCAAAATATCCCAAGTACCCAAAGCATACAGAGTTCAGCTTTAAAAATTACTCTTCTTCTTGGGTCGATTGGAAGTTCATCCAGACTCCAGTCTGAATATTTCAGCTATAGTTCAAGATGGCGACTCAGCTTTGATGGTCATTTCTCTCCCTATTTCAAGGGATTTTCGGGAAATCATTCTTGAAGATGATGGTCTGAACAAAAATTCTCTTTCTCAGAAAAGTGACAGTTCAGAATTCTACGCAGTCCCCCATTCCTAACAGCAGGACAGTTCGAATACTCGACTTAAATGCTAAGCGGCTTTCTGTGCATCTTCAGTTATGCATAAAAGACAGGACGGGACCTAGTACTCTTTCTATCAGAGTCGGCATAAAATTATTCAGACGTGTCAAAGCTACACATATTCAGACTTCATTACAACAAAATATATGGCAAAATAATTATATGCGCAGAAGAAGACGATTTTATTAAATCATGATTACATATGAGGGAAATCCAGTCTACAAAGGATTTTTCTTCATTTTTATGATTACATATGAGGGAAATCCCGTCTACAAAGGATTTCCTCATCTTTATCGAAGGGTCACCCCAAGAATCTGTTCTGCCAGGTTCTCGTATTGGTGGAAATCTTCGTCCATCTTCTTCAGCAGTTAGTCGGTTTCCGCGTCCGATTAACAAGAAAATGATTAATGGCGGGAGGATACAAAACAGGGCCTGCCTAAATTATTCAGAGCCCATCCTCCACACGCCATGACAGATTGAGTTGAGGTTTTAGACCCAACTCAATACTCGAGGACAGAGCTAGTTTGTCTGCTCTTGTCCATGAACGACAGGAGAAAATACAGCTTACAAGCTGTGTGGTCGAATGTGACCCTTCCTCTCTCCTGGACGAATCGCCATATGAAGTTGCTGACTATCCCGAGCAAAGGAAGCTATGATATCCTTCCATGATCCATCGTTGCAGAGGACATTTGCTCGAAGATGCCTTCTTTTTTGGCTCCCTACATGCGAAAAGAACATGGTCTTCTTCTTCCTCAAGTCGACCCGACGAACTCCGGCAATCATCTCTGTGTGGTGAAGGAAATGTGGAAAGAACATGTTAACTCCTCAGCCTTTATATAGGCAAAAGAGAACACACCGAATCCCAACAAATCCTCGATAATCTGCCAAGAAGTTAGCCTTGAAGAACGAGTTAGATTTGACCGTTTCATGCTTCATTCAAAGCGTTTCAAATTACGAAGAATTTGAAAACTTTGAAGGGGGTCTTGTAGAAGCATAAAAAATACGCTGCAGAGTTATACGCAGTATTTCAGTGCTGGGCAGCGTAAAATATGACTTCGGAGCCATCGGCGTACAACAGAGCTTTCTCGCTAAGCATAGCGTAAAATATAAGCTCAAGGACTATCCGCGTAAAGCAGTATGTCCGGGCTGCTTCAGCGTAAAAAGGGTGCTATATCGCCTTTATGGCGTAAAACTCATCCGCTTTTTAATGCAGCATTGAAGTGTACGAGGGACGCTTCATAATCCTCGTATGAACCGGTTAAATCATGCAGTGAACCTGACGTCTGACTCATGACAAAGAGTACTACACGACTATCCAGACGACGGTTGTAATGATGGCGCGGCACAGCGACCCAGACCGTCGTTTAGTGATATTTCCTTGGCGTAAACTGCTTTTACGCATACAAGGGAATACGCTGCCTAATTTTACACAGGCAGATATGAGCTTGTTACGCTCCGCAGAAGACAAACAGACGGCCACGTCAAAAGCTGCTCTTCGTACAGAGCTCGAGGCACGTCTCTGCATTTAATGCACAGAATGGTGGCAGGTCTTCGAGGCACGCCTCTGCATTTAATGCGCAGGATAGGGGCAGATCTCTGCATTTAATGCGCAGGATGGGGACAGATCTCTGTATTTAATGCAAGAGATTTGATTATATCTCCAAAAGCCGTAATTTTGGCTAATACGTCCACATCATCACTTTCGCGCATTACGCCATCAGGCTATTTTTAGCTATGGGAGCACGATGTACGCTATCTCCTTGGAATACGCCACCAGGCTATTTTCAGCCATGAGGAGCACGCCGTACGCCATCTTCTTGAAATATGCCAACTCAGGCTACATTTGCATTGGTGCGTATTAAGGCTATTTGGTCCAGAATTCGCTCAAGGCCTCAGTCAAGGAAGGAGGATCAGCTATCTTCTACGCTAGCTACCTGTCTATGCAGCATCAGGCTTCTACGCCTGCCAGGCTTCTATGCCTACTCGACTTCTACGCCTACTCGGATTCTATGCCAGTTTGATGACTATTTGGCTTCTACGCCATGGTGACAGTTATTGGCTTCTACGCCAACCTTTTCTACGCGAGGGATAACTACCTACGTGGCTTTTATGCCATGATCTTCGCAGCCGTTATACGCATTATCTCTTAATGGGACACGTGTCACACGCTCATTCAAGATCATTTATACGTGGGTAACGGTTATTATAACCGGCGCATAAAAAGTGCCATACTCTCCACTGCCCGACTTCTACGCCGACTGGATGGTTACTGTCACTAAAGCCCTATAAATAGAGACCTCTATTGACAGAGGTCCAGGGTCAAAAAAGGGTGGAAGAAATTAAGGTCGAGAATCAAAAAGTCTTTGAGAGAGAAGAATCCAGAGCTCAGACAAAGAGTAGCAATCGACGACTTTGACATCGAGCATCCACTCTCCTTTGCAACCTTCGAAGCTTTTTCGGTCTTCTACGACACTTCTTCAATATCGTGTGGTCCAAGGGATAAAGTGATCGACTGTAAATCAGACTCCTATAGCAATATTTACCCAGATTAAAAATTGTACTTGACATCCTCGTATAGGATTAATTATACTTCTTGTTTGTAAACCAAAGAGCGGGTTTCGTATAAACCTCGTTTTATTTCTTTCGTTTATTATCAAACACACCTATATTCTAATCCTATGTGCAGGCTTGCTCGGTACAGTGACGTAACCGAGACAATATGCTCTCGACCTGCATGGGCCACCACAAAAATATGTCATGCCCCAGCCCCAAAATACGTAGGACTAGGAACACGTAAGCATGTCAGCCGTATGTATATGGCAACTCCAATATATGGATACCATAATACACACGTACGCTGTAATATGAATATAAACTCACATGTGGTATATATAGTGTCACAAGTCACAGATATACTAATCTCAGCCACACAACAAGTCATAGAAAAGAAAGAACTAAACTAGAATGATGAGTCTGAATAATCTAAAACTAATAGTCGGGTGGAGACAAATCCACTACCAATGACTATACCAATACTAAAATGAGAGAGAGATATAAAATCTCTAATATAAAATAAGGTGATGATAGAAGTGTATCAGCGAAGCAATCCCTCGCTAAGTATAATCAATGATGCTCAGTAGGTAAGACCTCCTCGAAAGAGATAAGTAGTAAGTCCTGATCCGTGCTCCTGCGAATAGTCATGAACATCTATACCTGAAAAGGGACCAGGTCCTCAGAGGGACGTAACAAGATACATAGAAGCATGCCAATTTGAATACAGTAAACATGCAATATAGACATAAAATACACATGCAATGAATATATAGAAATATAACAAGACAATATATATGAATGCATAATGAGGACAACTTTTTGACGTATGGGAACGGGTAGGCTACTCTATTTAATCTCACAACTCACACAAACGTCAGTAACATCATCAGCCGTTATACCGCGGGGGTAGCGACCATCGTGATACCATCAGTCGACATACCGCGGGGTAGCAACCATCGGAAATAACTACCATAGTGCGTGCTAGTTACTACGGTTCACCAGAGTGGTTATAGCCCATACGCCTACTGATTGTCCTCCCCTCCCATGATACTATGTGTCAAGTGTTTGTCAATATATATATATATATATATATATATATATATATATCTATATATATATCTATATATATATATATATATATATATATATATATATATATATATATATATATATATATATATATATATATAGCATATACTTATGGCTGAAAGAAAATACACATGCAATGAATATACAGAAATATAACAAGCATACAAAGTACTGTAAGCAATTTGGCAAGGTATCTTGCCTGGCAAGAGAGTTGCAAAGTGTAACGTCCAGGAGTCAAGCACACAGGATCAGAAACTACGGTCTCAGAATAAACGTCTCCGGATGCTGAAATAGACATCATCAACGTTCCCAGAATAAGCGAGATAGCTAAAAAACACTACCCTTTCATCCAATTTGGACACAGGAGCAAAACAAAAATTTGGGTCAAAGCGGGGTCCACCTGTGGCCCACTTTGCACCAAAAAGTGTGCCAGGGATAAAGGTCTCTAAAAGGGACAAATTATAGGTAAACCAATTCTAAACGTCAATACGAACTCATCGGTACATTCAATTTTGGATTCCGGTGAGCCGAACACAAATTTGCCTAAAAAGTCAAACGTGGGGCCCGTAAATAGGCGGCTTGGTCAACTGTCTCAGAATCGAGTAAAACTTTGGTCACAGGACCAGCGTGATACCATGAATCCAATGGCGCAAGTTTTGTCGCATTCTGACGAGAGTACACTAAATGGTGCGGTTTTTGCAAAAGTCGCGATACGGGGAATTTTCGCGGATACGGGTTGATTTCGATGCGCAAACGCGTCCGAATCAGTTTTCGTGAAAGCCCACATGTCTGGACATATTATATGCGCCTTTCGGTGCAATTGGTACGCTACGGGGCAGTCCCGTTTGGCGGGGCGCGCTCCGTATCACAAATTTTGGAAGTTGGAAAATGGGTTTTTCATGATTTTAACTCAGTTTAATTCTGCATACAACATCAAATAAAATATTATAATTAACAGAAAATAATCTAGGTTAAGTGGTCTTCACATTGCAAAAGGAATTTCTTAGTTCGGATCTCTGTGGTGGGAGATACGAGTCCATAAACATTGATGGTTCTAACAATTTTTTGAGAATAAAAGTGGTCGTTTTTCTCCAACTTGGTCTCGGTTTTCGCCTAGGATTATACGCTGTTCGAAGTAAACTAATACACAGAGTTGGAAGAGGGATAGGTCGTGAACATACCGGTAAAGACGGGGTCGAGTTTGGTCGAGCGATGGCGCGGGAATCGAAGCCTGAACAGGGGTAAGTTGCTGACTTTCCTGTCACGGCGCGGGGGCGTTGACGCGGACGAGCGGTAGTCGCGGCGGCTGTCTGCGGTGAACGGCGACGACGGTGGTGTCGAGGCTGGCGGCGGCGGCTCTGGGGTCGAGTGGAGATGAAGATTTAGGGTTAGGATTTAGGGTTTGTGAGAGTAATATATATAGGGAGAAGGAGCGGCTAGGGAAACGCTGCACGCGCGGGATGGGAATTAAGTTGCTGCCGCTGCTGCTATTGATTATGTAAACGGGTGCGGGCCGGGTTTAGGGTAGCGGGTAGGGTAGGGCTTTAGGTGGGTTTGGGTTTGTGATTCATTTAGATTTTTCTTTTTCTTTCTTTTTCTATTTCTTTCTTTCTTTTCTATTTTCATTCTATTTCTTATCTAATTTTTTTTGTTTTATTATTCTTATTATTACTACTACTAATAATAATAATATCATTATTATTATTATTATTATTATTATTATTATTATTATTATTATGCTATTTATTTATTTGCATCTATATTTAAGGTATATAAAAATACATTTGCACCCAATTAAATTCTAAAATTCTATCACCCTTCCACAAGATTCCTAATATAAAATAATAGGACTTTGTGCAACAATTCTAAATGATTAATTTATCTAGGTAATTAAATCATTAAGTCATATTTTCTAATTAACTAAACTAATATAAATAAATTTCAATAATTAATTAATTAAATAATATTTAAAAATATGGGGTTTTATATTATAGGACTTTGTTCCATCATTCTTTAGCTTAGCAGTAGAGATACCTTCATTTCTTTAGTCCAATTCCTTATAGAGCTTCTTTCCATTAGAGTCCTTGTTAGTGTGATAATTGGTGAGTTACAATTAGGTCTGTGTCTTGAGTATCAGTACTAACTATTGAGAGTGTGACTTGTGAGTCTGTAAGTGGTTCTTGGTTGGGCAGGTGAGCAATAGGCATAAATCTAGGGATAACCCATAGCATAGTACTTTGTAGCAATAGTTCTATGATAGGTGTCATTATAGATAGTATGGGTACTAATGGTAGAAGGAAGAGTAGAGAGTATCAGTAGTGGTCCCATGAGTTAGTATCAGAGTCAGCATGTCAGTTCTGGATAGTCATGAATTCATGTAGTTGGGTGAGCCATGTAAACATTTAAGTATCAAAGAAATTGTGTTGGAAATTAATGGAGCATGATATACAATTGGGTGGTTGATACTTAGGTGTGTCAAGAGTAGAGAAATGTATATGCATAAAGGGTATTAGTGAGAATGCCATAGTAGAATGGTACCCATAAGTGTATAGGAGAGTGTGAGGGAATCAGAATACATTGTGTTAAAGTAGTAGGACTTGTGATACAGGTTGATGTGAGACCAGTATATGACTAGTAATGGGTATATTACCTGATATTGAGGCTAGTGATGTATTAGAAGAAATAGGTGGAAGAGTGTCTAGAAATTGTGTGCAGGATGCACAGTGGGTGATAAGTGTCAGTATGAAAGTTCATGAGTATCAAAAAGTGGAAGCTGGAGTGTTAATATTATGTCATGGGTTGAGAAATATCAAGATTGGTCATAGAAGCTATGGGTAGCCTATGCATATGGGTTGATTTTCTATGGTTAAATCTCAGATTTAGAACTTAATTTAAGGGGGAAAACTGAATTGTACCTATTGGGAGATGAATTCCCAATGAAACCTCCAATTGAGATGAAATTGCCTCCAACTTGTAGATCCTTGCTCCTCTTTATAGATTCTTGATTTGTCCCTCTAGATCCTTACTTCTCAAGTCTTTAATGGTGATTTGGGAAGGAATTGAAATAAAATTTGGTAGGAAAATAAAATGGGAATGAAGGAATTTGGTAGTAAAAAATTCTAGATCTAGTTTTGGAATGAAAAGAGGAGAGAGAATTTTTCCCCTCTTTATTAATAGGCCGGCCCCTATTTCCCCTCCCTCAAGTTATTATGTAATATCCATTATACCCCTTGGGGCCTCTCATGAAGAAATAATTAAGTAAGGAAGCTTCTAGTCTAATGATTTAATTAATTTAATCCATCTCCTTAACAATGGGCCTTCTAATTGGGCTAAATCTAACTAATTACTTCATGTTGGTCCATGGGTCCAAACTAAACTAGTTAGGTCCACTAACACAAGTCCAAATTAAATAATTAACATCTAACAACCATTAAATAATACAACAAATTATTATTTATCAAGCACAATATCTAATAAATATGAAATTACTAAAATACCCTTTCCTAGAAAATATGGTAGTGACAGCCTTGCTGAGAAAGGGGAGGATGTGAACTTGGACTCTTCATACTACGCACCGGTGCGTGCTAGATCAAAGGAGTCCCGGGAAGTGCGAGCTCACCAAGCTCAAGCAACTTCTCATACGGTCGGCCGTCAGCAGACTTCGCTAACTGTTACGCGAGCCCCTGACGGGAAATTGTACAAGACCGACCCATGTGTCCAACCCACAGTGGCAGACGGAAATGGTCAGTCTCGAAAGTCTTTCATTAACGACTTGGGGAGAGTTCTTGTACAAAACCTATAGCAGATAGTAAAGACAATACGTACACACCCATGTGCTCAGTCTACCCGGGCTCATAACAATGGTGTAAAGGAGGATCAACCCTCGCTTAATTTACACAACGTGATCAACCACAAGAGCAAAGCGAGGAAAGCAACCACGACATGTGAGAAGTCCTCTCCAGGACACCCATGTGCCAACATCATCATCAACTGCTACTGTACTAAAATAGCAGTACAAACAGACAGGCGGTCGGCGTTCCAACAGCTGCAACCAATGGCACCTACCCGACAGCATACCAAAAACAGGTACAATTACCAGAGAAGGAGTTGCCCTTCATCTTGTGCTATTCTACTTGGAAGTCTCCCTCCACAAGGGGAGGTCAGAAGGCTAGCGCCTCAAACCCTTCGCTTTCGGCCAGCGTGTCAAGAAGTCGGGCCCCAGGTGACAACAACGGTACCTACAGAAGGAGTTTTCCAGGGGACCTGCTCCAAGAAGAAATTTTCAGATGTTAGGGGTGGTCCTTCCTCAGGACCCCTAGTGATTTCGCAAGCTGGGGATAGCAATCCCCCAGAACTCCACGATAACCCGATATTCCGAGGGGACAACGATTTCCAAGGAACTAATGTCAAAATTCCTGGGGGTAGTCACCCTCACCAGGAAGACGCATCTTTCTACGCTGGGAGTAGTGTTCTCTCAGAGTCTGAAGAGGATGCGACACTGACAACTTTTCTCGAGGCTATTCGATGCAAGAGTCCGAGGTAGAAAGTGCGACGTCCACTGTTTCATCTACTGCCTCCCATGTAAGAACAATGTACATGGCGGGGGACAATCATGAGGGCCCTAGCGATCAACAGTGCCTTGAAACTCTCGAGGCTATGATGCATACCATGAGTGTGTCAATACAAACCTTAACCAAGAAAATGCTGGAGATCAAGGTAAATATTGCCTCACAGCCACTAAGAACCTCGGGACAAGCTAGTAAAGATCCTAGGGCAAATGGAGACTCAAACGCCACCGCTCCGCCCATCAATGGTGATCGTATTAGGCCTAGATCATCTTCTCCTTCCACAGTAGATGAGGCTTAGGAAGCGATATGGGAGGTACGAGAACTGCGAGCCCGCTTGGACTCAATGGAGAACCGAGACTCACTGCGGGAACTCGGGATTCGACAACCATATCCCTTTGAGTGGAGAGACGTGTCCTATCCGCCTAAATACAAGCCCTTCAACTTAAATGCATTTGAAGGAAATATGTCTCCTCGTCAGTATATGAGCTACTTTGAGACAACAATAGGGCATCTGCCCCGCAGTGATGCTCTCCTCACCAAGCTCTTTGTCGGAGCATTATCGAGGGTTACCTTCGATTGGTTATGCAGCCTCCAAGATAATTGCATATCGTCATTCGACGATCTTAAAATTCTCTTCCTCGTCTGATTCTATGACAAAAAATATAACATGACGATGTCCTCCTTGCTGAACATCATGAAAAAAAGGAGCCTATACGGGAATATGTCGAACGCTACAAGCAAGCCGCGCTGAAGCTACCCCCGGGTAATCCTGAATCCACTCTGATGGACATGTGCCAGAAGAAACTAATTTCGGCGGTCAGGTTATAGATGGGTGACACCTAATTCAAAGACTGGACGACGTTCATCATAAATGTCGTCGGTGTCATGCCCAGTCCTAAAATACGTAGGACTAGGACACGTAAGCATGCTAGCCGCATGTATATGGAGACTCCAATATATGGAAACCATAACACATGCGTACGCTGTCATATGAATAACAATTCACAAGTGGTAAAAACTATCACAAGTCACAGGGTACAATCTAAATCTCATCCACAGAAATCAATATAAATAAATAACCAATAACTATGTAACTAATCTCAATATGAAGTATCAAAAGAGGATAGTCGGATGAAAATAAATCCACTGCCGAACTAGAATATAAAAGCAAATACAATATAAGTACATCAACTAACAATCACGAGGCTCGAAGAGAAGTCCTTCTCGAAAATATAAGTAACCAGTCCGGATCTGCGCTCCTGCGAATACTCATGAACATCTACACCTGGAAAGGGACCAGATCCTCAGAGGGACATAACAAGATACATATAAGCATGCCAATAAAGTACTGAAATAAACATCCAATGGGTCGCCTAACCGTCTATGTGAATGCACGTTGAGAACAACTTAATTACAAGTCGGCTATCTGGCCATAAATGGGATTGGCATAATTCTGTCGGAGAATCAGGGGCCTACAAAGCATGTCATCTTTTGAACGACAGAGGCCGCCTGATCATATATAGGGGTCATCACCGCCCGTATCTCCGACGGAGCATCCGGGTTACAAAAAGGAAAGTACAAAGGAGCCCAAATGCCTTACTTGTTGTTCTTCCCACCCCATGCTCTAACCATGTCACATTCATGACACAATAATACCTCTAATAACTGCTAGTTCTACTAGCATGTAAAGTTTCTAATAGCAGTTATCCCTAACGTACGGCCCATACATACAGGAGGCCAGACCTGTCACGCAAGTCCGTGATCTATATGAGACTCACACTCGTGTAACAGCTGTGTCACGGCCAATGAAACCTAAGAATGCCAGATGATAATGGGGTGGTCTCATAAACTAGGTCACATGCATATACATATAAAAACAGAATACGACGACACCGTCGTTGCACCCAAGTTTCCTTGGACGCACAGTTTATATAGCAGTTAAAATATATGAACTAAATGACAGAAATAAAAATGCATGCATCATATGGAATATGAATAACAGTATAATGGCAAGGTATACTTGCCTGGCAAGAAGGCTGCGTAGTACCAATAACCTGCTCCAGAAGTCACGTAGAACAATCCAATGGGTCATATGTACATATAATATAATACAATACAATATCAGTCATTATACTAGCACATACACAACCATATATACACCGGACTCGGGGGGGTACGCTAGGGGTGACACTGGTCGACTAACAGGGTCAATTGCGCGTCTAACTACGCGGGCGTCACGTCTTCAAATGCTGTGAAAACAGACAGTCAAACACTAACACGGTCTCGCCAGTACGTCAGTGTACACAAGGCAAACAGATCACTAATACTCAGGGTCACATGGTCATGCATGTAACTACGGAATATCCACAATTAACACCTATGGTCATACAGTATGTATATATATATATATATATATATATATATATATATATATATATATATATATATATATATATTACAGTCAATTGTAGACACGGAATACCCACTACTAGCATGTATGGCCACACTGCATAAATAGATATATAGTCATAACTAGTATTGCATTAAATTTCTACACAATATATATATATATATATATATATATATATATATATATATATATATATATATATATATATATATATATATATATATATATATATATACTAAATATATATATATACCAAATTGAATAATATACGCATACGCGTACGTATACGTATACGAGTTGGGTTCACCGACTCAGGGTCTGATGTCAACTAAATGTCATAAAGCAATACTAATGTCCTAATAGCATACACACAAGCACACATAAAAAGGAGAAGAGGGACAGGTTCGAACCTCGGAGTACGCGCACGGGGACGACGATGACGACGATGAGGTTGACGACGATGGCGATGACGACAATTTTGATGATGATGACGGGGGTAATGATGATGGTGATGATGATGATGATGATTGGAGATGATGATGATGATGATGATGGTGATGATGGGGTGATGATGATGATGATGATGATGATGATGATGATGGTGATGATGGGGTGATGATGATGATGGTGGTGGTGTGGACCAGGGATGGCCGGAGGAGGCTCAGGCAGCGGGGTGGTTCAAGCGAGGGGAGGGAGTCGGGTACTGTCACGCCCTAGTCCCAAAATACGTAGGACTAGGAATACGCGACACGCCAGCTACGCATTCGACCAGACTCTGGTCTGACTTGAATACGTATAAGCTTATAATAAAGGGCACTATCTAAAATATCCCGTAAGTGTAAACATCTATGTCTCAATCCACAATGAACAGCAGTATACAAGAATGAGCTATATGTGCTAAAATCGGTCGCCCAATAACACACAAACTCGAATAGACTCAAAAAGAGATGAGTCTACAAAAACTAGGCTACAACAGCAGATGAATAATCAATAAGAATAAAGTAACCATAATACCGGTGGAAATGATATGAGTACCTGGTACAATGCCCGTAAGACGTGCAACTCCATCAGCAACTCCAATGCTCCGTAATCGTCTATGCTGCAAAACTGGCAGGGGACCAGGTCCCCAGAGGGACGTAACAAGGTACAAAAATACAGCATGCCAAGTATAACAGAAAGTACAAGTGCAACGACGGGGTAATCTAGCATAACCAACTAAGCGTGACACAGTTTAAAGACAATGTTCGACGCGTGGGCTATCCAAAATAAAACCGTAGCTCCGGATACGAAAACACACGGGACGTACCGCAGCTCCGGGCAAAGAGTCACACGGGTGATACAACTACACTAGATACAGGATCACTACAGAAACAATATATATATATATATATATATATATATATATATATATATATAAGCGCGTGCAGAGGAGTCCAAACATGTAGTAACTGTCTTCCCCATCCCAATCGGTCAACGATTGTGCGTTGAACTTGAACCTCTATCTAACAGTCTCGTCACACAGAAATAACTCAACAATCGCGATCCTAAGGTCGTCCTAGTCTCCGGTCATGATGTCAGTATCAGGATACATGAAATCTGGCACGATAACAGTCTCCGGTCATGATGTCAGTATAAGAATGTGTCCTGGGGTGACGATATACTCAGGTACGTACATCGAGGTGTTACGAATATCTAGCATTCGTTACAAAATGTTACGACGAATGTCTGCACCCAGTTGTGATCCGGACGCGAAGTATCGATCGTAAACCATACGCGCATAATGTACATAATAAAATAATAAATATCTGAAATATAAAATACTGGGTGGCAAGGTACACTTGCCTGCATCCGACTGCTGATGACGGGGATCCGGTACCACGTCCAAGTCCGCATGTCCCGTAGTACCTAGAGACGAGATACAAACTAAATTAATAAACTATCACACGACAAACAGGGATGTGACACACATCTAAACATAGGCTACAATCTCAGTTACAAGTCACATAGACACTAATCTAGAGGGGTGACCAAGGTTAACCCAGGTAGGTTATATCTAATACAATCAATCACAGTATACTATCAACAGACGAGTCCTCGATCTCACTATTCATCACTATATTTAGTAGTTCAAACCATGATCAAATCCTCGGTTTTATCCCGGGTCTTTACCGACATTTTCATGCACGTTGACGTATCCCGTCCTCAAATAAATTATCAATTATTTATTAAACCCTCGAATATACAACCATCAACATTTTACCTTAAAACTACTCCTTGATTAAATTTATTATTATTTCTCACTCTCCAATCACTGACTAACGGTTTGATATTACACCATTTTTACAATCCATCAATATTTCATTATCATAGTATTATTCGTCAACAATTTTAACTCTGCCCATCATCAACGATAAAAAAACATATATTTAAACGAACACCCTAAATGTCTCATATTGCATTTAAAATCCAACCTCATTATTATCACAATTCCCACAGTCTCATATTTATATATTTTATATCCTTACACATGAACACCAATGCAAACCAAAATCAATCAATTAGCAATTTCATCAATTGGGTATTATAATATGCATTAAACCTAAAATCTTTCCTGCATATATAATCCTAAAATTCCCAGTGCATATAAGTAACATTTAACTAAAACCGTTTCATTCTCAAACCCTAAACTCAATGCATATCCATAAATTTCCATTTCATTCCTATGTAATTAAACCCTAAATATTAGCTAAGTAACCCACAATACTTAAACATAAACCCTACAACTAACAATACACAAAACAATATATATAAGTGTATAGAGAGGGGGGAGAATGGTATACCTCGACGAGGTGTTCAGTGGCCGGAGGGGGTGATGGCCGGAGGAGGGTGATCGAGAGGGTGGTGGAACGGACCGTGAAGTC
Organism: Iris macrosiphon; assembly: GCA_036927795.1. NCBI lineage: Eukaryota > Viridiplantae > Streptophyta > Magnoliopsida > Asparagales > Iridaceae > Iris > Iris macrosiphon. The sequence goes on from JAYESA010000014.1 coordinate 142,876,016, forward strand.
GGCGGGAATGCACTGGCCGTCGGAGCTAGTGGTGGTGCAACAGCTCATGGCAATGGCGTACGGTGGCTGCAGTAGCTCCCGAAGCAGTGGCTGTGGCCTGACCGGAGTGACGCTGCCATGGTCGCGGGGAAGATCAGTGACGCCGGAGTTCGTGCTCGCCGGAGCAGTAGAGCGGTGGTGGGAATACAATGGATCGGGGAAGACTGGAGGAGAACGGGAGAGAAGCTCGTGCCCGGGGTGTGGATTCGTGGTGGTGGTGGTGGTGGTGGTGCCGGTGGTGTGCGGATGGGGGTGGCAGTGAAGGTGGTAGTAGTGGTGGGTTCTCGGCAGCGGGGTGGCCGATCGGGCTGGTGGAGGAGATGCAGTGGAGGAGAGGTGGTGCTTCGTGGTGGCAGTTGGCCGACCGTGGTGGTGGCGATGGTGTGATGGTGCCAGAGATGGAGGCTCGTCGGAGCAGTGCAGCAGTGGAAGCCGCGGGTGGGGGGAGGGAAAGTGGCCAGTGCAGCAGCTCGGCCGGAGCAATGGCGGTACAGCGGGAACACAGCAGGCCGGAGGGATGTCGAAACCACGGGAATGCAGCAGGCCGGAGAAGATGAAGGTTGCGGGCTCGTGGAGGGACGGCTCGTCGGTGCAGTCGTCGGTTGGCCGTAGAGGTCTCGGCCGGGGGAGGGTGGCCGGCCGGAAGCTCTTGAAGTGGAGTAGAAGAAGAAGAAGAAGAAGAAGAAGAAGAAGAGAGGGAGGAGAGAGAGAGAGGGGGTGAGGGTTTCTCTAGGCATAGGGATTAGGGCCTGCATTGGGAAGAGGGGAGAAAGAGACATTATATAGGGAGGGGTGTGAGGATTGGATGGTGGGGATTGACCCAATTCAAATGGGTGGTGGTGATTGCACATGAAGGAAATATTTTTTTTTATCCAAAAGAGAGGGAGGAAGGATATTGACTTGGGCAAATGAGAGTGGCTTCTCCATTTAGCCTAGACCAATGAGGTTTTGACACATGTTACAATATTTGCAAATTAGCCCCTTAAGTTTGGATATTTGCACAAACACATAAAATGATGGAAAAATTATGGGAGAATTGGTGTTTGGTGTTTTGTAGGGTGAGGGGGTGATGTGTGTTTTGCATGGGCTTAATTAAATGGGCATTGGAATTAAATGGGGATTAAAATGGGATTAGTCAAAGTTGGTATCCCCGATTTAATTAGATTAAATTGTGTCCCATGCTTTTTAATTAAATGGGGGGCACTTGGGGTCTCAATTTGGGAGTGACACAAAGGTCAAAAATGGTGTGGGCTTGGAGTCAGTCTTGGACCCTTTAGTTGGTCCGGCTCAACGGGTTAAGTTGGTGTCTCAAAATTGATGGTAACGATACAGGTGTCCGTCACGAGATTTAAATATAAAATTTGGATACGGGAAGTTGTGCAATTAATTTAGGGCACAACGGATTTGATTTTGAGTGACAGAAAAGTCCAGCGCCTAAATTGGCGGGTCAAGTCAAAAGTACAACAGTCTGTTGGAATTTATGGGCCGATGTTGGGATCCAAATAATTCAACAACGGTAGAGCGCGCCAAGGGTTTAATTATAATAATCAGACATCTGCACCCTACTCTAAACCTCAATCTTCTGCTTCTAAAACAAAATTTTCCAACCCAAACCAGACTATCTATAAAAATATTTGAGGAGGTTTACAGGTACTGCCAAGATTCGGCAGAGGAGGATAGACAGGGAAGAGGGGACAGATCGGAGAAGGAGGACTGGGAACGGTGGAGAGGGAGATGGCGAGGTCGGGTGGCTCGGAAGAAAGAAGAAGAGAGTGGTGGTGAGCGGTGGTTGCAGCCGAAGGAAGAACCGGGGACGGAAGGGGGACGAAGTCGGTCGTGGTGGTGTTGCAGAGAGAGGTGCGAAGGAGGATATCGGGGTCTCGAGCAGGGGGTGCTGGTGAAGGGAAGAAGAAGAAGAAGAAGAAGAAGAAGAAGAAGGGGCGGTCGATAGGTGAGATGGCCGGGGAAGACGACGTGGTGGTCGGGTTGTGGAGGTCCGGCGAAGGAGAGTCGTCGTGATGCTCGGGGACGATGCCGGAGTTGCTCGGGGTCGAGATGGACGGGAAGGAGAATGCGGAAAGTCGGTCGTGGTGGTGGACAGGGAGGAAGGGGGAAGGTGATGAATAGGAGTCGGCTGTGTAGTTAGGTATTTGGGTTGAAGAAATAAGGAAAAATAAAAGATGGTATTTATATATACATGTAAAGGAGGATTGGGTGTTTAACCTAGAAAATTGGGCTTGGTCAACATCTTTGGGATTGGGCCTTGGCTTGACATGGGAATGTTTGTGAGGGCTATAATTTGTATTATTTAAATGCAAGGCTAGAATTAAATGGGGGCGATGTTGTGCGTTGCACATTCCGAAAATTATGGGGAAATTTTATATGAACGAAAAATGGATTTCTTTATGTATTGTGTCCAATAGTGTAGACACATTAATGCACTTTTGCAAAAAAGCGTCCAACAATTAGAAAATTGCACAAAGGTGAAAATTAGATTTAAATTAATGCACAAGGTGTTCTTGAATTAATTAGAAGTACATGGAGTTAAAATTAGTTGGGACACAAGTGTCATGGACGTAGGGGACTCAGAATAGAATATTATCATTTATTGGGTTGACCAAAATGGGTCAAGATTGTGTCTCCAATTTCGATTGGAACGCACAAGGATACAAAGTCATATTTATATAGAATTAAATATAAATGTCTGCGACGAATATTGTGCGACTAAAATATAGCACAAGAGATCATAATTATAAGTTACACAAAGATCACAATAGATGACTGGCACGTCTAGGACAAGAATGTAAAATTTGTAGGAAGGCAATGACTAGTATAGTGTTCCAATTATTGAAGCAACGGTAAGGTGCACTAAGTGATATAAATATTGTATAATTAAATAAAATGACGTGTTCTATTTCTAATTGGATTCAACTAGCCCTAGTTTCACTATCTAAGCCAAGTAGGCCTAATTTTGGGTGAGGGGGTTTACAGTCGGCGCTGAGAAGAAGGTGAAGGACGCCCGTCTCTTGGGAATATAGATCCATGTCACTGAGGATAGGGGAAAATGCCCCTACAACAGCAATAACAACAACGGCAATAATAGCCGTGACGGCAAGGGAAAGCAGTCCCTTGTCGCTAACTTGACCAAGAAGCCCGAGCAAAAACCGGCAGAAGCTCCAAAGCCGAAAGAGACAAACTCTTTCGAAGACAATGACGTCATGACAATCTTTAACGTCTTAATGCAGGGGAACATGATTTGGCTCCCCGATGTCAAATGCCCTGTTGAGACAGTCGAGGTGAATAATCTAAAGTACTGTCATTACCATCGTTATGTCCATCATGCGACGCGGGACTGTTGTACACTGAAGCGGTACATCCAGCATCTGCTAGATACCAAGGCCCTCACCTTGAAAATTGATGACAAGACGGTTGCCACTAATATGATATCGCTCAAGTTCGACAACTTTTCGGCGACGAAAAGCCCAAGACGGAGTAATCTCGATCTCCCGGGCAACAATGGAGGTTGTCAATCTTCCGCCGACTCATAACCAAATAGTCGGGCTGATACCTCTCACCACGCCACGTGGAGAGGTCATGTGGGTCCATCCAAACATTGCTCCAGAATTGATACATCAGACAATACCTTCTGCCACCAAGATTAAGGGCAAGAAGTCCAAGTTCTACTAAACGGTCTCTCTCCCTCCCGAAGAAGCTATAGCAGGAACAAAAAGATCAGGCATGTCGTACCAACGCGAGTATGACACCCCTGACGATGGTGCACTCCCAATTGTCGGGCCTGCAACATCGGATCCGGGTCCATCCCAGCCTCTGGCAGCAGACAAGTCTAAGCAGAAAGAAACTTGCTTTGACAGACCGCTGTGCAAAGATACAGTCTAAGGGCTGGAGAAGCCTACAACTTTGACATCTTGGCACAACCGACTAATACTCCAGCAAAGTTGTCTTTATTCGCGCTTCTTCGACTCTCCAAAGACACATGGGCTGCTCTTAGCGAGGCATTACAAAATGCTGACACCTACCTGGCGCAGGTCAAGCCGCCAGCTGAGGATCCCGCTGCATGCCTCCACTGCAACAATGTGTTGGAGGCGATACCCAACATTATGTTCTCGCAACAAGACCTATTGCTTAAGAATAATCGACACGATTGTCCTCTGTACTACTCAGGATACATTGGCGCCATCAAGGTGGACTGGATGCACATCGACCCCGGTTTGTCAATCAGCATTATCCCGTGGAGTCTACTTCAGACCTTGGGCATACTGATGCATCGCCTGGCAGCGAACAACACTGCCAACAATAGCTTTAATGCGGATAGAAGTTACCCTCTAGGCAAGATTCGCTTGAAGTGCCAAATCGGCGATCTAAAAACAGAGGTCACCTGCTACATCATAGACGTAGGCGTATGCTACAATATTCTCCTGGGACGTCCATGGATACATCAATACATGATCGTACCTTCAATCTTGTACCAGTGTTTGAAGTACGTGGACGATCACGGTGTCGTCAAAACTGGATTTGCTAACGTGGATCCTTTCAAAGGGGTACAAGCTTACTACTCTGATTTACTCCTGTACAAGCAAGTCCGCCAGGACGGAGGAGGGAATGATGCCGATGACGAAGCAAAAATTGACGTAACATCAGGTAAACCTTTGATGGTCCACCTCAAGGAACGTACTTGTGACACAACCCTTCCCCTTGTTGTAAAATTACAGAGGAAGGCACCACAACCTCTGACGGTGCGACTGCCAAATCGGAAGAAAGATCCAGTGCCATCTTCTGCCTCCGAACCCTTGGTGGTCAAGCTTCGTAGGAGGCCTCCAAAGACCTCGCTCATATTGGAGACAAATCCCGAGGAAGAAAAACTAGAAGAGTATATAACGGCTCACGCTAACGCTCCATCCCTTGACGATATAATTTCTATGGAAAAGATCCCCTACTTTATGAATAAAGGGTTATCTTTGAACTACTACAATGTCGAGCACTTGAGAATATTGTACTCCCTAGAACATGGTATAGGCCTGCAACTGCATACACCGGTAACTAATACCTATACAGTAAACCAGATCCTCCCTAGCCAAGGTTCCTACTTCACGGTTCCAGCAAGGGGGAGACAAACCCATCATCTTCGGTAGGGTTGAATGCCCCTGGTCTTTCATCCCGGAGAAACAAGAGCCGAAACCCGATACCGACCAAATGCAACTCTATAGGTTCAGTGGTCAAGCCAAACACCTCATCCAGAAGATGGGTTATGATCTTAAAAGCAACCGAGGTCTGAATTATGGCAAAGGTCGACGACTTCCCTTGTGCATTCCCGCTCCGGCAGGCAAGTTCGAGGATTACTACCATAAGACCATGCATGGCTTAGGATATGTCACGCCTCCCACAATCCTCGAAGGCTCAGATGGAGAAGATGAGTTACACTCTCACTCTTCAGAGTATTCCTCTTGGGACTCCAACATCAGTATCAGAAGGATGCTCAAACAAATATTGTCTGCTAACATGGTATCAGCTAACCCTGAGGAAGACGATGAGGATCCTCTAGAACTCTTTGAAGCAGAACCGTAGGCCCAGCGCCTAGACACACAATAGAAGATAAGGTTCAAACAACGAGAACCTCCCACTAAGGACGAAGTCGTACAAGTCAATCTTGGCAAAGAATCCTCCCCTAAGCCTATCTTAATCAGCAAGAGTCTCACGGATGAGGATCAGGAATCCCTGCTATAGCTCGTCAGAGAATACATCATCGTCTTTGCATAGAGTTACGAAGACATTCTGGGACTGGACCCCCAAATTGCGGTCCACAAACTCAATATCCTGCCAAACGCCAAGCATGTCAAGCAAAAGCAATGGCGGTTCCGATCGGATACCATGAAGGCCATCGAAGCTGAAGTCAACAAATTAATAGCTAGTGGCATCGTTCGCAAAGAACAACATCCAGATTGGGTAGCCAATATTGTGCCCGTCGTCAAGAAGAACGGGAAGATCCGGATCTGTATCGACTTCCGCGATCTAAATTCGACCTGCCCTAAGGACGAGTTTCCCCTTTCGATCACAAACATAATGATCGACAACACCTGTAGCTTCGAGCGCATCTCCTTCATGGATGGATTCTCAGGCTATAATCAAATTAAGATGTCTCCTGATGACGAGAAGCATATATCGTTCCGAACGCCGATAGGAGTGATCATGCTAGCTCCCCTTTATGATTATAGACCGTGCTAGGCCCAAGCCGATCACATATCTTGCTAATGTTTCAAGGCACAAGTTTAGTGTTATATTTCCTTATTTCAGTTCATTACTTGATGATTCCTTGCTCAGTTGCTCTTAGTATATTTTTATTATTCCTATGATATCTCTTTACCATGCTTAGTTATATTCTAGATATTTTTCCTCATTTATTGTCTTTACTATTGTTGTTTCATAGTTTCTGTCAATTAATGGAATTGTTATTGGGTTGTATTCGCTCCATCCTGATTGGATATTTTTTTCAGATGATTCATTGGAGGACCGGTGTCCTACGTACTATGGACCTCATGGGGATGATCCATGGAGCTGGTTGAGCCTATGACCGTAGAGCTACCTGTTATAGATCCTCCTGTTGTAGACACTTAGATATTATATTAAGATGTATTTGACTACTTATAATTTTGGCATGTATTATCCTATTGTGAGATTATCGAGTTTAGACTTGGCATTGTGACTGTATTTTGACAATTATAGTCTTTTTAGTTCTATTCCATATCGTGCTATTTTCTTCTCTAGTTTGTTGGTGATTGAGTATCGATACATATATTGTGATATCATTATATTATTCCTCCGTTCGGAGATGAGATGACATTGACAGGTACCATTATATTGTTGTGTTATGTTAGATAGTATTGTGACTTGGAACAGCGTTCTACGTCGTTTCTACGACATAGGCTGGGCGTAGTTCACCACTCGTGCCCTTATTCCGGGTGCGGGTCATGACACATTTTTAGTGGTGGCCCATGTAGGTCAAGAGTCACAAGTAGAACGATTTCGTAGTAGTGTGACGACTTAGTTATACTATTATGAGCCTGCTTTAGGAATAGGATATAAGATTAAAGTATACTCAATCATAGCTAGGAACACTTCCAATTTGATTCAATTATCGTTCTTTTCATTTGCAAATCCTTATCTATTGAATGTTTTCTTTACTTTGAATAATTTTGTCCTTCCTTGATGATATCGTATCTTAATCAATATTGATTTCTTTGCTTCAATCTGTCTTCAGGATGCCGCCGAAGACTCGATCTTAGTGCTCTGGCGCAGTTTTCTCGAGGTCGTTCACATCACCACCTCCGAGGACGGTAGCAGCAACCCCATCTCCATCAGCTCTAGTTCAGAGGGCCGTTTTGTCGGTCTAGGTGGGCGTCTTAGTCGCAGCTTTTGGGGGTGCTCCACTTCCAGTCCAGAGGGTCGTACCTACAGCTACACAAAGGACGGTGCCTTCAGCTACGGAGGAGCTACCACCTCCACCACCAGCAGTCGACCCTGCATAGATGTTCGCCTTCTTTCAGCAGATGATAAGGCGCAGAGGGCTCAGGCGGAGGCCTAGCAGCGACAGTCGGAGGTGATGAGACAGGGCATTGAGAATGCCCATCAGCTAGCACTAGCCGTTGTTGAGAGAGTTATAGCGGTCCAGCCACAAACAGTCCCACCTCCGCAGATCCCGTAGCAGTCGAGGCCAGGCACCATAGTAGACTTCAAGAGGATGGGGTCTAAGGAGTACAGAGGTACTGAGGGGATTATCTACGCGAATGGTTGGATAGAGGATATCAAAAGAAAACTGTTGCTAGCACAGATTCTTGAGGCTTTGCAGATAGAGGCGGCAGGCAGTATGATGCATGACATAGCTTTGACCTGGTTCAGGACCGATCCGTGGGTCAAAGTGCCAGGACTTTCCTGGGAGGCCTTTAAGGAACTCTTCAAGGAAAAAAATTTGCCCGATGTGGCTCTGACATCACTGGAGAGTCAGTTCAAGCTCCTCGTCCAAAGGAACATGATAGTGGACGAGTATGCTGCCGAGTATTTCATATTAGGGAGATTTGTTGAGGGACAGAACCCTAGGGAAAAGACTATGAAATTCAGAAAGGGCCTGAACAGTAAGATTAAGTCTCACACCAATAGAGAGTGCACCGCTACTTATGAGGAGATTCTAAGGCAGGCACAGCGAAAGGAGGATGATCTGGAGCTTGGCTCCAAGAGGTCGAGGAACACAGGAGGATCAAGTACTAATGCGGGCCCAGCGAAGCGGCCTCACTTCCAGTAGCAGCAGAGGCCTTTCCATCAGCAGCAGCCGAGACAGCAGTTTCAGGCACCATTCAGGCCACCAGTGCAACAGGAACATCAGGCCCCGAGAACCGCACAACAGGCCCCGCAGTGCAATCACTATGGGAATGTTGGAATACACGGGAGGTCTGCAGGGAGAGGCTTGGAGTGTACCTCTATTGCGGGCAGGCAGGATATTAATTACCAGATTGCTTTATAGCTTTCGTTCGAGCAGGCCAGGGTGTAGCACCTATTCAGAGGATTCTACTGAGGCACCCAGTGGGACAGCAGCAAGGACCTCCCCTAGCACCATAATAATAACAGTTCGCTCAGCACCAGCAGTAGCAGAGAGGTTCTCAGCGACAGGGGCGAGCTTTTGCCCTGACCGTCAAGAAGGAGGAGCTAGTTGGTGATGTTATCTCAGGTTCAGTCTATCTTGTTTCCTTTCCAGCGCATCCTTTATTTGATTTTGGTGCTTCAAACATTTTAGTTTTTGTATCTTTTGCTTTGAAATATTATTTGGAGTCTGAACCGTTGGCGAGGACTTGCAAGATCATGACCGGGGGTAGCATAATCCGGGTTAGTGATATTTGCAAAGATCAGAAAGTTTTTTTTGGAGGCCAAGAGTTGAGCGCGTGTATACTCGTAATGCCACTTCTGATTTACAATATAGTACTCAGGATGGATTGGTTGAGTAGGCACCATGCTAGTATCGATTATCGTGGAGGCAGAGTAGTATTCCAGCCACCAGGAGAGCCAGAGTTTTAGTTCGCCAGAGAAGATACAGAGCAGGATGAAGAAGTCTACTGTGGATCTATGGTAGAAGAGCAGGAGCTGCCACATCCATTGATTGCAGAGTTCATAAACGTATTTCCAGAGGAGTTGTCGGGGTTGCCACCAGACAGAGATGTGGAGTTATCTATAGATTTGGTGCCAAACGCAGAGTCGATATCACAACACATCTATAAGGTGAACAATAGCAAACTGGTGGAGTTAAAAAAACAAGTGGATGAGTTACAGGACAAGGGCTTTATCCGTTCCAGTTCATCACCATGGGGTGTTCCGATATTATTTGTACCGAAGAAGGTATCATGCCCCAATTTTCGCTAAATCGATAATCATTCCCCGGACGTGATATCGTGCATGCGTAAGGTGCACACGCACAAGGCCAATGATATACTTTAGAACATATACAACAGAGTACGCAAATAAGATATCATACATTAAGATATAGAAAAGTTCTCTTTATTGATAATGAACATCTGGTTACAGACACTTGACTCAAAAGTAATAAGGATGACGCACGAGCTTACAACTTGGACACAAAATGAGATAGTTGATCCATACATTATATTCCTTACTAATATTTCAAAAGAGAAAACTACCTTGGGTGCGTGTTAGCACCATCACCTAGGAGTTTCAAAAAAAAGTATGTGCGAGATCCTTGTAATTATGTACTTGAGCTCCAAAAGTCACAAATACGAATGCGCCAAATCAGTAAAAGGTTGGGGAAGCTTCAGCTCCTCGCCGCGCCGCCTTGGCTCGGGGAACATGCTGTAACGAGGGTCATTACTTTGAAAAATATCGGTGAGGACGAGCTAACCCATTACCAAATCGACATCATATTCATGTGAACATGCAACATTATTATTATCTGATCTTTTTATCTTGCCTTATTTCAATTTTTTATATATACGATAGAATGGAATAACATAACAAAATGTGCCACCGTTCGGTGACTTTACCTGCACCATCTGAACCACCTGTACAAAACTTATCATGACCTTCCCTGCTACGAAGACATAGTTAGTATGCACAGTTTAAATATACATAAGGATCACTGTCTTGACTAGCCATCATGGACTATAGTCTGGGTAGAAGGCGATGCTTGCAACGCAGGTAGCAAGCCCTGCTACAAACTCCCGTCTCACCCGTGCTAAGTTGCTAGCACGACTAATTGTTGTTCCGCCCTGGACGAATTGGCCCCGGTGCCCCGGCGACCGTTCACAGGAATCATATACCTTGTGCACAAGTTATCCATGACCATTGGCGATCTAAATACTAAGTTAACATACGAATCATTTCAAGACATCAACATGAACATAACTACTTTAGCACAGTGCGATGGTATAGTCTACTAGCTGATATGATCAAATCATAAGTTATGTACTACCCATTGAACAATTATAGATGAATAAGTTATAACTACAGTTGAACACAAAATAGATACATGTATAGCGAACAAGCACGCAATAATATGACCGTATAGAAATTTATGTGACAAGCATTAAGTGTTTCAAGTCTACTTCTTTTATCTTGACTCAATTTTTTCTTTTGGTATCGTTGATCGGAATGCACAAACGAGTCAAATTATTAGAAATAAAGACTTGGAAGAATGGCGCAATTCGGGAGTAATGCCACTCACAAGTTGGTGAATCGGGAGAGAAAAAAGGGAGATCTTCAAGACTCCGCTTGCGCGTCGCCTACACGATCACCTGTACGCACCAACAAATGATCAATATCTCCTGCTTAGGTATCCAAGGGTTTGATACGAAATCTAAAGAACGAAGACAATAAAATCCATTAAAATCGTTCAAGAAAACGCAAGTTACTAAACCAACAAGAAAGCAACCAAGCGGCATCAAAAACGGGCAAAGAAACCAGCGCAACAGAAAGGCCCCTCTCGACTCTGCTGCCGAGTCCTTTCTTGAGGCATCATCCATTGAATGTGGGACCTGATTTTGAAGAAACTAATCCATAACGAAGAAAGGATCTTGATTCAATCTGTCCCGATCTAACGATACCAAGTATTTCTTAGTCGCGCTCCCCGAATAGAAATAACGGGGCACTACAGAAGGATGGGTCGGTACGCATGTGTATCGAATACAGGGCACTCAATAACCTCGTTATCAAGAATAAATAATTGTTGTCACGGATTGATGATTTGTTTGATCAGCTGAGCGGGGCAAAAGTATTCTCCAAGATAGACTTGAGGTCGGGGTACCACCAGGTGAAAATGATAAAGGAGGACATACCGAAGACAACTTTTAGGACTCGGTATGGACAGTTCGAGTTCTTGGTGATATCATTTGGGTTAACTAATTCCCCGACGGTATTCATGAACTTGATGAACAAGGTGTTTCATCAGTACCTGGATCAATTTGTTGTGGTATTCATTGATGATATTCTGATATATTCGAAGACCCTGGAGGAGCATGAGGAACACCTGAGGATATTTCTAGAGACCTTCAGGAAGGAGAAGCTTTATGACAAGCTTTCGAAGTATGAGTTCTTCCTTGATAAGTTTGAATTCCTTGGGCATATGATTGGAGGAGATAGGATATCAGTGGACCCAAAGAAGATATCCGTATTTGAGTCGTGGTCTACCCTGAGCTCAGTGGCAGAGATCAGGAGTTTCTGAAAAACCCCTATTTCTAAAAACCGTATTTATTTATTGTTTATATTAATTAATAATTTAATTATAGTAATTATGTGCTAATTTGGAGAAATAGATTTTTATTAATTTTTATTTTAGGTGTTGGTACACTTGAAAGATTTATGGGACCATTAGAAATTTTTCCGAATTTATTACATGTAGGAGACCCCTTGAGCAGTTGCTAGCTTAATGGTGTGCATTAGTGTAATTCTATAATTTTCTATGAGTATATACGTGTGTGTGTGTGTATATATATATATATATATATATATATATATAAATATATATATATATATACAAATATATTTAAAGAGAAGTATAAAAGAGAAAAAAAAGGAAAAAAAAACTATTAAATACTAATAATAACTAAACAAACCATTACTATTAACTACTAACCTACCTACCCATTCCTACCTACCCGCCCATGGAAAGCTCACAGCAAAGACCCGCTGCTTGTAGCAGCCCCCCCCCCCCCCTTTTAGTTGCAAATAAGCAACAAACCACATCCTTTAAAATCCTATATCACCCTTAAACCATGCGACTGTAGAAGCATGAAAAATACGCTGGGAAGAGCTACACAGCCTCTTGATACAGAGCAGCGTAAGCAGAGGCCTTCAGAGCCATCAGGCGTACGACAGAGTTTTCTCCACTAAAATACAGCGTGAAGAATAAAGCTCAAAGGACCATCCGCATAAATGCAGTACGTCCAGGCCGCTCCAGCGTGAAACGGAGTTCTTCATCGCCTCCATGGCATAAAACTCAACCTCTCTCAAAGCAGCGTGATAGCGTACGAGGAACGCTTCATCTTCCTCGAAATGAACCTGTCAAGTCACGCAGTGAATCTGACCTCTGACTCCTGACAAAAGGTGATGCACGGCTACCCAGACGACGGCTGAAAATAATGGCAGACCTCTCGGGACGCGTCCCTCAGTATGATGGCGGATCTCACCATTTAATGCAGAGGATTTGGTAAAACATCACCAAACCGTCGTTTACCGGAGTCCCCTCAGCATAAACCGCTCTTTTGCGTACAAGGGAATACGCCGCCCTGTTTTACACAGGCAAACATGAGCTGTTTTACGCTCCGCAGCAGACAAACCGCCTGCCACGTCAAAAGCTGCACTTCGTATGAGATTCGAGGCACGTCTCCACGTCTAATTGCACAGAGCGGTGACAGTTTCTCTCAAGACATGTCTCTGCGACGGGTGCACAGAAGGCCTGCAGACCTTCGAAACACGCCTCCGTATTTAATGCATAAGGTGATGGCAAATCCCTGCAAGAGATTTGGTTATATCTTCAAAAGCCATAATTTCGGCTAAGACGTCCACATCAGCACGATATGCAGCGGCTTCTACGCCCATTCAGGATCTGTGCTCAAGCGGCTTCTACGCCCATTCTGGCACGATATGCAGCGGCCTCTACGCCCATTCAGGATCTGTGCTCATGCGGCTTCCACGCCCACTCAGTCTCTACGACTACTCGGCTTCCACGCCCACTCAGTCTCTACGACTACTCGGCTTCTATGCCTGTTCGGCTTCTAGGCCTGTTCGACTTTTATGCCTGCTCGGCTTCCACGCCTGCTCGGCTTCCACGCCTACTCGGCTTCTATGCCTGTTCGGCTTCTATGCCTACTTGGCTTCTATGCCATGGTGATGGACATTTGGCTTCTACGCCAACCTCTTCTACATAATGGATACCTACCCGCGTGGCTTTTACGCCGTGATCTTAGTAGCAACCGTACGTGTTGTGTCCCTTTAGTTGGACCCACGTCACCCGCTCAGTCAAAAGATCATCTACACGTAGGCATTGGTTACTTTAACCGTTGTATAAAAGGGTGCTGTACTTTCCACTCCTCGGTTGCTACACCAACGGAGTGGTCACTGTCACCAAAGACTCTATAAATAGAGGCCCCTGTCAATGGGGAACAAGGTCGAAGAATTTGGTCAAGAAACCGATAGCAGATCCCAGGTCAAAAAATTCGGTCAAGAGTACCAATACCAGATCCAAGGTCGACAGTCGGAGAAGATCGAACAAGGAGGAGAAGAGAGAGAGAGAGAGAGCCCGGAGCTCAGGCAAAGAGCGGGGATCGACGACTTCGGCATCGTGCATCCACCCTCTCCTGCAACCTTCGAAGCTGCTACCTGTCTTCCACGGTACTTCTTCAACATCGCACGGTCCAAGGGCTAAAGTGATCGACCGCAGATCAGACACCTATAGCAATTTATACCCAGATTAAATAAATTGTACTCCCACATCCTCGTATAGGATTACATTGTACAAGTTTGTTTGTAAACCAAAGGGCGCGAGTTTCGTACAAACCCCGTCATTGAAATACACTTTCATTCTTTCGTTTAAATACTACAAACAAGATGACGACTCTGCTGGGGACGTCTTTCTCTTCTGACGAGGAAGTAATTGCTCAACGCGATGCGGTATCTATAGAAACCGTGAAGAAGACGCTGGTCGTTCATTTTGACCAGTCTGCTTACGAAGACATATTTCGAACCGGGGGTAGCTCTCACTCTCTCTCCGTCCAAGACAACAGAAAGCTACGCAAAGTGTGGATGCCCAAGACACCCTCAACCATTCCTGTGGACTCTCCGATCTCTCTGATCTCTCCGACCAATGAGGTGGTAGCATCGCTCCCTCCGTACCCTGCACGTAAAATTCAGTCTCCTGCTACGCGCGGTACAGAAAAAACTTCGGGCAAGGCCTCTGCGCTAACCCAGAAGTATCCACTGCGCTTTACGCGTAGGAACCAGTCTCCCTCTACATACGGTACAGACAAAACTTCGGGCAAGGCCTCTGCACTAACCCAGGAGTATCCACTGTGCTTTACGCGTAGGAATCAGTCTTCCGCTACGCGCGGTACAGGCAAAACTTCCGATGGTGCCTCAACGCCAAATCGGAAGAACAGATCACGCTCCACGCGCGAAACAACATCTGACTTCTATGGTAAAACAGATGAGCGCGGTGATCTCCGCGAGAGAAAGCAAACAGGCGAATATTCAACCTCTCGGCCTTTGCGCCAACAAGAGAACAATCTGCCTACCCCCCAGATTACGCAAGAAGTCGATGGCCGACTGAGGACCTCTTCAGCTTTACGCCAGTCTGAGTGAATCTCCAAATTACGCCAGGCGAAGTCCCGCGACGTAAAGCAAGCTCCGGTTGCTACTCCTGACCTACGCGAATGCCTAGTCCAGAAGCGTAAGGAGAGGGGATCTTCCAACATGTCTATTACGCCCCCTAGAGAGCAATATTGTAATAGTGATAAGATTGTGATTGACTGCTGCTGTTCTAAAGCAAAACGGTCGGTCTTCGACCGATTGAGCTACTCTCGGTCTTTTTCGGAAGAAGAGCACGTGTATGCGTCCGTGAACATGGCTTCACGCATACCCAGAAGAAGGTCGAGCTCAAGACGTCATCCCTCTGGGCCTCCGAGCCGAAGAAGATTCGAAGACCTCCTCTGGAGCACTGAAGCTGGGGTGTTCCAAAACACCCGGGCAAGGTCACAGCAACCAGCTCCGTACTCGTCTGATTCCGACGCTGGGGGTCGCCAATCTCCCAGAACAGATGCTGAGAGTGTAGAGTCGACTTCGGCGACGACCTATACTAATCCTTCGATGACGCCCAGGGAAGTGGGAGCTTACGCCATCGAAGACGAACGCGAGAAGGCTTCAGGAAACGCGGAACAACGCATCACTGTGCTAGAGACATCTTTGAAGCAAATGCAATCCGTAATGGAGAACATGCACCAGATGATGCTAACTTAGCGCGCGACTGCCATGGCTCAAGCGTCGGTCCCGCCAACTCAGATACGTATGGGGGTGGACTTACCACCATCCGACCCAAGCCAAGAACCTACTCTAGATCAAGAGTCAGCAGTCCCTCCGCCTCCAACGGAGAATCCGATGCAGGCAGTGCGGGAGTTGAAAGCCCAGTTTGACGCCTTGAGGCACAAAGATCAGCTCAAGAAACTGGGAATCAACCAGCCTTACCCGGCTATCTGGGAAGAAGTCCCTTTTCCTCCGAAGTAAAAACCTCAGACCATGGCTCTGTTCGAAGGAAAAACATCACCAAGTCAATACATGGACTATTTCAGTATGATGACGGTGTTGCTACAAGGGAACGACGCCCTCCTCACTCGGGTGTTCAAGGGCTGCCTCTCAGGAGTAGCCTATCAGTGGTACCGTAGCTTGGCGGACAACTGCATTACTTCCTTCGAAGACTTCAAAGCGCTATTCTTCACACGATTCTACGAGGGTGGAATGGACATGTCTATGTCCTCCCTCATTGAAGTCAAGCAAAGGAAAAAGGAGGACGTTCGCACCTTCGTCGAACGTTTTTGTCAGGCCACCTTACAAATGCCTCCAGGAGTTCCAGACTCGGCATTAGTAGACATTTGCAGGAAGAACCTCCTTCCTATAGTCTCGGTGTTCACAGGACCATATCAGTTCCATGAGTGGCCCTCGTTCATCATCTCGGCATTGGCCGCCGAAGACAACAGTCGCAAGGCGCGCGACAACGGCATCATGATCTCCGCCTCCGACAGAGGCAAAAGGCCATCTCCCAGCGGCGACCATCCTCGCAGCTCCAAGGGAAAAGAAGCTCTGACAGTCAATACGTCCAGACAAAAGACGACGGCGACCACGCAGACAAAGCCCGGGACTTCCAGGCCCGTCGAGGTCTACTCTTTCGACGACGACGATATCCCTAGTATATTTGAGTGTCTCATCAAAAGTGGCAAGATCACCCTGCCGGAGCTAAGGCGGCCCCAAGAGGTCGGCAGTACCGACGACCCCAAATACTGCATCTTCCACAAATATGTACACCACCCAACAAAGATGTGTTACGTACTGAAGAGGAAGATCCAGGGGTTAATCGATGCTAAGGCCATCACCCTGTACGACACCGAGAAAACGGTCACAGCCAACATGATCTCTCTGCGGTTCGGCGATCTGCCTCCCCAAGAAGTCATGGACGGCATCACGCCCATTTCCTGAGCCACAATGGACATTGTCAATCTCCCTCTGGCTAGGGATCAAAATCATAACCTGGTACCCCTGACAACCCGTCAGGGCGAGATTATGTGGGTCCATCCAGATTTTGTGTCAGAGCTCGAGGAAGGGACTAAAACTACGTCCAGGAGGAGCCCAAAGTGCAAACCATGCCATATGGTCACAAATTCTTCGTCATCAGACGAAGACGAGGTACTTGCTGCAACCCGGTCAGGGAGAGCCTACCTCAACGACTGCGGAGCAAGTCAGGAGGATATACCGGCAGACGTTTCAACTGCCAAACCTGCAGGGCCAAGCCCCGTCATACCGGAAGCCAACCCTTCAAAACCGACGCCAGCGGACAAAGAAAAACAAAGAGAAGTGCGCTTCGATAAACCTGTGAAAAACATTCCGAACAAAGGTTTTGAGAAGCCGTATAACTTCGACATCCTAGCCCAACTGGCTAATACGCCGGCCAGGCTCTCCATCTTCGAGCTACTCAGGCTCTCCCAAGATACTCATCTAGCCCTGAGTGAAGCACTAATGCAGGCGGAGGCATGCTTGACCCAGCTCAAATCTCCCGACGAAGAACCAGTGGCGTGCCCTCAATGCCACAGTGTGATGGAGGTGGTCGCAAATATCACCTTCACCCAAAACGACATGCTATTAAAACATAACAGGCATGACAGACCCCTCTATTATACCAGGTATATCGGTTCCATGGAGGTTGATCGGATTCACATAGATCCGGGATCATCGATCAGCATCATCCCGCATAGTCTGCTCAGACCTTTGAGGATTTCTACCAGCGAACTGGCTTACACCTCCACTACAATCGTGGGATTCAACGCCAGAAGAAGTAAGCCGTTAGGGAAGATTCGCCTGAGGATCCAGATTGGCAACCTCAGATCGGTGGCCACATGTTACGTGATCGATTCAGAGGTATCCTACAATATCTTGCTGGGAAGACCGTGGATCCACGATCACAACATTGTTCCTTCAACTCTACATCAATGTCTTAAATATGTAGACCCCCAAGGGATGGTACAAACGGAGGTGGGCCGACCGACATCGTCGAGAGTTCTGTCAGGCCTCCACCAAGACGTGGTCGAAGTTCATCGGCCGGAATCTCGCCAGGCGCGCTCACTAACGCGGCAGGAGTCATGCCCGCTGCTGGCCTCGGGAAAGATTCTTCCATCTGCCTCGGCCACACAGGCAATCTCGCTCCGCTACCTGGAGCAGTAGCCGCCACAACCACCTCTAACGAGGATTCTTCGGCATCGACAACCGGAACTGTAGGGGGCCCCTCTCTAGAAGGCGAGGAACCTCCAGCCAAGGAGTCATCCCCGAGGTAGGGAGAGGCAGGCTCCCTCCCAGGAGCCGCAATGCCAGGAATGCGGAGAGGACGAGCAACCGTCTCCTTCCTCCTCTTGCGAAAAGAAACTTCCTTCAGAGCAGAAGCCCGTCGCTTCCCAGAAGGGACTACCAAAGCCCCCGCAGGCAGAGGCACTTCGCACCTCGGCACCGATACCAGAGGCTCGTCCGGAGTACCAGACTCCTCACCTTCGTCCGAAGAAATCGAAGGGACATCAACTCTTCCCCCAGGCTTGGGAGAAGGCACCCGAAAGCTTCCACGCACGTCGAAATCACGATGGAAGGTGTTAATCGCCACGTAAAATTGGGCATAAGAATGGAGAATGCGAAGCTCCGTGGAGGTTATAACAACCGGCACAATGAAGGTTGCCCTCGTACAACCCATAAGGAAATATCGCCACCCTCTAGCTCCATCAATGAGTCCGCCCCTGGACCTAAAGCTGGTAACGGCATTGCCCACATGCAGCTGATCGTACCCAAACTGCCTGGCAAACCGACTAGGCAAGTAGGGCTCGAAGAAGCAGTGATCTTCGCTCCTGTACAGCAAATGGGAGGGTCTAATACAGACCAACCAGTTAAAAGCTTCCGGGGAAAGGTCGGTCTTCTCTTCACCTGAATCCTCAAGCCGCACCCCTGATTGATTGCGATGCACGGGGGGAGCAGTACAGAGGAGCTTCCAACCGTGGCCGAGGTTCAACACCAGCCGGCAGTCTAAAACTGTGCTCACGTTCCAGGAGGAATCCTTGTAATTCAGCAAGAATATACCCCCCGAGCTGCTACCGGACCCAGGAGACATCACCCGGGGATTGTGGAGAACCAACCATCCCATCAAGTATAGGTATGGTAACTCCACCCTGGGAAAGCTCTCACGTCGAGCTTCGTCGACGAGCAACCCGTCAGTTATGGCTCTCAAGCCAGCCTGTATACGGCACACCATGGCAGGAAGCAAGCCCAGTCTTGCCCCAAACACCAGGTGCACTGCCGGCCACAGGATGTTTCGGTGAATGCGGTCCGCGGATGCGGTACCTGGCACCACTACTCGGCGCAACCATATGGAGAGGAAACCAGCCAGCTGGGCTTCCTTAGACAAAGGCCTGTGACAACGCCTCAAGTAACTACAGGCCTTGGTGCCTTCCGGGTACTTTCCTACCCCCTCGACAAGAATCTGATCCGGAGCTTCAGCCTCCTCCATAAGAGTCTCCACAACCTGGGCACTAAGCACGCCCAAACAGTTCACGGGCTCATTCTTGCCACCCGAGGCTTTCTCCGACCTGGCGGCCCCGGCTCGGTGGAAGAAGAGGTAGGACATCCACTTGGTGGTATGAGCCAAATCAGAAGGCTCGTTATAAAAGGCGGTGCACGCGAAGTATTGACACATCAGCTCCTGATATACTTCCGCCACCCGAGGGTACAAATCCCCCAACTCCCGGTTGGTGGGAACATACTCTTCATATGGAGTATCCCCCATCGGCAGTCTCGAGACAACTGCCATCTCGTGGAGCGCCAACCCCAACTCCCCCAGTGGAGTGGCAAAGGTCCCGGTGAGCGGAATGTACCGCTCCATCAGCGCCAATAACAAATTGGGGTTCGGAGGCAACCCGACGCTCGTCGCACTCACAGCGGCATATAGTCCAATGCCCTCCAACTCTCTCTGGAAGTGCTTCAAGGCCCAGTCAACTAGGCATCTCCATCGGGAGTTCGTTGGGGCGATCCACCCATTGCACCGAGGATTCTCCTTGGGATATACCTCCCTCGACCCATGAAGTCGTTGCAGAAGGTCGGCAATTGGACCGGCTGGATCACCAAGCTATCCTCACTTGGAACACTGCCCGGGCACAGTCCTCTGAACAATGTCACAACGCCGGAGGGGCGACTGACGAATGACCCCTGGTCAGCTCCTTTTAGATAAAAAATCTTCCCCGGCTTACCGTGAAGATCAGGAGTCAGCATCCACGACATCTTTCTAGGATGCGTCACGTGGAAGAAGGCCGAGATGGGATAATCCCTCGGCATCGTTGGCAGGTAAAAAACCAAATGTTCGGCTGAGAAGACCCAGGTCTCCCTCTTAGGCTTCGTCTGGGACTGTTTGTCGATCATGTCCCCAAAAAGGAAAGCCGGCTTTACGTACGGCTCCCCGTCTACATAAGTCAGAGGCTCCCCATTGATCATGCTCAGCAGCATTCGCTCGCCCTGAGCCGATATTAAGACCCTCCTTCCTTCAGGGTACTGGGGTCCGGAGATAGGGAAGGACACGTGGGACAGATCCTCCAGGTAGTTCGAGTGCAGCATCCCAGCAGCGGAGCCCATCACCTCGGCCAGTGGAGACTCGCCCAAGTCAACTACAAAAGTGCAAGGAAAAATACGTCATCACAAGTCTTGCACGAACATATGGACCGAAAGAAACAACAGTCTGTGCTCTACGCAGGATTGTGCATATCTGGCAAATTTACGCCGGAGGTCCCCCCCACAAGCGTACAAATTCAAATTTTACGATATACCCTAATTTTTGGTAGCCAGAGCTTCTACGCTCAGAACTACGAAAATATGGAGTCTTTACGCTGACACATTAGAAATGTGGGCGTGAAAGATGAAAATGCCTCCGTGCATCATCTTCCTCAAGAAGAGACTATCAGCACAGAAGACGACCTAGCGCGGTCACGTTCAACGTGTGCGAAGGATTTTTCGTCGTTTTTGTCACCCCGAAGGCTTTACCTCGAAGACCGGGTGCACTGCTCGTCGGCGGGACACTTCGCTCAGAAGGAAGTTCGCCTTGACCGACCAAAGACTCCCTCGCTGGGGCGGAAGAATGAGAAGAGGAACCTATACCCTTTTCCTTAGTGAAGGAGGTTTGTTTCGACGCCATTTTCTGAAGATTCGAGGGAACGAAGAAAAACTCGAACAGTCGAAAGCTCTCTTTCACAGAAGACGGATAAAAAGTTTCTCTCTCAGAGAACTTGGGATATATATAGAGTTTGGGCCGACTCTTCGAATCCTCAGACGGACTCCTCGAGACCCTAACCAAATCTCACAAAATTAAATAATGGGTTATGATTGGATGCCACGTCAGACCACTAACCTTGAAAGACGGACAGTCAGCAAATTCAAAAAGTTTTTCGTGCAAAGATGGTTCAGCAGGTCCTACGCTGAAGGAGCTTTCTACGCTCGACAGCAACAGATCTACGGTTTTACGCTCGCAAGCTATAAGTCTATGGTTTTACGCCCGGATGTCTTTGTGCTCAGTAGCTTTTACGCTCGAGAGGCCACAAATCTACGACTTTACGCTCAGCAGATACCAAATCGATGATCTCACGCTCGATGGCGCTCAGTTTACGCTCAGAAGCAACAGATCCGCAAGACTTCACGCTCGGAGAAATTTTCTTTTCAGGAGCTACAGATATACAGTTCTACGCTAAAGGAGCTTCCTACGCTCGACGGCTACGAATCTACAATTTTACGTTCGACAGCTACAAGTCAGGTTTTTGGCCCGGATGCCTTTGTGCTCAGTAGCTTTTATGCTCGAGAGGCCACAAAACCCATGACTTCACGCACATGAACTACAAGTCTACGATTTCACGCTCGACGGTATTTTACGCCCGGAGGCTACAGACTGATGATTTCTCGCTCCATGACTTTCCGTATTTTGAGCGGTCCCCCATAAATCCGCCATAAAGTCTGCACCGACCGTTTCAACGCTCCACTCAGAAATGTTTCGAGTTACGAGGGGCTATTCATGCTTCGTTCAAAGCATTTCAAATTCCAAGGAATTTAAAAGCTCTGAAGGGGGTCTTGTAGAAGCATAAAAAATACGCTGGGAAGAGCTACACAGCCTCTTGATACAAAGCAGCGTAAGCAGAGGCCTTCAGAGCCATCAGGCGTACGACAGAGTTTTCTCCGCTAAAATACAGCGTGAAGAATAAAGCTCAAAGGACCATCCGCATAAATGCAGTACGTCCAGGCCGCTCCAGCGTGAAACAGAGTTCTTCATCGCCTCCATGGCGCAAAACTCAACCGCTCTCAAAGCAGCGTGATAGCGTACGAGGAACGCTTCATCTTCTCCGAAATAAACCTGTCAAGTCACGCAGTGAATCTGACCTCTGACTCCTGACAAAAGGTGATGCACGGCTACCCGGACGACGGCTGGAAACGATGGCAGACCTCTCGGGACGCGTCCCTCAGTATGATGGCGGATCTCACCATTTAATGCAGAGGATTTGGTAAAACATCACCAAACCGTCGTTTACCGGAGTCCCCTCAGCATAAACCGCTCTTTTGCGTACAAGGGAATACGTCGCCCTGTTTTACACAGGCAAACATGAGCTATTTTACGCTCCGCAGCAGACAAACCGCCTGCCACGTCAAAAGCTGTACTTCGTACGGGATTCGAGGCACGTCTCTACGTCTAATTGCACAGAGCGGTGACAGTTTCTCTCAAGACACGTCTCTGCGACGGGTGCACAGAAGGCCTACAGACCTTCGAAACACGCCTCCGCATTTAATGCATAAGGTGATGGCAAATCCCTGCAAGAGATTTGGTTATATCTTCAAAAGCCGTAATTCCGGCTAAGACGTCCACATCAGCACGATATGCAGCGGCTTCTACGTCCATTCAGGATCTGTGCTCAAGCGGCTTCTACGCCCATTCTGGCATGATATGCAGCGGCCTCTACGCCCATTCAGGATCTGTGCTCATGCGGCTTCCACGCCCACTCAGTCTCTACGACTACTCGGCTTCCACGCCCACTCAGTCTCTACGACTACTCGGCTTCTATGCCTGTTCGGCTTCTAGACCTGTTCGGCTTCTATGTCTGCTCGACTTCTATGCCTGCTCGGCTTTCACGCCTACTCGGCTTCCACGCCTACTCGGCTTCTATGCCTGTTCGGCTTCTATGCCTACTTGGCTTCTATGCCATGGTGACGGACATTTGGCTTATACGCCAACCTCTTCTACACAATGGATACCTACCCGCGTGGCTTTTACGCCGTGATCTTAGTAGCAACCGTACGTGTTATGTCCCTTTAGTTGGACCCACGTCACCCGCTCAGTCAAAAGATCATCTACACGTAGGCATTGGTTACTTTAACCGTTGTGTAAAAGGGTGCTGTACTTTCCACTCCTCGGTTGCTACACCAACGGAGTGGTCACTGTCACCAAAGACTCTATAAATAGAGGCCCCTATCAATGGGGAACAAGGTCGAAGAATTTGGTCAAGAAACCGATAGCAGATCCCAGGTCGGAAAATTCGGTCAAGAGTACCAATACCAGATCCAAGGTCGACAGTCGGAGAAGATCGAACAAGGAGGAGAAGAAAGAGAGAGAGAGCCCGGAGCTCAGGCAAAGAGCGGGGATCGACGACTTCGACATCGTGCATCCACCCTCTCCTGCAACCTTCGAAGCTGCTACCTGTCTTCCACGGCACTTCTTCAACATCGCGCGGTCCAAGGGCTAAAGTGATCGACCGCAGATCAGACACCTATAGCAATTTATACCCAGATTAAATAAATTGTACTCCTATATCCTCGTATAGGATTACATTGTACAAGTTTGTTTGTAAACCAAAGGGCGCGGGTTTCGTACAAACCCCGTCATTGAAATACACTTTCATTCTTTCGTTTAAATACCACAAACAGCGACCAACCTGTCACGCCCCGATCTCCCGCAGGCAATCGGCCGTTCCCGCTAGGCGGGAATCACCCTCGCCAGCGCTCCCGCGGAACGATCGCTTAACCCATCCGGGCGTGATGCCGCACGAGCGTGATCCACGCCCGTGCAAGGCCATGGTTCATTGGCTGGCGGCAAGAGTTCTAAGCCACAGAGTCATACAGATTGTCCGAGTGCAGCGGAGTCATGAACGCATAGCGATTCGATAACAGGTTCACTGAGTCAACAAATATAGCGATAGCATAGAAACACAAGTTGAAGTAAAGCAAGCTCTTTTATTGATATAAACTTGTTTTACAGGCGGTGTATAGCCGAGATTACAAGTCGCTCAAGCCTCTCTCTCTGAAACAGTAAAAGCGTGCAAAGTGGCTACAACTGTGGAATGAATATACAGGCGATGGTCAGGCGATGTTCACAACTTATGTCTTGTATATATGCTTCAGTCCCGGATGCACCGTTGCAAGGCTTCAGAGGGTCTGGCCTTAGCACGCACGTAGGAGGCATCCGCACTGAACGAGGTTCTCCTGCACCCTACATACAAACTGGTGGATTATCAGTACATTGAATGCACTGGTGGGAAAGCTACTCGCCCGTTCGACAAATCCAAACACGTAATACAGGTTCCGTGCACAACTATTAAGTTGTCTTTCTAGTTGCCTTAGGATCAGTTTCATGCAAACGTTGAATAGCCTAACGTGTCGGGCAGTGCGCCGTGCGATGTTTGAGGGAACACGGCGAGACTTACCAACTTACCATTTATCCTTCCATGTCCAAGGCAAACATTATTAATTTAAGCAGGGGCATGTATAAATATTCAGGAGGCATAGCATATGCAAACACGAGTACTTATTTCAAGATCGTTCATGTGTTCAGTTTATTTGTTTCATGCGATACAGTATCTCGCACGCGGATAACCGCTAAGCGAGGATGAATGGTTTATCTTTCGTTTACAAGCAAGCATGCAACAAGTTAAGTACAAGGTGATCACTGGCGTATGCCATAATAGACACTAGTCTGTGACGAAGATGATTTGCTACGTGCAAGAACGTTAGGCGCCGCATACCACCCTGTCCTAGTACGTGAGACTAAACGTTAGTTCCGTCCGGAGCCGGAACAGTGCCAGTGCCCCAGCAGCCGCCCGCAGGAACTATACCTTGTGCACAAATTGTCCGTGATCGAACAATAACATTCATTCGCCCGAAGGCTACGTGATTATCACCCGTAGGCTACGTGCGCCCGTAGGCTACGTGACTATCGCCCGTAGGCTACGTGAATATCGCCCGTAGGCTACGTGCGCCCGTAGGCTACGTGATTATCGCCCGGAGGCTACGTGAGTACAAGACAAGCAGTAGCATGATTCATTTATATTGCATCAACGTTCCATTCATGCGTTCAGGATTGCTTAAACATTGCACAATATAATAACGTTAGACATTCATAAGCAGACAAGCATGCGTTTCTAAGGGACACAAGTAAACACGATTGCTCGGACCCGAAGGTAAGCCGAAAGATGAAACCGTTAAGGAACTTAGCATGCGAGGGTCTGTATATAAGCAGTATTTCATTTCCATGTTCTAGCAAGCAATACAAGTTGGGATTATTCCCTTAGCTAGGTGCGTTGGATTTATTAGCATGCAGGGGGTGAATCACCTAGCGACTAGCATGAATATTCCAGATTTTATGTGTGCTGGCTAAGCAAAGATAAGTTCACCGTAGCCACCCACCTTAGCGATGATTCGCCTCGGTAGAGCGATACGTCTGAGCGAGCCTCTGAAAGTCCAAGCCGGATTCCTGTAGGGACAAGTCTGGATATCCTTTGCTTCTCCTTTGAGGCAAAGCGGGTCGGGACAGCTGCACGATTGCCGATTGAGACGGCAGTCCGCTTGAGCGGAACGGGGTGTTACACAACCCCCTCTCTCCCCACTTATATACTTATATATATATATCATTATTTTAATAAAACCCTAACCCTAGATCAATCCAAACCCTTTCTCTTCCCATCTAGACCTAGAGAGCGCCGCCACCGCAGCCGGAGAACCCCGCCAGGCCGTCCAAACCGACCCCGACGACCGCGATCCCACGCACTGCAGATTTCCACAGCGAAGTACCTGTGTTCCGGAGTTGTTTCCCGTCGCCTCGCTCAACCAAACACCATCCCGTCTTCACCGGTATGCTCACCCCTTAACCCTCTTCCATATCTGTGTGATAGTAGACCTCGAACAACGTGTAACCATAGGCGAAAATAGCACCAAATTTGGCAGAAATAGACCGAATTCTGGGATCACAGAAAACTGCGGTGACCACCATACTTTCGAGTTCGTATCTCCCACTACAGAGATCCGAATTTGATGATTCATTATGGTATACGTAGACCACTTGACCTAGTTTAATTTTTGTTAAATAACCCTGGATTATTAACTGCTGTAGACAGAATTAAATTCGTCGGAAAACCACGCGAACACACTTTTCCAGATTTCTAAAAATTGTGAAATGGAGCGCGCCCCGCCAAACGGGACCGCCCCGCCGTGTACCAAGTGTACCAAACAGTGCGTGCAGAGTAACCAGACACGTAAAATTTTGCGGAAACTGATTCGGACGCGTGTGCGCACCGAAATCAGCCCGTATCCGTGGACATACCCCGTGTCGCAACTTTTGCGAAAGTCGCACGCATTTTGGGCACGTTCGTCAGATTGTGACGAAACTTGTGCCACTGGACTCATGGTAACGCGCTGGTCCTGTGACCCAATTTTCACGCAATTCTGAGACAGTTGACCAAGTCGCCAATTGGCGGGCCCCACGGTTGACTTTTTGGGTGAATTTGTGTTCGGCCCATCGGAATCCATATTTGGACATACCGTTGGGTTCGTATTGACATCTAAAGTTGTTTGACCTATAATTTGTCCTATTTAGAGACTATTACATTTGGCACATTTTTTGGTGCAAAGTTGGCCACACGTGGACCCCACTTTTACCCGAAATTACCGTTTTGCCCCTGTGTCCAAATTGGACGAAAAGAAAGTGCTTTCTAGCTATTTTGCTGATTCTGGGAACGTTGGTGATGTTTATTTCAGCATCCAGATACGTTCATTCCGAGGCCGTAGCTTCTGACTCTTGGTGTTGACATTGGGACACTACATTTTGTAGCTTTCTTGCCAGACAAGATACCTTGCCAAATTGCTTACAGTATTTTGCATGCTTATTTATTTCTGTATATTTATTGCATTTTTGTATAGTTCTTGCATGTGTAGTTTTCTTCAGTCATTACTATGTATTAGATATGTTGACACACACATGGCACCTAGTATCATGAGAGGACAATCATTAGGCGTATGGGCTTTTAACCACTCTGGTAAACCGTAGTATATAGTTCGCACTACGGGCGTGTGTCGCGCTGGTCGCTACCCCCGAGGTATGTCGATTTCTGTAGAGTCGCGCTGGTCGCTACCCCCGAGGTATGACAATTTTTGATGTCCACTGGCGGGTCTGTGAGTTGTGAGGCTTAGATCGAGTAGCCTACCCTTGCCCATACGTCAAAAAGTTGTCCTCATTTGCATTCATATAGATTGTCTTGTACAGCGTACTTATTTATTTTCAAACATTATGCATGTTCACTGTATTCAAATTGGCTTGCCTCTATGTATCTTGTTATGTCCCTCTGAGGACCTGGTCCCTTGCCAGGTATAGACGACCAGGAGTATCCGCAGGAGTACGGGCCTGGACCTGACATATTACTTTCTGTCGAGGAGGTCTTACCTTCTGAGCATCTTTGATTACATCTAGCGATGGATTCTTTTTAGCCGAAACACTTCTGTCTTCACATTATTTTATATTGGAGATTTTATACTCCTCTCTCATTTTAGTTTTGGATATAGTCTTTGGTAGTGGATTTGTCTCCACCCGACTATTATTTTGGATATTTCAGACTCCTTATTCTAGTTTAGTATTTCTTTTCTATGACTTGTTGTGTGGATGAGATTAGCATATCTGTGACTTGTGATATTATATATACCACATGTGAGTTTATATTCATTCTACAACGTACGTGTGTATTATGGTATCCATATATTGGAGTTGCCATGTACATACGGCTGGCATGCTTATGTGTTCCTAGTCCTACGTATTTTGGGACTGGGGCGTGACATATTTTTGTGGTGGCCCATGCAGGTCGAGTTAGCCATTTCGGTTACGTAACTGTACCGAGCGGGCCTGCACCTAGGATTAGAATTTTAGATCTCATCTACACTTGACTATAACTTACCTTCCTTCCAACATGTCCTACTTAAGTGCTTGCATCCTGCTTGATTCATGTACTCTTCTTAATCCTTCGTCCATCTCTTGTAGAGAGATGAATTTGCATAACGGGCATGCCGCCACCGGGGACAACACGTCTCCAGGGGACGACGATCAATCACCAGGAGTGACCTCAATGACACCTCTTCTTCCCGGACCGAATGGACTGACTAGCAATCCAATTCCATCAACCCCTTCCACGATACCTAATGGAACTTTTCCAGCTCCACTAGTACCGCAGGATGGCCAGACACAGTTATTCCAATTCTTTCAGATGATAATACAGGAACAGAGGCAGCAAGCAGCAGAGCAGAGGCTAGAATTTTTGGCAGCACTTGAGAGAATGGCTGCACTAGCCTCTACACCAACCCAGGCACTAGTTTCAGTATCACAAGCTCGGGTTGGTTCAGTCAAGGACTTTGTGCAGATGGGCCCTAAGCCATATAAGGGCAATGAGAGTCCAGAGAAGACCACGAACTGGATTGCCAATACCAAGAAGTTGTTAGAGGCATCACAATTACCTTCTGACCTATGGATGATAGTCGTAAGGACTCAGTTAGAAGGCAACGCGCATCACTGGTGGGAATCGATGGAGCGCCAGTTGGGTACGCATCAAACTTGGAAATAATTCTTGGAGTGCTTTGAGAGGAAGTACTTACCGAATACTGTAAGGGATGCGTTGTACGATCAGTTCCTCCATCTAGAGCAAGGGGACAAGACGGTTAATGAGTATGACGCAGAGTTTAGCCGTCTCAGTAAGTATGGCACAGTCCTAATACCTAATAACTTGGAGAAGGCTAAGAGGTTTCACCGTGGGCTGACTCAGGAGCTCCAACACTACACTAGCTCACAGTCCCGGATCTCTTATGCCGAGCTATTGACAGAGGCCAGGATCCAGGAGGCCATCAGCAAGGGAAACGGAATTCAACAAAGAATTCATCAAGGACCAGTAAGGACACAGCAAGGAGGACCCATTAGACACCCTTTGACACGCCAGCAACCAGATAGTGTCGCACCATACCCAGCCAAGGGGCACCGTACTTGTAACTTTTGTGGTATACCAGGTCATATTCATAGAGATTGTCGTCGTCGATTGGGGCTGTGCATGATATGTGGATCAAGTCATAATCAAGCCCGAGAATGTCCTCAGCAGAACCAGAGGTCTATGTGTAAACCCCCTGATTTTCAAAAAAATTTAAAATTGGATTTTTCACAATTTTCTGGAATTTTTCTGGGATTTTTATTAATTAAAACTAAGGTATTTTGAATTTAAATAATTTTTAAATGATGTTAAATCATATTAAAATATTATGGAAATAATATTTTATGGTGTAAAATGGAAAACTGAACATAGGATAATTTTTCGGAAATTTATTGGACACTAGAAGCATTTTTAAAGCCCTAAAAACTTATTAAATAAATAAACCAAATTAACCCTAGAAATAAACTCGGTTTATTTCCAAAATAAACCAAACCAACCCAAACCAACCCAGACCCGGTTCAACTGAACCGAACCCAGCCTTAGTGGGTCGGGTCGGATCTAAACCCGACCCGAAACCCGGCAACCCGTACCCGCACTTAAATCTTAACGAATCCGGTTCTAAACCCGACCCGTTAACCCGCGGACCCGTAACCCAAACCCAAATCCTAATTCTAGTCGGAACACTGTTCCGACGAGGCTATTTAACCCCCCGCCGGCCGAAACCCTAACCCTAAACCCCTCGCTCCGCCGGATCGCCCTATCTCTCCCTCTCCTCCGCCCGCCGTCTCCGGCTGCTCCACCCTAGCCGCCTCCTCGTCGAACCCCAGCCGCAGCCACCTCCTTTCCCGACCTCGACGAGTCCCCTGCAGCCGCCACCTCCCCGTCGTCCTCCGCCCCGGCCACCCTGTCTCCCTCCTCCGCCACGCCTCCCCGAGCAGCCCCGAGCCGCTCCGGTCACCCTCGGCCGTCCCCCGACCCGCAGCAGCACCCTCTTCCTCTCCCCGCTCCACCGTCGAAGCCCAGCACCTCCACAGCCTACAGCTCCGCCCTAGCCGCCCCGACTTCATCTTCTCGACCACCGACCAGCCCCACACCGCCTTCCTCCTCCGCCCTATCCTCGCCATCTCTTCCCGCAGCAGCCCTAACCCGTTGTCTTCCTCCTCTCGGCGAGTCTCCAGAACCCAAACGAAACCCTAGCCTGGACACGGCAGTACAGGACACCGCACAGCCCGGACACAGCTCGTGTCAAGGAGACACTCGGACACAGGAAATTGGTTTCACGGAGCCCTGTTCAGGTAACCCGTTCTCTCTGCTCGTTGACCCATTTTCGGTTCTGTCAGTTGTGACGCGTAGGCTGTGTGACCCTCTCGGTGCCCGTGTAACCCGCTCGGTGCATCGCGTCCTGTGGTGATCGCAAACCGCGATCCAAAAACAAGAAAAATAATACCTCATTTCACCCCGGAACTGAGTGCGCCCCGCCAAACGGGAAGACTTGGTCGCACGCGGTCTTTACTGAAACGTGCGCGTCGTTGATACGGACGTGTGAGATTTCGCAGAAGTTGATTTGGATGTGCGTGTACACCGAAATCAACACGTATCCGCCGACAACGCCCCGTATCCGCCTATTCTGGAATGCGTCGTAACTTTGTGCACACACGTCGGATCGAAACGAAACTTGCACCATCGGACTCATAGCAATACGCTGGTTCTGTGACCCAAGTTTGGTTCGATTCTGAGAACGTTGACAAAATCACGTATCGTGGGCCCCACAGGCTCCACTTGACGGGCGATTTTGTGATCGGCTCATCGGAATCCAATTCTGCAAGTTCCTTTGGGTTCATATCATTGTTCCTAACTTGTTGACACTAAGTTTGACAAATTTGGAGACCTTTAACCTTGACACGCTTTTCGGTGCAGCGTGGCCCACATGTGGACCCCGCTTTGACCAGAAACAGTCATTTTTGCCCCTGTGTCCAAATTGGACTTAAGGACAGGCGTTTCTAGCTATTTGATATTTTCTGAATCTAATGATGATGTTTATTTCAGCAACCGGAGTAGTACCTGCAGATCATACTGAGACCAGAGCTACAGTTGGAGCCAGAACCACAGGCAAGTGTACATTGCCAAACTTTGCAGTCTTGTTACATATTTTCTTTGATTCTTTTACATTGTTGTGCATGCTTAACCTAGGACCGTGTGACTTACTTAGCGTCCGATTATAGTCGGGTGCCAACACCGTACGCGGTGTTGTGTATTGTCATCTAGAGATGGACATTCGTGACCCTTTTACATCCTCGTACTTGTCTTATCAAGTACATTATACCCAGGACACTTGACAATATTCATGAGACAGAATTTTCCTGAGATATTTATGGTGATTCTATATAGGATACAGGTTTATGACATATACAGTTTACATGCTTAGATTATATCCTGACTTGTTGCATTAGTTTTGATCATGCGTGTCATGGACATGAGACATGAGATTTCATTGGGTGGGGAGAGTATTACCATATCAAAGGCTGATTATATTATATATATTGTCATCTGGATGTGTCTTAGTCTCTGACACAGAGCTTTGGCACCAGTTCTGGCCCTTCGAAAAAATACTGCTATGGGTTTCTCAGACACTGATCCTGTAGTAGTCTCAGCCCGAGTATGACTAAAACTCTCACTTGCATATCACTTAGCTGGTTATATAGTTTACCCTATTGTTTTATTTATTGTTGTACTGCATTATTTTGGCTTGTATTATCTGTACCTTGTTATGTCCCCTGAGGACCTGGATCCGGATTATGTTCCCAGGATTAGCTGACGAGATCTATCCCGAGGTATACGGGACCGGAGCATTAGCATTAGCAGAAGCAGGTGCCTACATTGGGGCAGAACCAGGATCTGAGGATGAGATCGTACCAGAGGACTTCTCCTGAGTATTGGCTTGAGATACTCATTTATTTCTGTTTCTAGTTATTTTATTTCCAGTCTATTGCATTGATGTATCAGACTTGTTCTCGGATTGTTCTCCGAGACACTTTTATTGAGATCTGTTAGTTCATTTTATTGTATTTATTTCTGGCATTTGATCTGTGATTATCTGTTGTGGATGAGATTAGAGTAGACTATGACTTGTATCATTGGACCTATTTATTGTTGTATTACAGCTTAAGTATGCCCCGATGGATCCATTAAATTGGGTTTGTCCATCGGTGTGTGCTGCTGGCCATTGCCACGTGTCCAGTCCTTCGATATTTTGGCGGAAATAGACCGAATTCGTATCTTCCACCATAGGCGAAAACAGCGCCAAAGTTGGCAGAAATAGACCGAATTCTGGGATCGCAGAAAACTACGGTGACCACCAATGCTTCCGAGTTCGTATCTCCCACCATAGAGATCCGAATTCGATGATTCTTTTTGGTATGCGTAGACCACTTTGTTTATGGTATTAAACGAAAGAATAAAAGTGTATTTCAATGACAGGGTTTATACGAGACCCGTGTCCTTTGGTTTACAAACAAACTTGTACAATTCGATCCTATACGAGGATGCGGAAGTACAATTTATTTAATCTGGGTATAAATTGCTATAGGTGTCTGATCTGCGGTCGATCACTTTAGCCCTTGGACTACACGATGTTGAAGAAGTGCCGTGGAAGACAGGACGCAGCTTCGGAGGTTGCGAAGGAGGGTGGATGCGTGATGCTGAAGGTCGTCGCTCCCTATTCCTTGCCTGAGCTCTGTATTCTTCTCTCTCTCTCTCTCTCTCTCTCTCTTGATCTCCGGTTCGGTGACCTTGTTCGATCTTCCAAATTGTCGACCTTGTTCCCCATTAATAGGGGTCTCTATTTATAGAGTTTTGGTGACAGTGACCACTCCATCGGTGTAACAACCGAGGAGTGGAAAGTACAGCACCCTATTACACAACGGTTAAAGTAACCAATGCCTACGTATAGATGATCTTTTGAATGAGCGGGTGACGCGGGTCCAACTAAGGGGACACAACGCGTACAATTGCTACTAAGATCACGGCGTAAAAGCCACGTAGGTAGGTATCCATTGTGTAGAAGGGGTTGGCGTAGAAGCCAAATGTCCGTCACCATGGCATAGAAGCCGAGCAGGCATAGAAGCCTGAGTAGGCATAGAAGCCGAACAGGCATAGAAGCCGAGTAGTCGTAGAGACTGGGAGGGCGTTGAAGCCGGATGGGCGTTGAAGCCGAGTAGGCATAGAAGCCGAACAGGCATAGAAGCCGAGTAGGCGTGGAGGCCGTAGGAGCACAGATCCTGAATGGGCGTAGAGGCCGCTGCGTACCGTGCCAGGGTGCTGATGTGGACGACTTTAGCCGGAATTACGGCTTTTGGAGATCAAATCTTTGGCAGAGATTTGCCATCATCCTGTGCATTAAATGCGGAGACGTGCCTTGAGGGAAAACTGTCACCGCTCTGTGCGTTTGGACGGAGGGACGTGCCTTGAGGGGACACTGTCATCGCTCTGTGCGTTTTGACGGAGGGACGTGCCTTGAGCCCTGTACGAAGCGCAGCTTTTGACGTGGCAGGCGGTTTGTCTTCTGCGGAGCGTAAAACAGCCCATGTTTGCCTGTGTAAAACAAGGTAGCGTGTTCTCTTTGCACGCGAAAGAGCGGTTTATGCCGGGGGATTTTAGTAAGCGTCAGTTTGGTGATATTTTAACCAAATCCTCTGCATTAAATGCTGAGATCCGCCATCATACTATGGAGCGTGTCCCAAGGGGTCTGCCCCCGTTCCCAGCCGTCGTTTGGGTAGCTGTGCAGCACTTTTTGTCAGGATTCAGAGGTCAGGTTTACTGCGTGACTGGACAGTTTCTTTTCGGGAATACGAAGCGTTCCTCGTACGCTTTAACGCTGCTTTGAGAGCGGCTGGGTTTTATGCCATGGAGGCGATGAAGAACCCTGTTTTACGCTGGATGGCTCTGAAGGCCTCTGCTTGTGCTGCTCTGTATCAAGATGCTGCGTAGATCTTTCAAGCATTTTTTTTCATGCTTCTACAAGACCCCCTTCAAAGCTTTTAAATTCCTCGGAATTTGAAACGCTTTGAATGAAGCATGAACGACCCCTCGTAACTCGAAACGTTTCTGAATGGAGCGTTGAAACGGTCGATGCTGACTTTATGGCGGATTTATTGGGGACCGCTGTGATCTCTTTTGCCTATAAAAGGCTGGGGGGGTGAACCTGTCTTCACCACATTCCCATTGTTATGCAGAGATGATCGCCGGAGTTCGTCGGATCGATCTGAGGAAGAAGAAGATCATGTTCTTCCAGCATGTAGGGAGCCATAAAAGACGGCGTCTTCGAGCAAGTGTCCACTGCAACGATGGATCATGGGAGGACATCTTAGCCTCTTTTGCTCGGGATAATCAGCAACTTTGTATGGCGTTGCCCCAGGAGAGAGGAAGGGTCGTATTTGACCACAGCGTTTGTAGACTATTTATTTCTTCCTGAGGCCCCCACGGACGAGAGTCAAAAAGACTCATCCTGTCCCTGGCTTGAGCGGCGCACGGAGCATAGGATCTGCAAAATCTATGCAGGCCCAGTTCTGTATCCTCCCGCCGTTTGACCCATATGTCAGTCAGTTTCCGATAAACCGACTGACTGCCGGAGAAGATGGATGAAGAATTGAGGCCCAGCGAGAGCCTGCCAGAACAGCTTCTGGGCGATCTTCAGATGACGAGGGGGTATCTCCTTTGTAGACGGAGTTTCCCTCATATGTAATCATGATTTTAATCTTTAATAAAATCGCCTTCTTCTCCATATGATCGTCTTGCCATACGTTGCTTGTGAAGTCTGAATATGTGCAGCTTTGACACGTCTGAATCTTTACGCTGACTCTGATAGAAAGAGTATTAGGCCCTGTCCTTTATGCATAGCGGATAGTCCGTAGAACGCTGCTGAGCACTTTGAACATTTAGAACTGTCCTGTTGCTAGGACTGCGTAGAATTTCTGAACTGTTGCCTCTCTGATGAGCGAAATTTCGTTTTGTTCAGAATTCGTCTTCAAGAATGATCTCTCGAAACTCCCTTGGAACAGGGTCGAGGTTTCTGTCAAACTGAGTTGCCACTTTGATAGACGAGATGTTCAGACTGGAATCTGGATGAACCTCCAGTTTTCTGGACCCGAGAGGAGTAATTTCTCAATGTTTGAACTCTGCATACTTCGGGTACTTGGGGATGCTTTAGGGCAAGAACGAGTATCTTCTGTGTGAACTCTTTGCACTTGACCGCCTTGGGGACTGTTTGGATATACGGAAAGTCGTGGAGCGGGAAATCATGTCTGTAGCCTCTTGAGCGTAAAACACCATCGAGCATGAAATCGTAGACCTGTGGTTCCTGAGCGTGAAGTCGTAGGTTTGTTGCCTCTCGAGCATAGAATGCTACCGAGCACAAAGGCATCCGGGCAAGAAAAAACCATAGACTTGTAGCTGTCGAACGTAAAGCCGTTAGATTCGTAGCTGTCGAGCGTAGAAAAGCTCCTTTAGCGTAGAATTGTTTGATTTGTAGCTCCTGAAAAGAAAATTTCTTCGAGCGTGAGGTTTGCGGATCTGTTGCTGCTGAGCGTAAACTGAGCGCCACCGAGCGTGAGATCGTCGATTTGGTATCTGCTGAGCATAAAGTCGTGGGTTTGTGGCCTCTCGAGCATAAAAGCTACCGAGCACAAAGGCATCCGGGCGTAAAACCATAGACTTGTAGCTTGCGAGCGTAAAACCGTAGATCCGTTGCTGTCGAGCGTAGAAAGCTTATTTAGCGTAGAACCCGCTGAACCGTCTTGCACGAAAAAACTTTCGAATTCGCTGACTGTCCGTCTTCCAAGGGTAGTGGGCTGACGTAGCATCCAATCATAACCAACTATTAATTGCGAGATTTGGTCAGGGTCTCGAGAGGTTCGTCCGAGGATTCGAGGAGTCGACCCGGACTGTATATATATCCCCAGTTTCTGGAAAGAAAAACTCTTTATCTGTCTTTTGCGAAAGAGAGCTTTCGACTGTTCGAGTTTTTCTTCGTTCTTTCTTCGAGCACTTTGAGTCTTTCAGAAATGGCGCCGAAATAAACTCCCTCCGCTAAGGGAAAGAGCATAGGTTCTGCTTCTCATTCTTCTGTCCCGGCGAGGGAATCTCCGGTCGGACAAGGTGAACTTCCCTCTGAGGGGAGCATCCCGCCGACGACTAGCGCTCCCGGCTTTAGAGGTAGAACTTTTTGGGATGACACAAACGACAAAAAATCCTTCGCACACGTTGAACGTGACTGCGCTAGGTCGTCTTCTGTGCTGATAGCCTCTTTTGAGGAAGATGACGCACGGAGGCGTTTTCATCTTTTACGCCCATATTTCTAATGTGTCAGCGTAAAGACTCCATATTTTCGTAGCTCTGGGCGTAAATAGCTCGGGCTATCGAAAATTGGCGTATTTCATAAAATTTGAATTTTACGTTCGTGGAGGAGACTTCCGGCGTAAGGTGACCAAATTTGTACAATCTTGTCGTAGAGCACAGACTGTCGTTTCCTTGGTCCGTGTGTTTGTGCCAGACTTGTAATGACATATCTTTTTTGTATTATCTTGTAGTTGATCTGGGTGAGTCCCCATTGGCTGAGGTGATTGGCTCCGCTGCGGGGATGCTGCACTCGAACTATCTGGAGGATCTGTCCCATGTGGCATTTCCCATCTCTGGACCCCAGTATCCTGAGGGAAGGGAGCTCCTGATATCGGCTCAGGGTGAGCGAATGCTGTTGAGTATGATCAACGGCGAACCCTTGGTACGTGTAGATGGGGAGCGGTACATAAAGCCGGCTTTCCTTTTTGGGGACATGATTGATAAACAGTCCCAGACGAAGCCCAAGAGGGAGCCTTGGGTTTTCCCTGCCGGGGATTTGGTCTTGTACCTGCCGACGATGTCGAGGGATTATCCCATCTCGGCCTTCTCCCATGCGACGCATCCCAGGAAGATGTCTTGGAAGCTGACTCCTGATCTTCACGGAAAGCCGGGGAAGATCTTTCATCTGAAAGGCGCTGACCAGGGGTCGTTTGTTAGTCGCCCTTCTGGCGTTGTGACGCTGTTCCGAGGACTGTGTCCGGGCAGTGTTCAAAGTGAAGATAGCTCGGTGATCCAGCCGGTCCAATTGCCGACCTTCTGCAACGACTTCATGGGTCGAGGTGGGGTATATCCCAAGGAGAATCCTCGGTGCAATGGGTGGATCGCCCCAACGAACTCCCGATGGAGATGCCTAGTTGACTAGGCCTTAAAGCATTTCCAGAGAGAGTTGGAGGGCATTGGACTATATGCCGCTGTGAGTGCGACGAGCGTCGGGCTGCCTCCGAACCCTAATTTGTTCCTGGCACTGATGGAGCGGTACATTCCGCTCACCGGGACCTTCGCCACTCCACTAGGGGAGTTGGGGTTGGCCCTTCATGAGATGGCAGTTGTCTCGAGACTGCCGATGGGGGATACCCCATATGAAGAGTACGTTCCCACCAACCGGGAGTTGGGAGATATGGACCCTCGGGTGGCGGAAGTATATCAGGAGCTGATGTGTCAGTACTTCGCGTGCACCGCTTTTTATAACGAGCCTTCTGATTTGGCTCACACCACCAAGTGGATGTCCTACCTCTTCTTCCATCGGGCTAGGGCCACCAAGTCGGAGAAAGCTTCGGGAGGCAAGAATGAGCCCATGAACTGCTTGGGCGTCCTCAGTGCCCAGGTCGTTGCGGCTCTTATGGAAGACGCCAAGGCTCCCGATCAGATTCTCGTTGATGGGGTAGAAAAGTACCCCGAAGGTACAAAGGCCTACAGTTATTTGAGGTGTTGACACAGGCCTCTGTCTAAGGAAGCCCAGCTGGCTGGTTTTCTCTCCATATGGCTGCGTCAAGTAGTGGTGCCAGGCATTGCTTCCGCGGATCGCATTCACTGGAATATCCTATGGCCCGCAGTGCGCCTGGTGTTTGGGGCAAGACTGGGCTTGCTTCCTGCCATGGTGTGCCGTATACAGGCTGGCCTGAGGGCCATGACAGATGGGTTGCTCGTTGATGAAGCTCGACGGGAGAGCTTCCCTAGGGTGGAATTACCATACTTGTACTTGATGGGATGGTTAATTCTCCATAGTTCCCGGGTTATGTCACCCGGTTCCGGTAGCAGCTCAGGGGGTATATTCCTATTGAATTACAGGGATTCCTCCTGGAATGTGAATACAGTTTTAGATTGTCGGCTGGTTTTGAACCTCAGCCATGGCTGGAAGATCCTTTGTACTCCTCCTCCTGTGCATCGCAACCAGTCAGGGCTGTGGCTCGAGGATTCAGGTTCAGGGAAGACCGTTCTTTCTCCGGAGGCGTTTAATTGGTTGGTCTGTATTAGACCTTCCCATCTGCTGTATAGGAGCGAAGACCATTGCTTCTTCGAGCCCTACCTGCCTAGTCGGTTCGCCAGGCAGTTTGGGTACGACCAGTTGCATGTGGGCAACGCCGTCACCAGCTTCAGGTCCAGGGGTGGACTCATTGATGGAGCTAGAGGGTGGCAATATTTTATCATGGGTTGTACGGGGGCAATTTTTATCGTGCCGGTCGTTACAATCTCTACGGAGCTGCGCATCCTTCACTCCTACGCCCAGTTCTATGTGGCGATTAACACCTTCCATCGCGATTTTGACATGCGTGGAAGCTTCAGAGTGCCTTCTGCCAAGCCTGGGGGAAGGGTCGAAGTCCCCTCGGTCTCTTCTGACGAGGGTGAGGAGTCTGGTACCCCGGATGAGCCTCTGGTGCCGTTGCCGAGGTGTGCAGTGCCTCCGCCGGCGGGGGCTCTGGTAGTCTCTTCTGGGAAGCGACGGGCTTCTGCTCCGAAGGAAGCTTCCCTTCGTAAGAGGAGGAAGGAGACGGTTGCTTGTCCTCTCCGCATTCCTGGTATTGGGGCTCCTGTGAGTGAGCCGGCATCTCCCTGTATCAGGGATGATTCTTTGGCTGGAGGTTCCTCGCCTTTTAGAGAGGGACCTTCCACAGTTCTGGCTGGTGGCGCCGGAGAGTCCTCGCTAGAGGTGGCTGTCGCTGCGGCTGTTCCAGGCAGCGGAGCGGGATTGCCTGCGTGGCCCCAACAGATGGGAGAATCTTCCCTGAGGTCAGTAGCGGGCGGAGTTACTCCTGCGTCAGCGAGCGCGCCTAGCGAGACTCCGGCTGATGAACCTCGACCGCGTCT
The DNA here is from genome assembly GCA_036927795.1 of Iris macrosiphon. Classification (NCBI taxonomy): domain Eukaryota; kingdom Viridiplantae; phylum Streptophyta; class Magnoliopsida; order Asparagales; family Iridaceae; genus Iris; species Iris macrosiphon. The sequence goes on from JAYESA010000014.1 coordinate 142,915,300, forward strand.
CGGGGAAGGCTTGACCGAACTCTTGGCGATGTCGGTCGGCCCACCTCCTTCTCCAGGTATGACAGTTCGTATTGCGTCATTAAGGCGTGGCTTAGCTACATCTGCTGCAGATGCATCGTATATGCTGTTGGTTTCGGGTAAATGTCGTTTTGATGTCTCCTCCTAGGAGGATTACCACTGTGTTTGACATTTTGCTTTCTTGTCCTTTTTTCAGGGGATGACGTCCACGGGGAGCATGGCGTTGAAGCACCTTCCGGCTTTATTCTGGCTCCTGGCGGTGACGTGGAGGCGCCGGATTTTGAGGCAGGAGTGTCTTCGGGGGCTAGCTCACCCGGGGAGGTTTCGTCGTCTCAAGGGGAGGACAAACCTGTCATCGTGACCTCGCCTGTTGCGAGTATGCCGATGACTACGATTGTCGCCATCGCACCTTCTTCGGGCGTGCCACCTGTTGAGGCGGCGGTGGCTACCTCGTCTGCAGTTGTGGCCGCTCCGGGCGCTCAGTCGGGTTTAGTCGCGTTGATCAAGCAGCATTCCAGCCTCGTCTACACTGGCTTACAAATGATGATACCGATGGTGTTGGCGAAGAACCTTGACTTCGAGCTCCTGAAGAAGACTTCTCAGCTTTCGATCGAGGTTGTCAGGGGGCTTGGCAATCCTGGAGTGGCTGACGCTCTGGAGGCAGTGGTTAATGGTTTAGAGCAACTCATTAACGAATACTTGCAGCGGACTGAGGGCAGCCTTGATGCTGATGTCCAGGCTCGGTACGACCTCATGTCTGAGCGGTTTGCTGCAAAGCTTGAAAGCCTAAACAACTCTATCCAGACGCATAAGCTGGAGATGGATAGGAGAAGAGCTGTTGTGGAAGAAGCCCTTGCCGTTGAGATGCAGTGTCGATCCGAGCATGAAGGGAATGCGGCGAGGGTCTCCAAGCTGTGGGAAAAACTTGCTCGGGCAGAGGAGTGGGCTTCCCAGTCGTTGGCAGGTTTGGAGGTAGGGACTGGTCGACTGAGCGAAGCGCGACGGGATCTGGACCGTGCGGAAGCTGCCCGTACGGGCTGTCTTCGGGCAAGGGCTAATCTGACCCTTACGCACACTCCGGAGGCACGGCTGGAGCAGGCTCGCGCCGATGCTTTGGCCCTTAGGAATGAGAGGATAGCTGCACTGGACCGGCAGATTCATGGCCTGATTACTCCGCCATCTTGATGTACCCCTTCCTATGTAATTCTGCCTTCTTCGGGAATAAATAACAGCGACTCTTTTCTGACTGTTGTGGACCCATCATTTCGGAATGTAAATGACAGGTTAGGTGAGAGTAAAATCTTAGGTAGTATGGACGTGATAAACTCTCGATAAACTTCTTAGCGGGACGTATCTATTCAGAGGTCATGCGGACATGATAGAGTGTAACCCAACTAATTATGTTTTTTGGAAGTAGTTTTGTCAGAATCGAGATCCTTGCTATTTTCCTCTCTGAGCAGGAGAGATTAGGCATAGTACCTTTTCAGGAATTTGCCGTTGATAGGAGCCATTAACAGATCTCCGTTGGGCTGGGCTATCCTGTAGGCGCCGTTTGAGAACGTTGTCTCGATCACATAAGGGCCCTCCCATTTGGGCTGGAATTTGCCTTTACTTCTGTGAGTTAGGTTCATCGGCCTTCTCACGGCTAGAACTAGCTCGCCGAATTTGAACACTCTTTCCTTTACTTTATGATTAAAAGCTTTGGAAATGCGTGCTTGGTAGAGCGCGATGCGCTGCTGAGCTTGGAGGCATTTCTCGTCTAATCCTTCGAGCTCTTGGAGCCTCAACAGGTCATTCTTTTCTCGAGTCAGCTCACTAGTCACGGCTATTCGGAGCGACGGGATCTGGATTTCGATAGGAAGGACCGCCTCACTTCCGTAGACTAGTGAAAAGGGGGTACAACCTGTCGGTGTCCGTACCGTTGTGCGGTATGCCCAGAGACATTCGCCCAGCTTCTCGTTCCAGTCTCTTTTGTTTGAAGAAACAAACTTCTTCAGGAGCTTGATAATGGTTTTGTTGAAGGCTTCCGCCAAACCATTAGCAGCTGGATAATATGCCGTAGAGGCAATGTTGTGTATCCGGTTATTATCGCAAAACCGATGAAACGCTTGGCTGATGAACTGAGGTCCATTGTCGTGGATTATCCTTCGGGGAATCCCAAAGCGATAAATGACATGGTGCTTGATGAAGCTGATTACGTCAGACGCCTTTACTTCAGCCAGAGGGATTGCTTCAGCCCATTTGGAAAAGTAATCTGTGATGGCCAGTATGAACCGGTAGCCTCTGGAGGAAGACGGGTGAATGGGCCCAACGATATCCATACCCCAGGCTTCGAAGGGCCAGGATGCAATCGTAGGATGTAGATATTCAGACGGTTGATGTATGAAGTCTGCATGGACCTGGCAGGCCCTGCATCGTTTTGCATAGCTGATCGCGTCTGTGATCATAGTGGGCCAGTAATAGCCTATTCTCCTGATGCGGTCCTGCAGCTTAGGACCGGGCTGATGCGCTCCGCATACGCCGTCGTGAGCTTCACGGATAATCTGTTGTGCCTCGGCGCCAGCGAGACATCTTAACAGCAGTCCGTCGTAGGTCCGGCGATACAGGTATTGTGAAGATGCATCGAAGTAGAAGCGTAACGATCGTCTCTTGACGGATACTGCTTCTTTGGGGTCCTCTGGCAGGATTCCATATGGCACGAAATCTATGAAGGGACTCGTCCAATCTCTTGTGGGAGGATCGGCGTTTACAGCGTAGCTGCGTTCTAGGTGACAGCTGTTCTTCACACAGAATAAATCTCTGTTAAGAAGGATTACCGAATCCTGCCTTCTTATAGGGGTGGCTAGGTCCGCAGCTAGGCTGGCCAGGGCATCAGCTTCCAGATTCTGAGATCGAGGTACATGCTCTAGGAAGAACCTTTTGAACGTTATGGCTATCTCGACCGTTGCTTGGTGATAGGGGATGAGGTCTGGATTCCGGACTTCGTATATCCCCCTGACTTGGTTGACGATGAGCAGAGAATCGCCGAAAGCTTCCAGGGATTCCACCCCCAGCTCTTTAGCGACTTGGAGCCCTATTAGCAGGGCGTTGTATTCTGCCACATTGTTGGAGCAGGGCTCGCTAAGAGAATATGCTCGATAGATGACGAGCTGATCTGGAGTAACTAGGACGACTCCTACTCCTGAAACGACGCTTCCCTTAGGACCGACTCTGGAGGCGCCATCGAAGAATAGTTGCCATACGTCACTTTCCCTTGCAAAATTACATTCCGCAACTTCATCGGGGATGTCTTCGTATAGCTTGGAGGTCTCCGGGATTGGATGAGCTGCTAGGAAGTCGGCCAGTGCTTGGCCTTTGATGGACTTCTGTGGGACGTAGACCATGTCATATGGCGTCAGTAGCAATGCCCAAGTTGCGAGTCGGGAGTTAAGGGCACTTGGCTTGCTCATCAGCACCCGGAGAGGGTTGATCCTGGAGATGATATGAATAGTCTGGCCGGCGACGTAGTGTCGCGTCTTCTGGACAGCGAACATCAGAGCCAAGCATTCCTTCTCCACTGGGTTATACCGGTGTTCGGCCCCGACCATCATCCTGCTGAGGTAGTAGATAGCCTGTTCATGACCCGCATCGTTCTTCTGTGCAAGGAGAGCTCCTAGCGAATGATCCATTGCCCGAACGTACAGCAAGAAGGGTTTTCCCATGATGGGAGGCACCAGAACCGGTGGACTGGTTAGGTAGCGCTTGATATCCCCAAACGCTTGCTGGCAGGTTTCGTCCCATATGAAGGACACACCTTTCTTCATGAGGTGAGAGAAGGGATGACATCTCCCCGAGAGGTTGGATATGAATCGCCGGATGTAAGCCAGACGTCCTTGGAACCCCCTGAGTTCCCTCAGATTACGGGGTGGTCGCATTGCTACGATCGCCTGGACTTTGTCAGGGTCTACTTCGATGCCTCTGGCGGTAATGACAAATCCCAGGAATTTGCCACTGGATACCCCCAGAAAGGACTTCGTAGGGTTCATCTTGAGTTGATGCTGGCGCATTAACTCGAATACCGCCCTCAGGTCTCGAACGTGATCACCTTTGAGGCGGCTTTTGACAGCTATGTCGTCCATGTAACATTCCACTGTCTTGCGTAACTGCTCACGGAATATGTTACTCATAGCTCGTTGGTATGTAGCCCCGGCGTTCTTTAATCCGAAGGGCATGACCGTATAGCAATATACCCCCAGTGGTATCCGGAAGGCAGTGTGCTTTTCGTCTTCCGGATGCATCTTGATCTGATTGTATCCCGAGAACCCGTCCATAAAAGACATACGCTCGAAGCCGCAGGTGTTGTCGATCATGATGTCCGTGATGGGAAGGGGGAATTCATCTTTGGGGCAGGCCGCATTCAGATCTCGGTAGTCGATGCAGATACGTACCTTCCCATTTTTCTTCATGACTGGGACAACGTTGGCGACCCAGTCGGGATGTTGTTCTTCCCGGATGAAACCGCAGGTTATCAACTTCTTGACTTCGTCCTCGATGGCGTCCATCATATCCGGGCGAAACCGACGTTGGTGTTGTTTCACTGGCTTCGAATCGGTCGAAATATTGAGCTTATGAGTAGCTACCCTCGGGTCTAGGCTTGGCATGTCCTCATAACCCCATGCAAAGACGTCAACATATTCCTTTATCAGTTGTATGATCTCTTCCTTTTCGACTGGGGGAAGATTGTTACTGACAAATATTGGCTTTGGTGAGAGCTCACCCCCAACATTGACTTGGATAACTTCGTCCTTGGTGGGAGGCTCTCTCTGCTCGAAGCGGAACTCCCACTGTGTATCCATTTGTTGAGCCCAGGGGTCATTCTCGAACGGCTTCGTATCCTGTTCCTCGATTTCTGAGGGGCTTGTTATCACCATATTCACTGATAGTGTTAGTTTAAGAACATCAGGTGAGTCGGAGGACGACGAGCTGCTCTGGGAAGATGGAAAGGGGTCCTCATCTGGCTTGGAAGTTGCGAGGGAGGTGGCATAGCCCAATCCGAGACGAGTTTGTCGATAGCGGAGGTCGCCGTGCGGCGGCGTTCGTCTGCCTCTTCCGTAGTTGAGGCCTGGCTTCCGCTTCAAGTCGTAGCCCATGTTTTGCATGATCCTTTGTGCTTGCGGGCTGTATTGGCGAACCTGCACTTTCCCGGTATCGTCATCGAGAGGATCTTCTTGGACAGTCGGTTGATTCCGCATGCGACCAAAGACTATTGGATGCTGGCTGCTGCAGGTAGGCGGGACAAGGAAGATAGAATCCTCATGTGGCCCATATGCTGTGACGACATTGGATGGCGACATTACTTCCCGGACATACGGTCGGTAGGAGTTTATAGCTTCTAAGAACTTTTGAGCCATTGGTTCTACCTCGTCATGTGGAGTGGGTTTATGTTTCGGAATCTGAGTACCGATGTACCGGAAAAGAGGATGTTTATTATCATCTGGAACTCCGTTCCTGGTGGCATTTACATCAGTCGGCTGCTGGTTGCGCCGAAGTTTGATGACTATGGGTGGAGGCTTCCGGTTCAAAGTGATTACTAGAGGATCACCCCCTTCTCCCGACTTGGTCCTTCTCAGGTGGACAGCCGTAGGTTCTATGGCTTTTGGACGAGCGGTTCGTCCTTTCACTCTGATTGACAGTGGTAGTGTGGCAGAGTGCTCTTCGGGCTCCCGGTGGGATTCCTTCTTCGCCACTCCTGGCGCTTCTTCCGTGTGGTCATGGGAATACAACACGGCATCGGAATAGTAGGATTCTACTCCTTTAAACGGGTTTAGGTCAGCCACCTCCGTTTGTACGGTTCCTTGTGCGTCTATATATTTAAGGCATTGATGTAGGGTTGAAGGAACGATGTTGTGGTCGTGGATACATGGTCTTCCCAGCAAAATATTGTAGGATACCTCTGAATCGATGACGTAACATGTGGCCACTGATCTAAGGTTGCCGATCTGGACTCTCAAGCGAATCTTCCCTAATGGTTTACTCCTTCCGGCGTTGAAACCCACAATTGTAGTGGTAGTGTAAGCCAGCTCGCTGGTAGGAATTCTCAGTGGCCCGAGCAGACTGCGAGGGATGATGCTGATCGACGATCCCGGATCTATGTGAATCCGGTCGACCTCCATGGAACCGACGTACCCGGGTAATAGAGGGGCCTGTCATGTCTATTATGTTTTAATAGCATATCGTTTTGAGTGAAAGTGATATTTGGGACCACCTCCATCACGCTGTGGCATTGAGGACATGCCACTGGTTCCTCGTCGGGGTACTTGAGCTGGGTCAAGTATACTTCCGCCTGCATCAGTGCTTCACTCAGGGCTAGACGAGTGTCGGGGGAGAGCCTGAGTAGCTCGAAGATGGATAACCTGGCTGGCGTATTGGCCAGTTGGGCCAGGATGTCAAACTTGTACGGCTTCTCTAAACCTTTGCTCGGAATGTTTTTCACAGGTTTGTCGAAGCGTACTTCTTTCTGTTTTGCCTTTTCCGCCGGAGTAGGTTTCGCAGAGCTGATGCTTGGCACGACGGGATCTTGCTCTGATGGTTTGGTAGCTGGAGCGTCAGCCGGCGCACCCTCCTGATTTGCTCCGTCATTGTCGAGGTAGGCCCTCCCTGAACGGGTTGCGACAAGTACCTCGTCTTCGTCTGATGTAGAAGAAGTTGTGACCATGTAGCATGATCTGTATTTGGGATTCTTCTTGGGGGTAGCCCTGGTTGCCTTGGTCTCCTCCTCGAGATCTGACACCAAATCTTGGTGAACCCACATAATCTTGCCCCGCCGGGTAGTTAGGGGCACCAGGTTGTGACCTTGATCCCTAGCAGGGGGAAGGTTAACGAGGTTCATCGTTGCCCGGGAGATAGGTGTAACACCATCAGGGACCTTTTGGGGAGGCAAATTGCCAAACTGCAGAGAAATCATGTTGGCCGTGACCATTTTCTCGGTGTTGTGCAGAGTGATGGCCTTAGCATCGATCAACCCCTGGATCTTCCTTTTTAGTACATAGCACGCCTTTGTCGGGTGGTGTACGTATCTGTGGAAGATGCAGTATTTTGGGTCGTCAGTATTGCCGACCTCCTGGGGCCGCCTTAGTTCTGGGAGGGTGATCTTGCCACTTTTGACGAGACATTCGAAGATACTCAGGATATCATCGTCGTCGAAAGAGTAGACTTCGACGGGCCTCGGAGCCCCCGGTTTCGCTTGGGCGGTCGCCGCAATCTTTGGCCTGGCCGTGTTGATTGCTAGTGCTTCCTTCCCTTTGGGACCACGATGATGGTCGCTGCCAGGGGATGACCTCTTGCTTCTGTCAGAGGCGGAGATCATGATGCCATTGTCGCGTGCCTTGCGACTGTTGTCTTCGGCTGCTACCGCCGAGAGGATGAACGAGGGCCAATCATGGAACTGATATGGTCCTGTGAACACCGAGACCACAGGAAGGAGGTTCTTCCTGCAAATGTCCACCAATGCTGAGTCTGGAACTCCTGGAGGCATTTGTAAGGTGGCCTGACGAAAGCGTTCGATGAAGATGCGAACGTCTTCCTTTTTCTTCTGCTTGACTTCGATGAGAGAGGACATAGACATGTCCATTCCTCCCTCGTAAAATCGTGTGAAGAATAGAGCTTTGAAATCCTCGAAGGAAGTAATGCAGTTGTCCGCCAAGCTACGGTACCACTGATAGGCTACTCCTGAGAGGCAGCCTTTGAACACCCGAGTGAGGAGGGCATCGTTCCCTTGTAGCAGCACCATCATCATACTGAAATAGTTCATGTATTGGCTTGGTGATGTTTTTCCCTCGAACAGAGCCATCGCCTGAGGTTTGTATTTTGGAGGGAAAGGGACCTCTTCCCAGATAGCTGGGTATGGCTGGTTGATTCCCAGTTTCTTGAGCTGATCTTTGTGCTTCAAGGCATCGAACTGGGCTTTCAACTCCCGGACCGCCTGCATCGGATTTTCCGTTGAAAGCGGAGGAACTGCTGACTCTTGATTTAGAGCAGGTTCTTGGCTTGGGCCGGATGGTGGCAAGTCCACCCCCACATGTATCTGAGTTGGCGGAACCGATGCTTGAGCCATGGCAGTTGCGTGCTGAGTTAGCATCATCTGGTGCATATTCTCCATTACGGATTGCATTTGTTTCAGCGATATCTCCAGGTCAGTGATGCGTTGTTCTGCGTCTCCTGATGGCGGCGCTCCCTCGCGTTCGTCTTCGATGGCGTAAGCTCCCATTTCTCTGGGCGTCGTCGAAGGGTAAGTATAGGTCGCTGCAGAAGTCGACTCTATACTCTCGGCATCTGATTTGGGAGATTGGCGACCCCCAGCGTCGGAATCAGACGAGTACGGAGCTAGTTGTTGTGACCTTGCACGGGTATTTTGGAATACCCCAGCTTCAGCGTTCCTGAGGAGGTCTTCGAATTTTCTCTGGCTCGGAGGTCCAGAGGGAAGACGCTTTGAGCTCGACCCACTTCTAGGTATGCGTGAAGCCATGTTCACGGACGTATACGCGTGCTCCTCTTCCGGGAAAGATTGAGAGTAGTTCAATCGGTCGAAGACCGATCGTTTTGCTTTAGAACAGTAGCAGTCAATCACAATCTTATGACCATTACAACATTGTTCCCTAGGGGGTGTAATAGACATGTTGGAAGGTCCCCTCTCCTTACGCTTCTGGACTAGGCATTCGCGTAGGTCAGGAGTGGCAATTTGAGCTTGTTTTGCGCCGTGGGGCTTACCCAGGCGTGATTTGGAGATTCGCTCAGACAGGCGTAAAGCTGAGAGGTGTTCAGTCGACCGTCGTCTTCCCGCGTAATCCGGAGGATAGGCAGATTGCTTCTTCGCTGGTGTAACGGCCGAGGAGTTGAGTACTCGCCTGCTTGCTTCCTCTTGCGGAGATCATGGCGCTCTTCTGGTTCACCGTAGAGGTCAGATGTCGTCCTGCGCCTGGAGCGTGATCTGTACTTCTGATTTGGTGTTGAGGCACCGTCGGAAGTTTTGTCTGTACCGCGCGTAGCGGGAGACTGATTCCTACGCGTGGAGCGCAGGGGATACTCCTGGGTTAGCGCTGAGGCTTTACCAGAAGTTTTGTCTGTACCGCGCGTAGCGGGAGACTGATTTCTACGCGTATAGCGCAGTGGATACTCCTGGGTTAGCGCTGAGGCTTTACCAGAAGTTTTGTCTGTACCGCGCGTAGCGGGAGACTGAATTTTACGTGCGGGGCACGGAGGGAGCGATGCTACCACCTCATTGGTCGGAGAGATCGGAGAGATCGAAGAGTCCACAGGAATGGCGGAGGATGTCTTGGGCATCCACACTTTGCGTAGCTTCCTGTTGTCTTGGACGGAGAGAGAGTGAGAGCTACCCCCAGTCCGAAGCATGTCTTCGTAGGCAGACTGGTCGAAATGAACGATCAGTATCTTTTTCACGGTTCCTACAGATACCGCATCGTGTTGAGCAATTACTTCCTCGTCAGAAGAGAAAGATGTCCCCAACAGAGTCGCCATCTTGTTTGTGGTATTAAACAAAAGAATGAAAGTGTATTTCAATGACAGGGTTTATACGAGACCCATGCCCTTTGGTTTACAAACAAACTTGTACAATTCGATCCTATACGAGGATGCGGGAGTACAATTTATTTAATCTGGGTATAAATTGCTATAGGTGTCTGATCTGCGGTCGATCACTTTAGCCCTTGGACTACACGATGTTGAAGAAGTGCCGTGGAAGACAGGATGCAGCTTCGGAGGTTGCGAAGGAGGGTGGATGCGCGATGCTGAAGGTCGTCGCTCCCTATTCCTTGCCTGAGCTCTGTATTCTTCTCTCTCTCTCTCTCTCTCTCTCTCTCTCTCTCTCTCTCTTGATCTCCGGTTCGGTGACCTTGTTCGATCTTCCAAATTGTCGACCTTGTTCCCCATTGATAGGGGTCTCTATTTATAGAGTTTTGGTGACAGTGACCACTCTATCGGTGTAACAACCGAGGAGTGGAAAGTACAGCACCCTATTACACAACAGTTAAAGTAACCAATGCCTACGTATAGATGATCTTTTGAATAAGCGGGTGACGCGGGTCCAACTAAGGGGACACAACGCGTACAATTGCTACTAAGATCACGGTGTAAAAGCCACGTAGGTAGGTATCCATTGTGTAGAAGGGGTTGGCGTAGAAGCCAAATGTCCGTCACCATGGCATAGAAGCCGAGCAGGCATAGAAGCCTGAGTAGGCATAGAAGCCGAACAAGCATAGAAGCCGAGTAGTCGTAGAGACTGGGAGGACGTTGAAGCCGGATAGGCGTTGAAGCCGAGTAGGCATAGAAGCCGAACAGGCATAGAAGCCGAGTAGGCGTGGAGGCCGTAGGAGCACAGATCCTGAATGGGCGTAGAGGCCGCTGCGTACCGTGCCAGGGTGCTGATGTGGACGTCTTTAGCCGGAATTACGGCTTTTGGAGATCAAATCTTTGGCAGAGATTTGCCATCATCCTGTGCATTAAATGCGGAGACGTGCCTTGAGGGAAAACTGTCACCGCTCTGTGCGTTTTGACGGAGGGACGTGTCTTGAGGGGACACTGTCATCGCTCTGTGCGTTTTGACGGAGGGACGTGCCTTGAGCCCTGTACGAAGTGCAGCTTTTGACGTGGCAGGCGGTTTGTCTTCTGCGGAGCGTAAAACAGCCCATGTTTGCCTGTGTAAAACAAGGCAGCGTGTTCTCTTTGCACGCGAAAGAGCAGTTTATGCCGAGGGATTTTAGTAAGCGTCGGTTTGGTGATATTTTAACCAAATCCTCTGCATTAAATGCTGAGATCCGCCATCATACTATGGAGCGCGTCCCGAGGGGTCTGCCCCCGTTCCCAGCCGTCGTTTGGGTAGCTGTGCAGCACTTTTTGTCAGGAGTCAGAGGTCAGGTTTACTGCGTGACTGGACAGATTCTTTTCGGGAATACGAAGCGTTCCTCGTACGCTTTAACGCTGCTTTGAGAGCGGCTGGGTTTTACGCCATGGAGGCGATGAAGAACCCTATTTTACGCTGGATGGCTCTGAAGGCCTCTGCTTGTGCTGCTCTGTATCAAGATGCTGCGTAGATCTTCCAAGCGTTTTTTTTCATGCTTCTACACACTTGACCTAGTTTAATTTTTGTTAAATAACCCTGGATTATTAACTGCTGTAGACAGAATTAAATTCGTTGGAAAACTCCGCGAACACACTTTTTCAGATTTCCAAAAATTATGAAACGGAGCGCGCCCCGCCAAACGGGACCGCCCTGCCGTGTACCAAGTGTACCAAATGGTGCGCATAGCATAACCGGACACGTAAAAGTTCACGAAAATTGATTCGGACGCGTGTGCGCACCGGAATCAGCCCGTATCCGCGGACACACCGCGTGTCACAACTTTTGCAAAATTTGCACGCATTTTGGGCACGTTCGTCAGATTGCGACAAAACTTGTACCACTGGACTCGTGGTAACGCGCTGGTCCTGTGACCCAATTTTCATGCAATTCTGAGACAGTTGACAAAGTCGCCAATTGGAGGGTCTCACGGTTGACTTTTTGGGTGAATTTGTGTTCGGCCCATCGGAATCCATATTTGGATATACCGTTGGGTTCGTATTGACATCTAGAGTTGTTTGACCTATAATTTTTTCCATTTAGAGACTGTTACCCTTGACACATTTTTCGGTGCAAAGTGGACCACACGTGGACCCCACTTTTACCCGAAATTATTGTTTTGTCCCTGTGTCCAAATTGGACGAAAGGAAAGTACTTTCTAGCTATTTTGCTGATTCTGGGTACGTTGGTGATATTTATTTCAGCATCCAGAGACGTTCATTCTGAGGCCGTAGCTTCTGACTCTTGGTGTTGACATCGGGACACTACATTTTACAGCTTTCTTGCCAGGCAAGATACCTTGCCAAATTGCTTACAGTATTTTGCATGCTTATTTATTACATTTCTGTATAGTTCTTGCATGTGTAGTTTTCTTCAGTCATTACTATGTATTAGATATGTTGACACACACATGGCACCTAGTATCATGAGAGGACAATCATTATGCGTATGGGCTTTTAACCACTCTGGTAAACCGTAGTATATAGTTCGCACTACGGGCGTGTGTCGCGCTGGTCGCTACCCCCGAGGTATGTCGATTTCTGTAGAGTCGCGCTGGTCGCTACCCCCGAGGTATGACGATTTCTGATATCCACTGGCGGGTGTGTGAGTTGTGAGGCTTAGATCGAGTAGCCTACCCTTGCCCATACGTCGAAAAGTTGTCCTCATTTGCATTCATATTGATTGTCTTGTACAGCGTACTTATTTATTTTCAAACATTATGCATGTTCACTGTATTCAAATTGGCTTGCCTCTATGTATCTTGTTATGTCCCTCTGAGGACCTGGTCCCTTGCCAGGTATAGACGACCAGGAGTATCCGCAGGAGTAGGGGCCTGGGCCTGACGCATTACTTTCTGCCGAGGAGGTCTTACCTTCTGAGCATCTTTGATTACATCTAGCGATGGATTCTTTTTAGCTGATACACTTCTATCTTCACATTATTTATATTGGAGATTTTATACTCCTCTCTCATTTTAGTTTTGGATATAGTCTTTGGTAGTGGATTTGTCTCCACCCGACTATTATTTTGGATATTTCAGACTCCTTATTCTAGTTTAGTATTTCTTTTCTATGACTTGTTGTGTGGATGAGATGCATATCTGTGACTTGTGACATTATATATACCACATGTGAGTTTATATTCATTCTACAACGTACGTGTGTATTATGGTATCCATATATTGGAGTTGCCATGTACATACGGCTGACATGCTTACGTGTTCCTAGTCCTACGTATTTTGGGACTGGGGCGTGACAGTTTCCTTCGATTGGCAGGCTACTATCGGAGATTTGTTCAGGATTTTTCCAGGATCGCAGAGCCGATGACTAGGTTCGGAAGGACGTGGAGTTCGTTTGGACGGAGGAGTGTCAGGCCGCATTCGAGGAGCTAAAAAAGAGGTTGACTACAGCTCCAGTATTGATGTTGCCATAGGGGACATGAGCTTTTACCATCTACAGTGATGCATCGGGTAAGGGTTTGGGATGTGTGTTGCAGCATCATGGGAAGATGATTGCCTATACTTCTAAAAAATTATGCCCTCATGAGAAGAACTACCCTACCCATGACTTGGAGTTGGCAGCGGTTATTTTTGCTCTTAAGCTGTGGAAGGATTACTTGTATGGGGAGCGAGTAGAGATCTTCACAGACCATAAGAGCTTAAAGTATGTGGTCACACAGAAGGAGCTCAATATGAGGCAGCGACGATGGTTGGAGTTGATGAAGGACCTTGACATTTCTCTGCAGTATCATCCAGGAAAGGCCAACATAGTGGCGGATGCCTTAAGTAGGTATCACGTGGATATGTAATTGACGAGGGATAGACACTTATTGGCAAATCATGATAGCTTAGGTATCGAGGTATTAGCTCCTGGAGTTACGGTACAGATGTGGGGGCTTCAGGTGCAGTCTGAGTTGATGGATCAAATTAGAGAGGCACAGTATGAGGATGAGTCTCTAAGTAGCATCAAAGCGCAGGTCCGGATGGGGTTGGCAGAGGACTTCAGCATCGCAGAAGATGGCTCATTACGGCATGGTACCAGGTTATGTGTGCTGAGTGGAGCGTTGCACGATGAGGTTATTCAAGAGGCGCATCGATCTCATTACTCTATGCATCCAGGTGCCAACAAGATATATAGAGACATGAGACAGATGTTTGGTGGTATGTATGAAGCGGAAGATAGCTAGCTTCGTATCCAGATGCTTGGTATGCCAGCTGGTAAAGGCAGAGAGACAGAGGCCAGGTGGATTGTTTCAGCCTTTACCTATTCCAGATTGTAAGTGGGAGCATGTGATGATGGACTTTGTATCGGGACTTCCGCGTTCTCCAGGAGGCAAAGACGAGATTTTGGTCACCGTTGACAGGTTGATCAAATCAGCCCATTTCTTTCCATTTAAAGTGGGTACATCTAAGGAGAAGCTCGCGGAGATGTATGTACGGTAGATAGTTAGATTATATGGGGTTCCCGTAAGCATAGTCTCAGATTGGGATAGTCGCTTCACTTCCTATTTCTGGAGGAGTTTGCAGGCTAGCTTGGGCACTCAGCTCAAGTTTAGTACCGCATATCATCCTAAGACGGACGGACAGTCGGAGAAGACTATTCAGACTCTCGAGGATATGCTATAGACTTGTGTATTAGATTTTGGAGGCTCTTGGGAGGATCACCTTCACCTGGTAGAGTTTGCTTATAACAACAGCTACTAGGCCGGTATCGAGATGTCACCATTTGAGACGTTGTATGGACAGAGATGTCGCACTCCATTATCATAGGATAATGTTGGTGAGAGAGCCTTATTGGGACCAGAGATTGTAGTAGATGCGGCTGAGAAGGTGAAGATCATCAGGGATAGACTTCGGATGGCGCAGGAAAGACAGCGGCATTGGGCCGATAGCCACAGGAGACCTTTGGAGTTTCTGGTATAGGATTTGTTTGTATTGATTGTGATTGCTTATTTTAGATAGAGTGCTAAGTTGGTATTTTGTGCTAGGTTGGCGATCTGGTGTTCTTACGGATTTCTCCGACACGGGACACAATTTGCTTTGGTGGAGGCGGGAAGCTTAGTCCACGGTACATCGGACCCTTCAGTGTTCTTGAAAGGGTCGGTGCAGTGGCCTACTGACTAGACTTGCCTCATGCACTAGAGGGAGTGCACAACGTGTTCTACGTGTCGCAGCTGAGACGGTATGTGGCAGACCCTAGCCATGTAATGGACCACTCGGAGATCCAGGTGGGGCCGATTCTCAGTTATCCAGAGCAGCCAGTGGAGATTCTGGAGATCAGGGAGAAGGTGCTACGGAACCAGACGATTCCTTTGGTAGGCGTCGCGTGGAGGCATCACTCTCCAGGGGAGTATACCTGGGAGCAAGAGACCTAGATACGCGAGCGATATCCTTATATGTTTGAGCTGTGAGGTATAATTCTTTCTTGCTTGTTATGATTGTTCTTTTGTAGCTAGTTTCTTCCTTAAATTTCGAGGACGAAATTTTCTATGGTGGATAGACTTGTCACCCTCACTTTCCAAATAGGGATAGTTTAGTAATTTGGCCTAGTTATTTAATTTTAGGAATATAATATTATTAGTAGTATGCAATAAATATGTATTTGATGTTTGTAGTAGTTATTTATTTATTAGAGTGTTTTGTATTTATTTAGATACTTGTAGTATTTATTTCTAATAGTGGGCTATCCTATTAATTAGAATTGACAATTGTAAGCCCAATTAGACTTGTCATGACAACTAGTGAGTCCAACATGGACCCAAGCCCAATAGCCCATTCCCATTAATTAATTAGGAGGATTTGACTTAATTAGACTTAACTAGAGACTTTCCAAAATTGCCCTTCCTTAATCCTCTTCATAATTAGATGAGTAGGGGCATCCTAGACATTAGGCATTACTTGGATAAGGAGGGAAGGGGGCCAACCAAATAAGATAGGGGCTCTTCTCTCTCTCTCTCTCTCCTTCATTTTTATTTCATTTTAATCCAAATTCTAGATCCCCAATTTTTTATATTTTCTCCATTAATTTTTCTCTCAATTCACTTCCATTCTCTCTTATTTTTATTCCTCAAGGAGCTTTGGAACTTGGAGAAGCAAGGAGCATAAAGAGGAGGAGCATTGGTGAAGAGATCGTGTCCGGATCGTGTCCACTTGAGTTTTTATTGAAAATCCATCTCCCAATTGGTAATTTCTGAATTCCTTCTCATTGTAGCTTCCAAATCATACATTTGACATCTAGGAACCACCCATAGCATAGGACTACCATTAGGAACAAATTCTAGTTTATTTGGTTGAGTATTGTGGTCTCTACATATATTTTTGTATTAATTTTGGGGGAATTACGGGATTAACATATCAAGTGTGTGTCATGAAACTAATTTAGTCTAATTAGACTTAGATCGAGATTGGATACTAGATACATATCCACAAATGGATATGGGTAGACCGTATCATGTTATTTTGTGATACAGAGTGATACGGGGCTCATTTTGTGTATTTTGTATATTTTTTTCCTTAATTCCTATTGTAGCTAGTTCTAATAGATGTTATTGTATGTAATTTATGTGTAGGGATGGTTAGTAGTGGTGAATTGTGAATTTGGATACTTTAATGGGATTTGTATCATAGTTTTCTAATGAGATACTATGTAGGTGTTTGTTGAAATGACTGATGAATATATATATATATATATATATATATATATATATATATAATTTGTTATTATACATTGCTATCTTAGTCATATGTGGATATTTGTACTATGGGTATTTGTGATAGTTAGATGGTTGTTTCGGTATGGAGATTGGTAATTAGAGTATCAGTTGATACTTGGTAGGATTAGAGTTGACAAGGAGTGACTGAAATCACAGTTGGTATCAGTTGATCATGGGTATGTGTACAGGTGGTGACTAGTTGGGGGTGTTGCAGATATGCATTGTCCAAAACTTGGGTAATTACTCAGCATCATCAGTGCTATAATGCACTGTGGTGCATTTCAAGTTGAAGAAGAAGGTCACAGTTGCAGCAGTAGCTAAAGAAGTCAAGCCATGGAGTGTTGTGTGCATTAGTGTTGGACCTGTGCACTACCAGTTAATTTTCAGTAGCAAGCAATCTTGTATCAGGCTTTAGGAGAGGATTGGGTTGTGAAGTTTTACTACAGCAACTGAGCCATAGTGTAGCAGTAGCATATAGTTAGTATCAGGTATCTAATCAAGTTAAGTGAGATAGTTTATTTGTAAGTTAGTTAATATTTAGCCTATTAGTTAGTGTTATGTTAGTAATGTATATATGTTGGGTAATATATATATATATATATATATATATATATATATATATATATATATATATATATATATATATATATATGGCAGTTAGAAGGCTGGTAACAGTTACTGATACATGGGGAGAACTGTGTTCTTTGTTCAGGGATAGTGTGAAGGTTTAGTTACAGGTATTGTAATATCCAGGTTCAGTGAGATATATGGACTTAAGAGGAGGAATATATGAAGGCAACTCTGGGTGAATGTTAATAAGCAGAGCAGTAACAGTTGGAGGTAGGTGCTATGTGAGTTAGTAATGAGTTAACAGTTAAGTAGAAGTTGCACATTAGAGTATCTCAGGAATATGAAATTTGGTGCATAGGTTTGTGGCATCAACAGTTAGCTAGTGATTAGTTAATTAGTAGGATATATGTATATATATATACCTGTTAGTGTTAGTTAGTAGTTAGCATGTCTCTAGGGAGCAGTTAGTAGTATATACATTAAGATATGATAGTGTAAGTTAAGTTATTAAGTGATATATCAGTTAAGTATTCAGTTAGCATTATTTGATAGGAATCTAGTTAGTTATACTAGGTAGTATAAGTAACAGTTGGAGTATTAACCCCATATATAGGTAATAACCTTGGTATAACCTTAGTAGACCTAATACCTAGTATGGACTAGTGATGGCCTAGAAGACCATGTTAATGCATTTTAGCTCATTATCACTGTATTATACCCATTTTGACGTGCCATTCATATCTAGGTGTGTGTGACACCAGCTCGGACACCGAGTGACAACTTTTGTTCCGGACAGAGGCGAGTACAACTCTAGTGGTTTCCTTATTTGATCGTCTCTATGTTATTTGCTTTTAGTATTGCTTTATTTGATTCCTGACACGATGTTACACAGATTGGTATACGTGGATTCCCATCATGAGATGTTCTTCTCCGTGATCACTTTTACTTTGTGATTAGTTGACTAAACCGTGATCGGTATGCATGATATTACGGACCGTGCATAGTGATACTGTGTCAGAACGTGTCATGATTTGGATCTGTGTACTAGTCGGGGGTTTGGGGAAGTATTAGTGGATATGTGATCATACATTTCAGGCCGTAATATATTTATGTTATAGCCCGTGATAGCTAGTCGACCATGCAACACACGTGTGGTCATGCTAGCTCCCCTTTATGATTATAGACCGTGCTAGGCCCAAGCCGATCATATATCTTGCTAATGTTTCAAGGCACAAGTTTAGTGTTATATTTCCTTATTTCAGATCATTACTTGATGATTCCTTGCTCAGTTGCTCTTAGTATATTTTTATTATTCCCATGATATCTCTTTACCATGCTTAGTTATATTCTAGATATTTTCCATCATTTATTGTCTTTACTATTGTTGTTTCATAGTTTCTGTCAATTAATGAAATTGTTATTGGGTTGTATTCGCTCCATCCTGATTTGATATATTTTTCAGATGATTCATTAGAGGACTGGTGTCCTACGCACTATGGACCTCATGGGGATGAGCCAGTGGAGCCGGTTGAACCTATGACCGTAGAGCTACCTGTTATAGATCCTTATGTTGTAGACACTTAGATATTATATTGAGATGTATTTGACTACTTATACCTTTGGCATGTATTATCCTATTGTGAGATTGTGGTGTTTAGACTTGGCATTGTGACTGTATTGTGACAATTGTATTCTTTTTAGTTATATTCCATATCGTGATATTTCCTCCTCTAGTTTGTTGGTGATTGAGTATCGATACATATATTATGATATCATTATATTATTCCTCTATTTGGAGATGAGATGACATTGATAGGTACCATTATATTGTTGTGTTATGTTAGATAGTATTGTCACTTAGAATAGTGTTCTACGTCGTTCCTACGACGTAGGCTGGGCGTAGTTCACCACTCGTGCCCTTATTCCGGGTGCGGGTCATGACAAATGAGCTCACCCTCGACTTCGAGGATAAGACGGTCATTGCGAACATAGTGTCCCTCCAATTCGACGACTTTTCAGTGACGGAAGCCCAGGCAACCATGGAGGTCGTCAACCTCCCGCCAGCTCGCAACCAAGTAGCAAGCTTGGCATCACTCACAACCCGAAGAGGTGAGGTCATTGCTCAAAAACTGGCACAGCAAGTAGCACCTTCAACGACCGGGTCAAAGGGAAAGCAATGCAGACCGGGCCGCATGATCATTTCCTCAGAAAACACAAATTGCAGACTTTGGATGCCCAGCACAGCTCAACAAGTCTCCATGTGCACAAAAGCCAAGTCTCGCATGACTCATCAGCAATGGCGCATGATAGGTAGCGTTCCATTGTACGCATCCGAGCAAGTCTTCAGCGCAAGGACGTATCACACTTCATGCGCACACGATAGTATTTCCCTGCTTAACAAATCCTTATAGGCAACAGGCGGTGTTCTCCAGCACGATATACAAAAATACACGGCAAGCGGTGGTTCTCGGCGTGGTAAACAATCGTGCGCACATGACAATGACATACGCGCACAACTCAGCCAACTCTCTCATGTATATATGGAAGTTTCCGGTGCACAGAGCTTCTTATTTTGCACAAGCTAAGTCATCAGCAGTATTCAATGCAAATTATGAGCTGCCACAGTTCCATCATTACAGCCAAAAATTACTCCGTCTTATGCAGAAGATGGGCTATGATCTCCAAAAGGCTGAAGGTTTGAACTATGGTAAAGGACGACGTATTCCTTTACAATCCGACAATTATTACAACAGCACTCGCTGAGTGCTAGGATATGAAGATGCTAGTACGCGTTATCACTCCAACAAGACGACAACATGTAGGGCTAGAGTTCCAAAATAATAAACTTCTAACCATGGTTGACAAGACGGACATCAAGGACAATGTTTTCTCGATCCATCCTTCTATCAAAGACATCAAGGACAGTGTTTCCTTGATTCATCAGTGCATACAGGCTCGCAAAGCCTAACGAAGATTTGCTTATCAGGAAAAAAATCTCCAGCAAATACAGAATGTATCGGGCCTACATGTTGTTTATCCCCAACAAGTGTATAAGCACAATATGCACTTCTCCTGTACAAATCATTGTGAAAGCCATTATCTGTATCCAGGAGTCTTGGATACGCAATAGATGATGGATCCTCAAATCTCCCCAACGGAGCAGTCTTCCGACCCACTTGCACACTCCCGCAATGACCACTCAATCCAATCTCTTTAGACGCTAGCCATGTTCATATAACATTTGAGCTATCGTCCCACCAACCTCCCCAGCGGAGCAACCCTCAGGTCTACCCTCATTCTCGGGTGGACCACACTCGGCAAACCACTCCTCAGTAAGTTTTCTGGATATTGGTTCACGTCCATATTACCTATGAACTATTGTCCTTACATGTCTCCCCGACCGAGTTTGCCATGTCCATATTACCTCTGAGCAAACCTCCCGGGTCTTGGCTATCGATCATCACGTCCATATTACCTCTGATATCAGTTGTCATCCCCACTTATCATCACTCACCAAGGTACGCCAGCGGTGTTAAGTTCACAAAAGCTGCCACGTACATATTACCTCTGGCAGGGCTTGTTCCAAAATCTATTACTTGCACCAACGTGCACAAAAAATAATGGATCCACAAAATCTATCACGTCCATATTACCTCTGATAGGGATTATTTTCGAACTTATTATTTTTACTCAACATGCGCAACAAATAATAAGTCCACCAAGAGTCCCCCAGTAGGATTTTTCCAATGGAAGCAAACAGCCACGTCCATACTACCTCTAGCGCGCTTCCTTCTTCTTCCACAAAAATACCAAGGTCATACCTAACCTCTCGGTATGGCTATTGATCAGCTCACGTCTACGTCACCTCCGAGTTATCGTTCTCACCTCCTCCCCAGTAGGGTTTGCCATGTCCTTCGCACCTCTGAGCAAACCTTTCGGGTTTGGCTATCGATCATCATGTCCACAGTACCTCTGATATCGATCACTGTCTAAACTTATCACCTGTACTTAAATTTAAGTGCGTCAATGGTGTTAAGTCCACCAAACTTGCCACCTCTGGCAAGGCCTGTTTCGAACTTATTACTTGCACTCTCGTGCGCAAAAAATAATAAGTCCACCAAAGATCCTTCAGCGGGATTTCCTCAATCCAAAGAAAACAGCCACGTCCATATTACCTCTGGCTCGTTTCATTTTCCTTCCACCAAAAATATCGGGATCATACCTAACCTCTCGGTACGAGTATCGATCAGTTCACGTCCATACTACCTCTGAACTACGTCTCTCCACTTTCCCCAGCAGAGTGAATACAAGAAAACTGTCGCATCCACATTACCTTTGTCATATTTTTCTTTATCCCCACAGAGTCATATCTTACCAAGTCCACATTACCTATGAGTAAGATATTTTTAGAACTTTTTCATGCCCATATTACTTCTGAGTAAAGTTTTGCGCTTCGACTTCCTGCTATCACGTTCGCATAACCCCCTGATAGTGCTAGTCGTTTCAGCTTTTTATCCGTACTTAAGGTACGCCATGTGTAATAAGTCAACAACCTAAGAGTTTTCCATGTCTATATTAACTCTGAGCAAACATTTTTGCCCGACGACTTTCTACCACCATGTCCATAATACCTCTGATGGTGTCAGTCGTTCCAACTTATCATATGTGCTAAACCCTAGGTACGCCAAGGATGATGAGTCCACAAAAATTTCACAGCGGAGTTATCTCAAAACAATCATGTCAATCTTACCTCTGAATTATTTTTCCACAAAAACTCCAGTCCCACAGAAGTTTATTTTACCATGTCCACATCACCTCTGAGTAAGATACCTCTAACGAAATTCCAAGTTTGCCACGTCCGTGTTACCTCTGAGCAAACATCCCTCCAAACAGTCTGCTATCACGTTATTCAGACTCCTGATAGTGTCAGTCATTTCAACTTATTATCCGTACCCAGTCTTAGGTACGTCATGGGTAATAAGTCTACCAAAAATTTTCAGTAGAATGTCCCGAGAGACTGCAATGTCCTACTACGCCCACATTACCTCTAGTAGAATGTTCGCCTTCTTGACCAAGTCAAAACTCTCTTCCATGCTTCTTTTTCAAAGTATTTTAAAACTTGTTCAAGTTTTAAAAACTTTGAAGAGTGTCTTATTGAAGCATGAAAAATCCGAGTCCATGCGCCAGAAGATATGACCTCAAAGCCTGTATCTAGTCATGCTGCAGAGAAGCTATGCGGCCAAGGGACTCGTCTAGATCCCCAAAGCAAGTCTGCAAGTGCATCCATGCGGCCAAACTATAAGCCGCATACAGACAAAATCTATGCGTAAAGCTCTCCACGAGGACAAGACTCCATGCGTCCCATGCGTCCCAGATTCCATACGCCATATGCGGCCAAGACGTTATGCGTCATCGTTCTCATAAAGCCAAAGTGTCCATCAGATCAAGGGCGGACGAGAGCACACATGCGGCATCGACTCTATGCGACATTGTCATCATGCGGCCACAGTGTCCATCCGACCAAGGCCAAATGAGAGCACATATGCGGCTACGTACCTATGCAACCTCGTCATCATGCGGCCACAGTGTCCATTCGACCAAGGCCATACGAGAGCACGTATGTGGCAACGGCCCTATGCAACAGTCAATTTGCAAGATCGTGTCGTTACAACCAAAAAGATCTTCACACAATCAGTGCTGACTACGTGTCCAGTTGACCAAGTCATGCACACAACGGGTTGAGAACAACCCCGATATATGCGTCCATAGTTGCAACCATCAGCATGATGGCTATATATAAGAGGAACTTGGACTTACCCAGGGCCCCAACTCCCTTTTTTTTTTAGACCACGGACGAGACCACAGATGCGGCCTCGACTCTATGCGTCATCGTCCCCATGAAGCCAGAGTGTCCATCAGACCAAGGGCGAACGAGAGCACACATGCGACCTCGACTCTATGCGTCCTCGTCCCCATGAAGCCAGAGTGTCCATCAGACCAAGGGCGAACGAGAGCACACATGCGGCGTCGACTCTATGCGTCCTCGTCCTCATGAAGCCAGAGCGTCCATCAAACCAAGGCGAACGAGAGCACACATGGGACCTCGATGATATGCGGCCTCAGTCAGATGAAAGCTCATATGCGGCCATGACACAGGCGAACGAAAGCACACATGCGACGTCGACTCTATGCGTCCTCGTCCTCATGAACCCAGAGTGTCCATCAAACCAAAGCGAACGAGAGCACACATGCGACCTCGATGATATGCGGCCTCAGTCAGATGAAAGCTCATATGCGGCCATGACACATATGCGGCCAGAACACACATGCGGCCAAGGGGACTATGCGGCATCTGATCCACATGATCTTTCTGTTACAACTAAAGAGATCTTTGCACAGCTGTTGTGGACTACGGGGTCAGCTGACCTAGTCACGCATACAACGGGTTGAAATGACCCTGAGATCTCATCAACAACATATCTGAACCGAACTCACGTGACAGCTTCCCCGTGACGTGCGGCCACAGTTACAACCGCATACTGTTGAAGTAGCCCTGTGCGGCCACCAAGCAGGAACATATGCGGCATCCATAGCACGTCCACGGGACGGCTATAAATAGCAAGGTACCACACCCATACAAAGGGCTGACTAGCTATCTGCAAACCTACACTCAAGCGAGAGAGAAGAACTTCTGCATCAAATCGTCCACGGAGTAAAGAGAGTTGCTACACTCCTAACCCTCCATCGTCACCCTCCAGAAAAAAAAATTTGTACTTAAATTATCTTCTAGGACTTCTCTGTACTTTCTTTAGTTTGTTAATCAAATCAAGTTCTTTTAGTTCTCATTTTGATTTAATGACAAACAGTCATTATGCCAAAATAGCATAAGCACAGAAAGATCATAACGAAGTTGTTTTAACCTGTGAGAATAATATGACTAAGAAACACGATTTTGACTATGATTCTTGCATCAATCAGTATCAAGTTGGTACCATTGCTTATCAGAAATTCCGTGCTTCACGCAACACGTTTCAAATTCTTCTAAATTACTAATGATAATTATACAAAGTATCAAGTTATTATACATTGGCGTTTTAATGCCGGTGGTGCAAGCATTTGAAAGATGCTCTCGAAATATCAGAGTATATACATCCAGATGCTTGGAATAAAATCAAGAAACTTTCTTCTTCCTATACCTGGCAGCACAATATGCATACACCAGAAGGTTTAGGAAGCTGAGACCAGCGAGTAACCAGAAGTAGTAGTCTAACTGTCCTTCGTTCAAATTATCAGGAATCCAGCCCGGCTTACCCCCACGAGTAGTTACCGATGTCACAATGGTCAGAATGAAAGAACTCAAGTAATTGCCAAGTGCTGTCGTCAAGAGTGAGAATGCACTGCAGAGGCTTCTCATGGCATCCGGACTCTGATCGTAGAAAAATTCTAACTGCCCGATAAATGTGAAGATCTCTGCTGCACCAACCAAGAAATACTGAGGTATCTGCCAAAAAATACTCAAGGGAACAGCAACTTTTTCGTGTATTAACCCGTCTGCTTTCGCAATCTGCAGCCGTCTGATCTCTACTAAAGCTGCAGCCACCATGGCTAGAATTGATATGAATAGGCCGATACCCATCCTTTGAAGCTCTGAGAAGCCTCTTTCCTTGCCTGTAAACCTTCTTGCTATTGGAACAAGGATCCTATCATAGAGTGGGACCCACAGAATGACACTGACAACATCAAAAGTCGATAGGGAGGCTGGGGGAATGGTGAAGGAGCCAACAGCAGTGTCAAGAACCATGCCTTGTTCAACAAACATGGTAGAGATTTGGGCGTAGACAGCAGAAAATACAATGCCAGTGGCCCAGATGGGGAACATGCGGACCAGTATCTTTAATTCCTCAACCTGGGTGACTGTACAAAGCCGCCAGGGATTGGCTAAGCCTTCTGTCTCCTTATCGAGGTCAGATACAATGGCAGCCTTGTCGAGAAACCTTCATTTTGTGCATATGGAAAGATAATAAGACAGGAAATTTTTTTTTTTAAATGGAAGAGTTAAAAGAGTATGACTATAAACCTATATTCTGGATCTAAAGTCCTGATACTGTTACTGGGCATTACAAGGCAAGCCATCCATACTAAGACACATCTTGACTGTGATTTTATACAACAAATATGTACAAAGACTCCAAATTTATATAAGTCCGTGTTGTAGTTCATAAACGCTTTGTGGTATGATTAGACCTCATTAACAAGTTGGATATGATTTTAGGTTTACAAGAATCCTAACCTGCTGCATTTAGATTCACAGATAATTACTACGGTATAATTCTCGATTGAATCAAACTACTATCTGAAGCATCTACTTTGCAGCAATTACTGCATAAGCCTTTTGCAACAGTTACTATTACAATCTAAGTTTACATGACTACTGAATGTATAATTATATACAGAAGAACTATTTAGTAGTTCAGAAAGAACGATAAGAAATTAATTCAACTTTGCAGCAGACAGATTGCACTTATACATAGCAAGTAAGGATTATCTGTGAAGAATGTCTATAAAAAGGTGTTTAAGTTAATTATCATAAACTATCACAGTTGCGTATAACATCTCTTATTCTGTGTCTTCGTTATTGGCCACATGCTATGCATCACAGATACTTCAATGGAGGTGCTGCACCCACATATTCTTTGGATACTTGAAGGATTTGTCTCCTGCTAAAGTATCCTTGATCTTAAGGAGTATCCTCGATCTTAAGGCAATAGGCCATATATAAGGTCTATCTATGAGTTAAGAGGAGAATAAAAACACAAGAACTACAGTACGAAGATAAAAAAGAGTGCTCGGAACATAAGCTAATTGCACTTAAATATCGTGAACATCTACGGCCATATCCCAAGTCTTTTTAGTTGCCCATATTAATCATCTTGCTCCAATCAACTTTGTGAAGGAAAAATCTTCTCTTAAACAATATCTTAGTGTAAATACACCAATAGAAAGACCGCTGGCTTATACATTTCGAAATTAATCAACTGTAACCTAAGCAATCACGTATAGGCTGACCAGGTTACCGAATACTCTGGCCAGGATCAAACCCAACTTTGGTTAGGAATGAATTTTCTCACCCAAACCTGTACTAAACTGAACAAATTCCAGTCTAAAGCAACTGGAGTAAAGAACGCTGGCTTATACATTTCGAAATTAATTGATTATAACTTAAGCAATCATGTATAGGTTGGCCAGGTTACCGAATACTCCGGCCAGGATCAAACCCAACTTTTTGGGGATGAATTTTCTCACACAAACCGGTACTAAACTGAACAAATTCCAGTCTATAGCAACCGGGGTTTAGGTTAGGTGGGTTGGCCGGTTCAGCCTAACCGAATTGCGGACCTTCTAGGGTTTATTTTTAAAAGACTATGATCCTTAAAATTTAACCATGAGTATTTAATGTGTGGTTTCAACGTATTTAATGTGTCGAGTTTCAACTGAGGGGTTGTAAGTACTGTCGCGATGCACGGGTTTTCTGTAACTTATCCAAACGTCAAATTTGAAGCTAATTTATATTTGATGGCTCTCCAGAGTCTACACTTGCAAATAAGGCTAAAACCGAATTTTAGCTACAAGATGCATACTTCATCAAAATCACCTCTCTTTTTGACAGGTTTTTAGTTTTTACTCCAAAACTCTCAATATAGTACACAACAGCAATAGTTATTTCAAGATAAAACATAACAGTGATAAGCACGTGCCATATATAGAATAATATATGTCATCTAGTTTGTTGTTTAAGGTTCAGAAAGTTACTTGATTTCATCACTGTGCTCCAACTTTCGACTCCCTTCAATTGCTGAGGTTTTGTCAGGCAGTTCATAAAGTAGAGAACTGTCATGAGGGACGCCAACGTTCCACTTGCGGATAGAGGCAACCACAACTTGGCAAACTCTTGTTAACGGACTTCCTCCTGGCCTCTGAAATCTGTACAGTGGGGTGCCCAAGAAAAAGCTTCCAATAGCCAAGCCCATAAATAATGTAGGAATACCAAAGCCCAAGCCCCATCCATAGTTGTCTTGCACCCACACAAGAAAGCTGCTCGATATGAGTGAACCGATGTTAACGGAGAAATAGAACCAATTGAAGAAAGATCCTTTCTTCACTCTCTCCCGTGGATCAGTATCATCAAATTGGTCTGCCCCAAAGGATGACACACAAGGCTTGATGCCACCAGTTCCCAATGCAATCAAATAGAGGCCAAGAAAGAATATGCCGTATTGAACTGCACTTGCTTCTGGGCATACAGATTGTACACAGGGAGGCGGCTTGAATGCTGGTACTGATGCCGAAAGAGTCAAGGTACCCATCCCCTACATTGGAAAAGATAATACCCCTATTGATACGACTATCGGATAATATAGATGCAAAATGAAAAAAGAAAAAGAACCATAAAGCAGATTAGAAAAGGATTACAGTTTACTGGTTTCCTAGGTGTCTAAGATTCTAAAAAACAGTCTTTGAAGATATCTGATGAAATATTATAACATATATTTTAGAACGAAATTACAAATCATGGAATCTGAAATATCTGAGTGTGGGCTTTAAGAAGAAAAAACGCATAGGAGACAAAAAAGATTGAGATGGGTGTCAACGGAGTGAATAAGGAGGGGATGTATGTGCCACCATATTTGTGTTCATCCCCCTCCTAGAATGGATACAAGTATGGAATATCATTTGAATATTTAAACCAATGTCCATATTTGACAAAAACAGATGTGAATTGGATGAAAAGCAGACAATTGTTGGATATTGATAAATAATACCAAGAAATTACAAAAAAAAAAAGAGTCAGTCAACATATAGTATTAGGATACTGGATAGATCGGATCTAGAAGTACAACCATACTTGTTTTGATTTTTAAATAAACAGATAGTGGATATTCATGATTTCCTACCTGTTAAAAAGTGTATACAAACTCATAGTCAGATATTTGTTTACATAGCTAGATGCAGTGTAAAGACTTCTAAGATTTAAGGACTCAGGTCTAACTCCAGATGTCTAAGGTTGATGATTGTAGCATTCAAAGCATGTAAATAATATGTAAAGGGGCCATCTTTAGGAGTTCTTACTAGCTTGATTTCACAATTGTGGAATTGGAAACAAAGCCTGGAAGTGAGATTTTCAAAAGCATTCTTTAGAAACTTCAGTTTCTTTGAATCACTTCCACGTCAGAAAAGAAAAAAAAAATCAAAAGTTCAACATACCTAGGAAATTTAATTTTAAGATAAACAAGATGGAAGAATGAATTCACAGCAGGACAACGGCTATGTGTAACCAAAACGTGCAATGTGCAACCCAAAAAGTGTTTCATATTTTCTAAAAATAGTACAAATATAATACGCGTACACCTCTTGCAATAGAAACAGGTTATCTGTTTTAACTAAAATACAAAACCAAATCTTTAAAATATATATATATATATATATATATATATATATATATATATATATATATATATATATATTCAAAAATATCAGGGGCTATCAAACTGCTATCAGGATTCAGGGTTATCGTAATTTATGGTTTCAAGCATTTAGAACCCAGGTTAGGTTTGAGATCTTAGATGTGAAGTTCAGAGATTAACCACTTCTTTCAAGTTTACATTCAGGATCTAAAATTGTGGTCAGGCTTTCAAGTCTTGAGAGTTTAGATTTTAAAGATCATTGGAGTGCAATCACTATTGTTAGCACTCCCTTACTACCAAAATGAGTTTGGTTTTGTGCATGGTTTTAACTTTTATGTTGAGAATCTCAGAAAAGTAAATATCGCCTCTCAACATGGCAAAATAACAATGGAAGTTACCAAAATTGTGGTGTCATATAGTTCAGAAGTCTGGATGAAAGGAGGAACGTGTATTGGCCTCCCTTAGACTAGAATTGTTTCTACAGAAAGAGGTAAGAAGATAAGTATTTTAGCAAACTGATGGGAAAGATTAAAATATCATTGTATCGGCCAAACTTACGATAAAGTATATTGTTGAGAACACCACAATGGTCCAATACCTCCCCCAGTATGCATCAGCTAAAACAGCTCCAATCAGGGGGGTGAGATAGCAGGTTCCTTGCCATGTTGTGACATTTCTTGCTGCTTTGGCATTTCCTTGATGTAGTTTTTTGGTGAGGTAAGAAACCAGATTTGTGGATATCCCATAGTAGGCCAACCGCTCACAGCATTCATTTCCTAAGATTAAAATATCAAATCTCAGAATATTATTTCAAGATGATAAATAATGGTTTAAACAAACACCAAGAAACTTCAATTACCTAGAATGAAAGGGCAGGCTCTCCAGTTGCCAGTTCTTTGCTTCAAGACAGGCTTTCCGTTTATGTCAACCGATCCATCTCCTGTATACAGTCTTTGACCTTCATTCTATGATAAAGAGCAGGACAGAATTATATTATTAGCAGAATTTTGAAGGAATAACTTATTTGATTGCCAGAAAGTGCAACTGTCATGATCACCCAAAAGTGGCAAAACTAAGTGAATACTGAATAGACATCTGCAGTTAGATACCGAGAAAATCTGTCCACTCCTTCTCCATCATCAGGTCAAAATCTAGACTTTGAAAAATTAGTTTCCCAAACTAAAGAATAGACAATAACAAAAAGAAGGCAAGTATTGAGAAATCGTGTACCTCTCCAAGCTGGGTCAAGAACTAAAACAAAATAGAACATTATCATATTCTGACGAGACTTGAAGAACAAAAACCTGTACAAATTTGTAATGAAACCCTTGAGGTATTGCAACTTCGGGCTACTGAGTTATCCAGTAGCTGTATATCTATAGACGAAATTGCCCCTGAGGTCCTTGACACTCCTAGGACACATGTCGAACGTTCATCAATGTGTCCATAATTATAGTAGCAATATAAGTATAAACTAGAATCACTAAGCAAGTGCTCCATCTACCATCCATCTTTTTATGAAGAAAAATACCACCGTCATCGGATTCTCTCTCTCTCTCTCTCTCTCTCTCTCTCTCTCTTCTCTATATACAAAATTCAATAAACACTATAACTTGAGATTAGATGGATAACATGCCTGAAAATTTTGTACATCACCATAAATACCCTTTTTGTTAGCGTGAGTTGTATATTAAAGGGAAATTGGAGTAATTATAGTAAGTGGGATGGAAAGAAATTTTTTCCTTCACACGTTAGTTTAATTATAGGAGCAAAATCTGTATAGCTTAGAATAGAAAATATATTCTGATATGTACTCGTAGAAAAATATGGTAACAGAGGAAGGATGATTGAATATACATTGAGAACTTTTTGACATGGTATCAAAGCCTAACCCTAGTACCCACCCACCCTAAACATTGCGTCATTCACCTTGCCCGCCATGTCGTTGGACTCTGATGAAGAACCCAAGACTAGTGCGTCTCAGTCCGATTCCCCCTTCTCTGAATTCACGGCAAAGATGATCGAAGCTCTTACCAAAGTCCAACCACCGACCCTGACTACCAAACCCTCCATAGCTCCGATCGGCATCAAGTTGGATAGAACCCACTATGCGCTCTGGTCCCAAGTTGTCGAGATGTATATCTCTGGCAAAGACAAGTTGGGATATATCAATGATGATATCCCACAACCATCTATGACGGATCCAACATTCCGAAAATGGCGCAAGGACAACGGCATTGTCAAAGATTGGTTGATAAATCCACGGATCCCTCCTTGATAGGGAATTTCATTCAGTTTCCTACGGCTAAGTTGGTGTGGGATTCCATTGCTACCACTTACTTCCAGTGTTCTAAATTGTGGCCTAGACGGCGCCTAGGCGTTAGACGACCCATTTTTTTGAAAAAAGAATACATATATATATATATATATATATATATATATATATATATATATTCATGGCGGCTGCGGCTGCTTGTCTTCTTCTTCTTCTTTCTGCTGGCTTTCGAAGAGAGGTCTTCTTCTTCTTCTTCTTCTTGCTGCTGGCGGCGGCTGCTTTCGAAGAGGAGAGGAAAGGAGAGAAAAGAAGAGAGAAAGGTGAAGAAAAGAGAATGGGGAGGAAGAGGAGAGGAGAAAGTGAGTTAGGATTACGGTTTGGAAAACATCTAAATCCAATGACAACCCAAAAAAAAGTGTTTTAAAGCACCCAGAAATCGTGCCCCCCCCCCCAACCCATAGGTGAAACCAATCACTCAAACCGCTAGCCAAGTTGTCAAGTTGTTTTTGTGTTTTCATTACATATACATAATATTAATATATATGGGAGAAAAATATATATAATAATAAATAAAATCAGTCCGGCACCTAGGCGGCCTAGGCGCCCCTTTGGCACACCGAACCCGCCTAGAGAAATTTATAGCATTGCTTACTTCGATGGTAGTGATACGTCTCAGGTCTATGATCTTCAACGTCGTGTGACACGGCTTAAACAGGCTAGAGGCTCCCTTGAGAAATACTACAATGACCTCCAAGGATTATGGCGTAAGATCGACTCCAGCGGCCTAATCCTATTGAGTGTGCACTTGATATTCACCACTATAATATTATCCTTCAAGAAAACGGTGTATGTTTTCTTGGATGGCCTGGATGGACTAGATAAGATTCGGGCGACGAGTTGCAGCTTCGCCCGTTCCCTACCATGGAGCAAGTGTATGCTCACGTCGGCCATGAAGCCCTCTGTCCATCTGTTATAATCATTGTCAGTGTAGATGCTGTTTCTGGCGCTGTTCTCACCACCAAAGGATTTAGACTTGGTTCCTCTGCCCAACCTCCTACCGTGCAAAATGGCAAGCATAAGTCTCGTACATCTTCAGAGGGCTTGAAGTGCTCTAATTGTGGCAATTCGAAGCACACTCATGACACTTGCTTTAAATTGCACAGTTATCCTGATTGGCTTGGCACTAGGGATGAAGGCTCTGGTAAATGGTTATTGCCGAACCTCAACTCTCCTTCACACCATATAACTTTGCCACTACGGATTTCAGGTAAGTGTGCTTGTGCTTGTTATACTTTGACTAATGATGATAACCGTGGTGCATGGCTACTGGACTCCGGAGCCACTGACCATATGACTTTGCCTCTACTGATTTCACTACGACTTCCCTACCGAGACGTACAAATATCGCCAATGCTAATGGCGTTACCTCCCCGTCACTGGCGCGGGCACTGTGGCCTTATCGCCTACATTGCAGCTGCAACTGCATAATACTTTACTTGTTCCATCCTTATTTCATAAGCTTCTCTCTGTGAGCCAAGTGACCTCTGATCTTAATTGTATTGTGCTAATGTACCTCACTTTCTGTCTTCTCCAAGACATTCTAACGAAGGAGATCATTGGACGTGGTACTAAGAAGGGAGGGGGGACTCTACTATATGGAAGACTTGAGTGTAGGTCGAGCACATCATACGCAACATTATCTTGGTGTCAAAGAAAGGGAACTCTGGCTTTGGCACCGCCGGTTAGGACATCTTTCCTTCACCTATATGAAACACTTGTTCCCAGGTTTATTTTCTCAGTTGAAATTTTTTTTATTTTCAATGTGAAACTTACATATTGGCAAAAAGTCATAGGGCTTCTTTTCCACTAAGTTTGAATAAAAAGGGTACTTCATTTGCTTTAATCCACTCTGATGTGTGGGGTCCTTCTCCAACTGTATCCGGCTTCAAATGGTTTGTTATGTTTGTTGATGATTGTACCCGCATGACTTGGCTTTATTTGCTCAACATAAAGATGGCGTACTATGTGTGTTTAAATCATTTCAGGCTATGGTGCAAACACAATTTCCTGCTAAGGTTCATGTCCTTCGATCGGATAATGGTGGTGAATATGTCAATCACCAATTTTGTGAGTAATTTCAACAACATGGCATTATTCATGAGACTTCATGCCCCCAAACCCTTTGCTGAGCGAAAAAATCACCATGTTCTTGAAACAGCTCGAGCTCTCTTAATTGGTGCCCATTCTCCTAGTCGTTTTTAGGCTGATGCCGTTACCACTGCCGTTCATTTGCTCAACCGGATGCCCTCTAAGGTGTTGGACTTCCAAATCCCATTACAAGCCCTCTCGGGCTACAATCATATGCCTGCAGTCTTATGCTTCCCCTACGTGTGTTTGGGTGCATAGCGCATGTCCATCTCCATAAAAACCAGCGGACTAAGCTAGATCCCTGTGCTCGTCCGTGCTTATTTCTTAGCTATGCTTTTCATCAAAAAGGATATAGATGCTATGATCCCACTTCTTGCCTCACCTATATTACTATGGATGTCACCTTCATGGAAATTGAAACATTTTTTCCACCCACTTCTCCTCTTCAGGGGGGGACTAGACAGGAAGAGCAGAATTGGATGTAATTAAATTGGCCGAGCTTATCTGAAACACATGTGGAATTCTTTGTCTACTGAACACAATGAAGATATATGAACAAAGGCACGCAGAACATGTCTCTCCGGCTACTGAACACCATGAAAATGATCACGAAATGCATGTTTCTTCCCCCTCTGCAGTACCGAAGACAGCTCCTGAGAATGATCTTGAGGTAAGCCCCTTTAACACAAATATCTTGGCATCTCACGTTGGTTATGTGTTACCTGATAGGCAAAATCGTGGCAAGCCTCCAAGCCGCTACTCATCAGACACTACTCACCAGACGTTGAGGAAAGAAGATCAAGATACCCTATTGCCAATTATGTGTCCACAAAGGACTGACTGAACCTTTCAAGACATTTGTGCATAGCATTTCCGTGTGTCATGTCCCAACAAGGGTGGAGGAAGGCTTGGAAGACCCGAAGTGGACTCAGGCAATCGAAGATGAAATGGAGGCACTAAGAAAGAACAAGACATGAAACCTAGTGCCATTATCGGAAGAAAAAAAATCAGTAGGGTGCAAGTGAGTGTTTTCCATTACACACAAAGTTGTCGGATCTACAGAAAGATACAAGGCAGGACTCGTGGCAAAAGGGTATACTCAAACATATGGTATAGACTATCAAGATACTTTCTCACTAGTAGCTAAATTAAATATTGTTAAAGTGTTGCTATCTCTTGCAGCGAATTTAGATTGGCCACTACATTAGTTTGACGTGAAAAATGTCTTTCTTCATGGCGAGCTAGAAGAAGAGGTTCATATGGATATCCCTCCAGGCTACTAAGTGACCGTGGGAACTAATGAGGTGTGTAAGTTGCAACGAGCCTTGTATGGGTTAAAACAATCGCCGAGGACGTGTACGGGCAATTCAGCTTAGCAATGAAGAAGTATGGTTTCCAAGAGAACAACGCAGACCCCACTTTGTTTCTCAAAAAACAGTAAGACAAAGTCACGGCTCTTATTGTATATGTCGACGATATGTTCATTACAGGAGATGATATTGAAGAAATCCCACGGCTCAAAGGGCAGTTGGCTAGTGAATTCAAAATAAAGAATCTAGGTGAGCTCAAGTATTTCCTTGGGATAGAAGTTGCCAGATCAACCCAAGGCATACTTTTATCCCAAAGAAAATATGTCCTAGATTTATTATCTTAAGTTGGATTGTTGGAGTTCAAACCAGTGGATACCCCAATTGTCCAAAATCATAAAGTTGGGGTATATCTGCACTAGAAACCAACTGACAAGGAAAGATATCAACGATTAGTTGGCAAACTGATTTATCTCTCTCATACTCGTCCAGATATTGCTTATGATGTGAGTGTAGTGAGTCAATTTATACATTGTCCAAGTGAAGAACACATGGAGGCTGTAATTCGGATACTAAAGTACTTGAAGTCTTCTCCAGGAAAAGGGCTCATGTTTTCTAAGAATGATCATGTGGGGGTTAATGGCTATACAAACGCATATTGGGCCGGGAACATCTCTAATAGGAAGTCGACGTCACGGTATTTCCCATTTGTAGGTGGTAACCTTGTGACATGGAGAAACAAGAAACAAAAGTTAGTGGCACTCTCTAGTGCAGAGGTAGACTTTCGTGGGATGGCCAAGGGGTTGTGTGAGCTCCTTTGGCTAAAAAGAACACTAGCCGAGATTGGTTTTGCTCCCAAGTCTGAAATGAACCTCTTCTGTGACAATAAAGCTGTTATATACATTTCACACAATCCGGACATGATCGAACCAAGCACGTAGAGGTTGATCGACACTTCATCAAACATAACCTAGAGAATAATACAATCCGGTTCCCATTTGTCAAATCTTAGGACCAGCTTGCAGATATACTTACCAAAGCCGTGTCAAGCAAAGATTTCCACAACTCACTGATCAAGTTGCGCATGAAGGATCTATATGCATCAACTTGAGGGGGGGTGTTGGCGTGAGTTTTATATTAAAGAAAAATTGGAGTAATTATAGGAAATAGGATGGAAAGAAATTCTTCCTTCACACGTTAGTAATTATAGAAGCAAAATCTGTAAAGCTTAGAATAGAAAATATATTCTGATATGTACTCGTAGAAAAGAATGGTAACAGAGGAAGGATAATTGAATATACATTGAGAACTTTTTGACACTTTTAACTAGGGGTGCAACTCGGACGGGCTAAACCCGAGCCCGATCGGGTAAACCCGATAATGGGTTGGGTTAGGGTTGAAGATACTCAGGTTCGGATTCGGGTTAAAATATTTGAACCCGATCAAAAATCGGGTTGGACTCGGGTTCATTTGTCGGGTTACCCAAAGAACTCGAAACCCGACATACATATAATTTATATATATATTTATACATATATTGTTCCATAGTTCTTAAATAAAAAGTTTAAACCTTCAATTTTTTCATCCAAACTCTTCAACTCCTTATCATAAATCTCATTTTAGTTTGTATTTTGTAATGATTAAGGCTTGATTGCTATTTGATTATGTGTTTAATATTACTCTTGTTTAAAATTATTTCAAATATCATAGTAGAGCCAGATAAAACCAATGGACCCGACCCAACCCGATCCTTCGGGCTTGGTCTTGGGCTACATATTTTGAACCCGAGGTCGGGTCGGGCTTGGGCACGGACTAGGCTTATGATTAATCGGGTTGGGCTCGAGTTGAGCTCAAGTCCGACACAACCCGCCCGAGTTACACCCCTACTTTTAACCAGCTTGAGTTACCAAGATCGGTGAACCCATGTTCTCACAACAAAAGGCGACGTGCCAATCTCTAGTACATCAATCTATTCTACACCAAGCCCATCATCCTAAACTACCAATTTAGTGATAGTTGGAGCTATAAACCCTTATCAATAGGTCAACCATCACCACAACTTCTTCCAAAGCTACAAACTAGTGAACTTCCACCAAAATCAAAATTTTAGTACAACTAATTGAATCAAACAATCATAACAAAAAATTCCCAAAATGTCAATCTACACAAACCCATCATTCTAATACTACCAATGAAGTGATTCATGGACTAATAATTCCTTCTTGTAATAAAATTTTTTTAGTGAGATCCCATTATAAAAAATCCAATTTTGACTATAAATAATTGAACCAAACAGTCATAAGAACTCACTAACATCAAAATATACAAAACGCATCATTCTAAAAAACTGCCAATAAAGTGATAACTGGACTTATAGACCCTATTTATCGCAAAATTCAATCAAAATCATTTGCTTACCACACACAAAAAATTTGAATCTACAGCAAACTCATCATTTTAAAACTACCAAGAAGTGATAAGTTGACTTACAAACCCTTATCATCACCCTCAACTTCTTCCAAAGCTACAAAACTAGTGAACTTCAATCAAGATCAAATCTTTACCACAAATAATCGTATCCCAACCAACCGAGACCATAATTCTAAGACCAATGAAGTGATAACTGGACTTACAAACCCTAATTATTACATGAACCACCACCAAACAAATCCTACTAGAGCTACAAAACTAGTAAACTCCAATAAAAAACAAATATATACTACAAATAACTGAATCAAACAGTCGGAGAACAAATATTATCCATAAAATTCCCAAATTTGATCAGAAAGGAGCGACTTTTGAATCTTTTGGAAAGAGATTGAGATGGAGAAGTTAGAGACCTCTAAAAGACCACCTCCAATTAGCAATCTCTCCTCTTCTTGAGAGCTCATGATGGAGAAAATTAGCAATTTGGGTGATTTATTTTGCTCCAATGTGGGATTTATATATAGAGTTCATGGAAGTTTGGGATAGATTAGGGATTTTGAAAGAGTTTTCTTTTCTTTTCTTTCTTGTTGTATGATTCATGGGCTGCTACGATCCGCCGACTTTAAACGGACAAGGGCCCGACCGTAGACTTTTAGTCATCATATTAGATAGGATTCATGCTCACATGCAAAAGTTCTTGATAAAGGCACTATAAAAAAACACATTTAGAACTATTTCAGTATTGATGTTAGTATATTAATAAAAAAAATTATTCAGGACTGTCCAAATTTATTTCAGAGCTATCCAATCTCATGTCCTCTCCTCATCCTCTTCCCCTTCCCGCTCCTCCACTCCTCTCCAGCTTCCTCCTCATCCTCCCGCTCCTCTGCTCCTCTCCGGCCTCCTCCTCCCGCTCCCCCACTCCTCTCCGTCCGCCGCCTCCTCCTCCTCCTCTCAAGCCCCTCTCCTCCTCCTCCCGCTCCTCCGTCCCCCGACCTTCTCCTCCCGCTCCTTCGCTCCTCTCCAGCCTCCTCCTCCTCTGCAGCCCCTCTCCTCCTCCTCCTCCCGCACCGCCTCGCTCAATCCCGTCCCCCTTCAGCCTTCGCGCAGCCCGCTCATACCTGTGTTGCCCCACTCAGTCCCGCCTTGCACACTCCCTTGTCGTCTCGTGCACCTCTTCGGACTATCAAAATTTTGGCAGTCCTACCTATTTGAAGGAATGTCAAAATTTTAACAGTCCTAAAGAATAAATATATTTTTTTAGAACTGTCAAAATTTTAAGAGTCCTTCATATCGTTAGGACTGTCAAAATTTTGACAGTCCTGAAAAATCAATTAAGAGTGGACAGTCCGATAAGTAATTTTTTTTAGTGACAAATTTAAAATTATCCAAAAAAAAAAAAAAAAATAGACTGCCATGAGTGTATTTTGTAGTGCCTTTATCAAGGGTCTTAAAAAAAATCTAACTTAAACCATTTTCAAGGCTCCGAATGCATTTTTCTTTCCTTGATTTGGAAAAAAAAAATTTATTAATTATATCCTCGCCTAAATTTTTTATTTATTATTTGACTTTATTTAATAATTTTTATGTAATATAATTTCTATGGATATAATTGTTAATTAGTATAAATTATAACTTCTTCTTTTTTTACTTTTTCTTTCATTTTGATAAGATTGAATTTTTTTTATAAGGTAAAAATAATTTCTTTATTATTATTTTTCTACACTTTTTTTTTTCATATATCATTTTCTTTCATTTCTCTTCATCTATTTTCCTACTCCAACTATTTATTTTTTCTAGCAAACAGAACCAAGTTTGGATTAGGAACCGAACCTCAATCATAGTCAAAATAGACCTCAAAAGTAGACACATAATCATAACAAATAAAGTTCAAAAGTGTGTATAAATCCTATATGATTTATATCATCATCGATTTAGCACGAATATGATTCAGACCTCAAAAGTAGACTCTTAATCAAGTACAACTTAAAACTAAACATGTATTTGATAAATAAGGGTAGTCCAAATAAACTATATCTAATTCGATTGAACCCAGACCAAAATTTTGATGTATGAATTCTATAGCTCAAAGTAGACTCCTCGCTAAAACAGGTAAGAGTTTTGTAGACTCAGTACTAAGTCATGGTGTAAGATTTTACAAACGATCATAAAATTATATATATATATATATATATATATATATATTCAATTGTTAATTATATTTTTACTATTCTCTTTTTCCCTCCAAACTCCACTCTCCCTCCCCTCCTCCTTCCAATTTTTTTTTTAATTAGTGGTGTGGGGAGAGAGTGGGAGGGCAACAACAATTAGAATTAACATATTATAAAGGAATTGAGGGATAACACTATTTTTTTTTTAAATTGAGAGTAGTAGATATATAATTAGCAATTGAGGGAGGGGGAGGGGAGAGAGGGTAAATACAAATAACTCATAAATATTTGACTCATCCAAAATTGATTATTCAAAACCTAAATATTTTTTTAGAGAACATGTAGAATATGAGCACCCTGTAAAAAAATGTAGAACTATTACGAAGCTTATAGAAATAGAGTCTACGTGTATAGTTTGAATCCATGTAACTAGAAAATCCAGATTAGCATTACCAAATTGAACTGAACCAAATCGAACAGAACCAAGCTATTACCATAATCGTAACCATAACTAGGGGTGCAATCTGGACGGGTTAAACCTGAGCCCGATTGTATAACCTCGTTAGTGGGTTGGGTTAGGGTTAAAAATATTCGGATTCAGATCCGAGTTTGGGTTAAAATATTTAAACCCGATCAAAAATCGGGTTGGACTCGGGTTCATGTGTCGGGTTACCCAAAGAATCCGAAACCCAATATATATATATATATATATATATATATATATATATATATATATATATATATATATATATATATAATTTAAATCCTAAATTTTTTCACCCAAACTCTTCTAACTCATTATCATAAATCTTATTTCAGTTTATATTTTGTAATGGTTGAGGCTTGATTGCTATTTGATTATGTATTTAATATTAATCTTGTTTAGAATTATTTTAAAGATCATGTTAGTGTCCGATAAATCCGATGGATCTGACCCAACTCGAGGAACCTGGGTTTCTTTTCTATTCCTCGGGACTCGGTTATAGACTTCATATGTTGAATCCGAGGTCGGATTGGACATGGGCTCGGACTAGACTTATGATTCATCGATTTGGACTTGAATTGAGCTCAAATCTGACCCTACCTGTCCGAGTTGTACCCCTAACCATAACCAAGTGTAATGTTGGAGAAATAAGGATCACAAAACTAACTTTAGAGCGGAATAACTTGACATCTTAGGCGGATTTGGGTGGAAGCCCATGTTGATGAGGCTTATAACAGGGGTCCACAGTTCCAGTTATAAATGGTCCAGCTAATACCATTGGCAATCAAAATTTTAGGGTCCAATGGAAGTTCACCCAAGACAAGGACGAGGCATGCAAATATCAAGTTGCAGGTCCGCGCTTCCATTGGACCGTCCCTTCCGACTCCTAACATGGCTCCCGAAGAAAATATTCATTGACTACGACATCCGAGAAACTGAGCCCAACTGAAAGATCAGTGGGACCCACATGGTTTCCGGAATTGTCCCAATGGGCCATCTCCAATGCTATGTTAGAAGGAAAAATGCTAAGTTTACAACCAACCCCTACCTCTTCCCCTCCACCTTACCCACCCCCCGCACCCCTCCCCCTTACCGCAATGGTGACCATGTGGCGATTGTAAGAGTAGCATGGGTCCCACCGGATCCTACCTCTTTCTCATGGTATTTTCTCATGGTATATGTTGAGTCGGACGGCTCGAAAATTGGCTCGGTCAATGTCAGTTTGGGTCGGTCCGACTCGGCCCACACATATATACAAGTACGGCCCGGACCGGTCCGGTCCAAGTCCGGTCTGATCCGGTCGATTTTTTTTTTTAAGAAATAATCGTTTGGGGGGGGGGGGGGTGGGTATTTTTACCAAAAGACCTCTGGTTTTGTGACAGCTTTTTGAACGTCAGAGGAATATTTTGATCATTTTTGTTGAAAATGACCAAAATATCCTTATAACAACTATATTTTAAGGATTCGAGGGATCATTTTGGCTTTTAAAATTCTATAAATAGCAAAAAAAAAAAATCACAACAACATTTCTTCTTCATTCTCTTCTCTTACAAAATTTTTTAAGCAAGCAATTTCTGAAGTGCAACTCTATGGAGGCCAAACATCAGTGTTTTTTAGTCAATTTGTGCAAAATTTCTTGGAGGCTTCAAGTAACAAGATTTTTTTTTCTTAATAGTTATTTTTTTTCCCGATTTTCGATTTTTCTTCCCCCCTATTTCTATCTTTTGTTTAGTTGCTAGATAATAAATATACTTTTATACACTTTAAAAAAAAAAATTCAAATATGGATGCTACTAATTGTAACCACCCTTATAGAGGTGATTCAAAATAATAATTTGATTATTATAATCAAACATTTGAAAATAATCATATTTTGGATTCTGTGCCACCGACATAAATGTCACCTCCTGAAGTTAGGTGTATGTGTCACTACCCCATTTTCAGAGCCGGGTATTTTTTTTTTAATTGGGTTAATTGTGTATTATTTATAATTAATTATATTTATATTTAATTAGTGGTTGTATTATTTTTTATTGATTGTTTTAGGATTTTGGCTAGTCTGGACCCATGTCAGACCCTAGTGGACCCATGTCCGACCCAGTCCACACCCTTGTGAGACTTATTTTTGGGTTTAAAATATTTATTATATTTTTAGTGGGTTAGTTGGAGAGATTTGGAGTTAGTTTGAGTGCTTTTGGAACCCGAAACCCAAAACCCAAGTTGCTTCCTAAAGGGGAGGGGCATTTTGGACTTTTGCATTTGTTAAACCCCTTCTTATTCTTGTGTGGCACCCCATTTCCAGCCGACAGCAGCTCCAGCCCTCCCCATTCTCTTCTTCTTCATCTTCTTCTTCTTCACTACTTGTAAATCCCCTGAATTTTCAAATTATTAAATCTGGGATTTTTCCCAACTTTCTAGAATTTTCTGGAAATTTTCTGCAATTAAAATCAAGGTTTTCAATTAATAA
Source organism: Iris macrosiphon (assembly GCA_036927795.1). Taxonomy (NCBI): domain Eukaryota; kingdom Viridiplantae; phylum Streptophyta; class Magnoliopsida; order Asparagales; family Iridaceae; genus Iris; species Iris macrosiphon. The sequence goes on from JAYESA010000014.1 coordinate 142,956,950, forward strand.
ATAATTTTTAATTGGCAATAAATAATATTAAAATATCATGAAAATAACATTTTTGGGTGTAAAATGAAAAATTGGACTTAGGGTAATTTTCTGGATTTTTCTGGGCCTCAGACATATTTTTAAATGCCTAAAAACTATTTAATTAATTAATTAATTATCTATTTATTTATTTATTTATTATTTTTATTATTTTTATTTTTATTTTTCGCGGGCCGCCCTGGCCCATTGGGCCGCGGCCCGGCCCAGCCGCTCCCTCGGCCCAGACCCGTCCTAACGGGTCGGGTCGGGCGCACCCGAACCCGACCCGCCGCAGCCCGACCCGCCAGCCCGGTCTCCCCCAGCCCCCACGTCTCCGCGTCCGGCGCCGGCCGCCGCGCGCAGCGCCGCGCGTTCCGCTCGCCACGCCTCGCCACGCCTCGCCACGCCGCAGCTTTCTCCGCCACCCCTCCGCCTTCCACGGCCACCAGCTCCCCTCTCTCCTCCCTATATAAACCCCGACCCCGGCCGTCCCCTTCGACCACTCGCCCCCACCTCGCCACCGGACGCCTCGCCCCAGCTCCTCCCCGACCGGCTTCCTCCTCCACCCTCCGGCCCCCGCAGCCGAGCCCTCAGCCGACCGTCTCCGCCGTTCCCCTCTCCGGCTCCCCACAGCAACCGCAGCAACAGCACGAACAGCAGCCGCAGCCGCCGCTGCCGGCCGCCCTGAGCCACCGCCGACCGCCAGCAGCTCCGTCTCGCACCGGCGAACAGTCCCCCGCCCTCGCCAGCCGCCCAGCAGCCGCCCTCCGCCGTCCACGGCCAAAATTCCGACGAAACCCTAACCCTAGCCCTAATTCCCAATTTCCGTGTCCGACACGAGTCGGACACGACTCGACCCTGAATTTTCAGGTCCCTTTCAGGTACGTGTAACTTTCGCCTCGTAGCTCTGTTTCCAATTCCGTAAATTGCGTTGTGAAGCCTGTATGACCCTCTCGGTGTCCGGATAAACTGTTCGGGACATCGCGTCCTGTGGTGACCGCACACCGCGATCCAAAAACAGGAAAAACCAGACCCTGTTTCACCCCGGAACTGAGTGCGCCCCGCCAAACGGGACGACTTGGTCGTGTGCGGTCTTCACAGATACGTACGCATCGTCGATACGGACGTGTGAGTTTTCGTGGAAGCTGATTCGGGTGTGCGTGCACACCGAAATCAACGCGTATCCGCGGACATCGCCCCGTATCCGCCTTTTCTGCAATTCATCCTAACTTCGTGCACACACGTCGGATCGAGACGAAACTTGCGCCATCAGACTCGTAGCGATACGCTGGTCCTGTGGGTCAATTTTGGTTCGATTCTGAGAACGTTGACGAAATCGCGTGTCGTGGGCCCCACAGGCCCCGCTCGACGGGTGATTTTGTGTTCGGCTCATCGGAATCCAAATCTGGAAGTTCCGTTGGGTTCGTATCAGCGTTCCTGACCTGTTGACACTAAGTTTGGTGAATTTGAAGACCTTTGACCCGGACACGTTTTTCGGTGCAAAGCGGGCCCACCGGCGGACCCCGTTTTGACCCGAAACTGCCGTTTTTGCCCTTGTCTCCAAATTGGACCCAAGGACAGGCTTTTCTAGCTATTTGACATTTTCTGAGCGTGTTGGTAATGTCTATTTCAGCTTTTGGACTCATCTCTGGACTTTTTCCCCAAGAACTAAATTAATCAGATCCAAACAACAGGCAAGTACCTGCACTTCAAGTTAATCTTTATATATTGTGATAATTAATTTCCCTGCCTTACATGTACCCTTGATGATTACACCTAGTGTTAGAAATGCTGGATTTCATGTCTTGAATATTGGAAGTTCCTGTCTTGTTTTTCATGTCGGGTGGAAGAATACCTAGAAGGCATGTAGTTTACCCTTCCCCTTGTCCTGTTTAATAGCTGTTGGTACACGACTGTACCTCAGCCGGATCTCGATTTCCCCTGTTTAATAGCCGTTCATGATGGCCGGATTAGCCTTATAAACCCCTACATGCCAACTATGTATTCTAAAAACAAACACAAGTTCACACAGATAGTTCTGGTCATGTTATATTTCTTGCTGGCTATTGTCGTTTCATTTCCTGTTTCATTTAGTTCTGTTTCTCATATTCCTGTTTACAGTTTAACTCTGAGATAATAATGTTCTGTTATGCTGTTTCTCAACATGATATCAAATAGTTAATTGTCATAAATATTTAGTTTAATCTTGTTGTGCACTGTGTACTTTGCTCCTTTCCTGACTGGATCTGTTGATTTAGGCGATGATGAGGATCTTGCCCCTACTTATTATGGTCCCTATGAGGGGACTGATGATACCTATGAGGAGCCAGAACCCACCCAGGAGACCCCTGCTGCTGAGTAGCTAGTAGTAGCTATCTTTCATTTATATTCTCACCTTATTTATCGGGTTTGTCCCCGATTTCACTTTGAAATCCTGTATTAAAACATTTGAATCTGTTGTCACATTTATTTTCAGTTGCAATCTTAAGTTTCATTTCTCATTATTATCTTGCCTATGTTGTTGTGAATGAGCTAGTTAGTAATTATGGATTGACCTAGACAACGTACTACCGCCGACTCTGCGGCGTAGGCTGGACGTACCCACGCACTCGTGCCCGAATTTCCGGGTGCGGGTCGTGACACGTTTTTATGGTGGCCCATGCAGGTCTTAAACTAAAATAGGGTAATACCCTAGGACAGGGTATGGAATAAGATTGAGGATTCTAGGAAAAGCTCATTCACAGTATAGCGTCCTTATTTCAATTCTTGATATCATTGCTGCTCAATTTTTCCTATCGCCTTTGATTTCCAAGTATTCTATTCTGATCTTCCTATCCCTTAATCTTTCAGAATGGTCCAGATCAGGAATACAGTAGGAGGCACATCAGAACCAGCTGAGCAGAATGTGCCCGAGACTCTTGCACTCCCGCCGCCTCCATCTGTTCCGGCAGTTACCCTAGATGGGGCACAGCTACTAGGAGTGTTCCAGGGATTGGTGGAATCCCAGAAAGAACAGATGGCACTTCTGCGGACCAGCCTCTCAAAAGCTCTTAAGTCCCAGGAGACGTCACTCAAGAGGCCAGGGAGTGCCAAAGACTTCAAGAATCTAAGACCCCTGGAATTTTACGGAACTGAGGGCATTCTCTATGCCGATGAGTGGATAGAGAATGTCGAGAGACTCCTGAAGACTGCTCGGGTCCCTAATGACCTCAAAGTGGAGTCCGCAAGCCTGCAACTGTTCGACATTGCTCGAACCTGGTTTAGAGATGAACCCCAACTATCTGCTCCCGACATCACCTGGGAAGATTTTAAAAGGCTATTCAAGGAGAAATTCTACCCCGAAGTGGCTCGGGAAGCTCTCGAAAGCCAATTCGAGAGACTGGAACAAGGTACCCTGACTGTTGATGAATATACTGCTGAATTTAGCAGGTTAAGCCATTTTGCGGAGTACATGGTTCGTACCCCGGAGGACAGGGCCCGTAGATTCAAGAAGGGGCTGTCTCCGGATATTCGCCTTGCTATCACCACCAGCCGAGCTCGCACCTATGAGGAAATTCTGAGCGTGGCACAAGGTGTAGAGAGAGATATGGGGCACAAACTGAAGCGAGAAAGAGATACCGAAAATGCAGGACCCAACAAATGCCCTTTTCAACAACAACAGCAACAACAGCAGAGGGCCCCGCAACAAACTCAGCGTCCTCTCCCTCGAGCTCCAGCACCCCAACACCAGGCTCAGGGACAGAACCAACAAGCGGCTGCTTGTAACTTTTGCCAAAAACCAGGTCATACTTGGCAAGTCTGCAGGAAGAGGCTAGGTGCCTGCCTCTACTGCGGTTCAGCAGCGCATCAAATGAGGGACTGTCCAGCTGCTCAAGGATGCACCGCTGCACCAAAGGCTCCAGCCCAGGCCAGGGCCCCAGCAGTACAACAGAGGGGACCCCCACTTCCAACACAACAACAACGCTTTGCTCAGCACCAGCAGCAACAGAGGGGTGCACCGCAGCAAGGCCGTGCTTATGCAATGACTCTGGAAGAAGCTGAGGCCACAGCAGACGTGATTACAGGTTCTGTGCTTATAAATTCAATACCAGCTATTACTTTATTTGACTCTGGAGCTTCGCATTCATTCATGTCAGTAGATTTCCTTATGAAGCATAGCTTAATCACTAAACCCCTTAGGAATTGTTATAAGATCATTACCGGTGGAGGAATCATCCCGGTTAGTGATGCCTGTAACAATTGTCCTATTACCTTATGTGGAAGAGAACTGTATGCTAGACTACTTGTAATGCCAGTGCCCAGTTTTGACATTATACTGGGTATGGATTGGTTAAGTCAACATCATGCCACTATAGACTGCCACAGAGGTAGTGTAATCTTCAGGCCCCCTGACAAGCCAGAATTTGAATTTGCTAGAGGTTCTAGAGAAATGGGTAATAACAAAATTTGTGGAGCCCTAATAACAGAAGAAGTGCCACTACCTATCATCATTGAATACCTTGATGTCTTCCCTGAGGATCTCCCAGGCTTACCCCCAGACCGAGAAGTTGAATTCTCTATTGACCTAGTGCCAGGAGCAGCACCAGTATCTCAAAATCCCTACAGAATTAACAAGAAGGAGATAATAGAACTAAATGAGCAAATCAAAGAACTAGAAGACAAATGCTTCATTAGGTCTAGTGTCTCACCCTGGGGAGCTCCAGTATTATTTGTGCCCAAGAAGGACGGAACATCCCGAATGTGTATTGACTATAGGGCCCTGAATGCCTTAACAATTAAGAATAAGTATCCCCTGCCCAGGATAGATGACTTATTTGATCAGCTGAGTGGAGCTCGGGTATTTTCAAAGATTGATTTGAGGTCTGGTTACCACCAAGTAAGGGTGAGAAAGGAAGACATCCCTAAAACTGCTTTCAATACCCGGAACGGACACTACGAATTCTTAGTAATGCCGTTCGGGTTGACGAATGCTCCAGCCGTTTTTATGAACCTAATGAACAGAGTTTTCCAGCCATATCTAGACAAATTTGTAGTGGTCTTCATTGATGATATTTTGATCTACTCCAAGACCCCCGAAGAACATGAAGAACATTTGAGGTTAGCATTGGAGACTTTGAGGAAGGAAAAACTTTATGGAAAATTATCTAAATGTGCTTTCTTCCTAGACAAAGTAGAATTCTTGGGGCATGTTGTGACTGAAGATGGAATAGCAGTAGATCCTAAGAAGATAGCTGCAGTAGAATCCTGGCCCACTCCAGACTCTGTAGCTGAGATTAGAAGTTTTCTGGGACTAGCTGGATACTATCGGAAGTTTGTGAAGGACTTTGCAAGAATTGCTGAACCTATGACAAAATTAACAAGAAAGGATGAAGAGTTCACCTGGACTGATGAATGTCAGCATACTTTTGAGGAATTGAAGAAAAGACTGACTTCTGCCCCTATTCTGACCTTACCTTCCGGAACCGGAGGTTTCGCTATTTATAGTGATGCTTCTGGAAAAGGTCTAGGTTGTGTACTGGAGCAGAACAAGAAGGTAATAGCCTATGCCTCTAGACAGCTTCGACCCCATGAAAAGAACTATCCAACCCATGATTTAGAATTGGCAGCTGTCATTTTTGCTCTTAAACTATGGAAGCATTATCTTTATGGAGAAAAGGTGGAAATATTTACAGACCATAAAAGTTTAAAATATATCTTCACCCAGAAAGAGCTAAACATGAGGCAAAGAAGGTGGCTGGAACTAATGAAAGACTTTGATATCACTCTTCAATATAACCTGGGAAGGCAAATATAGTTGCTGATGCTCTAAGCAGGTATCCTATGGCGATGTACTTGACTATGGACAGACACCTGCTGGAGGACTTGGAAAGTTTAGGTATTGAAGTAATTATCCCAGGAAAAGAAGGCCAAATAATGAACTTGCAGATTCAGTCTACTTTAATGGACAAGATCAAGGAGACTCAGTTTCAGGACGAAGGACTGCGAAGCCTTCGAGGTCAAGTGCAAGCTGGACTAGTAGAAGAATCCAGAATTCATGAAGATGGATCACTGAGGCATGGCGATAGATTATGTGTACCTCAAGGAGACATAAGAGAATAAATCATGCAAGAGGCGCACAGATCGCAATACTCTATACATCCAGGAGCCAACAAGATGTACAAGGACCTGAGAACGCATGTTTGGTGGCATGGCATGAAAAGAGAAGTAGCCAGGTTCGTATCTCGTTGTTTAGTGTGCCAGCAAGTCAAGGCAGAAAGACAAAGACCTGGAGGATTGCTTCAACCCCTACCCATTCCGGAGTGGAAGTGGGAACATATCACAATGGATTTTGTTTCCGGACTTCCAAGGACACCTAGTGGAAAGGATGCAATCTGGGTGATAGTAGATAGACTGACCAAGTCTGCACATTTTCTACCTTTCAAAGTGGGGCTATCTACAGAAAAGCTGGCAGATTTATATATCAGACACATTGTCAGGCTGCATGGAGTCCCAGTAAGTATTGTCTCCGACCGAGATTCAAGGTTTACCTCTCACTTCTGGAAGAGCTTACAAGCCAGCTTGGGGACGCAACTCAAATTCAGCACAGCTTACCATCCCCAAACCGATGGACAATCGGAACGTACAATCCAGATACTTGAAGATATGCTCCGTACATGTGTTCTGGATTTTGGAGGATCCTGGGAAGACTATCTACATCTGGTGGAGTTCTCTTATAATAACAGTTACCAAGCAAGTATTGAGATGACTCCATTTGAAGCTCTGTATGGACGAAGATGTCGTACCCCGCTATCATGGGACGACGTTGGAGAAAGAGCCCTGCTGGGACCAGAGATGGTGATCGATTCAGCTGAGAAGGTAAAGCAAATAAGGGACAGACTTCGAGTGGCTCAAGACAGGCAACGACATTGGGTAAATAGCCACCGAAGGCCCTTGGAATTTGAGGTAATTAAATTTATGAAATTCAAGTCAATTTAAACATTTTGATTATGGAACTAAGGCTTGATTATGACTTTATTAAAGGTTGGAGAGCTGGTATTCTTAAAGATTTCCCCGACACGTGGCACCATTAGGTTCGGAAGGAGTGGAAAACTCAGCTTAAGATTTATTGGACCTTTTGGCATTCAGGAGAAAATCGGAGAAGTGGCATACCGACTGGCGTTGCCACCCTCTCTGGATGGAGTACATAACGTCTTCCACGTGTCGCAGCTGAGGAAGTACGTGTCAGACCCCAGTCACATTGTGGATCACTCAGAGCTCGAAGTAGGCCCAAGTTTGACTTACCAAGAGCAACCCGTGGAGATACTGGATCGCTCAGAGAAAGTCCTACGGAACCAGGTTATCTCCCTGGTTCGCGTAGCTTGGAAGCACCATTCTCCCGGCGAATCCACCTGGGAGCGAGAAGACGAGATTAGAGAGCGATACCCCTATCTTTTTGAACCCTGAGATATTTTATTTCTCGTGCCTTGTTATTCTTAAATTTTGAGGACGAAATTTTTGTAAGTTGGGTAGGTTGTAAACCCCCTGAATTTTTAAATTATTAAATCTCTGATTTTTTCCAACTTTCTGGAATTTTCTGGGAATTTTCTGCAATTAAAATCCAGATTTTCAATTAATAAATGATTTTTAATTGGCAATAAATAATATTAAAATATCATGAAAATAACATTTTTGGGTGTAAAATGAAAAATTGGACTTAGGGTAATTTTTCTGGATTTTTCTGGGCCTCAGACCTATTTTTAAATGCCTAAAAACTATTTAATTAATTAATTAATTAATTATCTATTTATTTATTTATTTATTTATTTATTATTTTTATTATTTTTATTTTTATTTTTCGCGGGCCGCCCTGGCCCATTGGGCCGCGGCCCGGCCCAGCCGCTCCCTCAGCCCAGACCCGTCCTAACGGGTCGGGTCGGGCGCACCCGAACCCGACCCGCCGCAGCCCGACCCGCCAGCCCGGTCTCCCCCAGCCCCCACGTCCCCGCGTCCGGCGCCGGTAGCCGCGCGCAGCGCCACGCGTTCCGCTCGCCACGCCTCGCCACGCCTCGCCACGCCGCCGCTTTCTCCGCCACCCCTCCGCCTTCCACGGCCACCAGCTCCCCTCTCTCCTCCCTATATAAACCCCGACCCCGGCCGTCCCCTTCGACCACTCGCCCCCACCTCGCCACCGGACGCCTCGCCCCAGCTCCGCCCCGACCGGCTTCCTCCTCCACCCTCCGGCCCCCGCAGCCGAGCCCTCAGCCGACCGTCTCCGTCGTTCCCTTCTCCGGCTCCCCACAGCAACCGCAGCAACAGCACGAACAGCAGCCGCAGCCGCCGCTGCCGGCCGCCCTGAGCCACCGCCGACCGCCAGCAGCTCCGCCTCGCACCGGCGAACAGTCCCCCGCCCTCGCCGGCCGCCCAGCAGCCGCCCTCCGCCGTCCACGGCCAAAATTCCGACGAAAACCTAACCCTAGCCCTAATTCCCAATTTCCGTGTCCGACACGAGTCGGACACGACTCGACCCTGAATTTTCAAGTCCCTTTCAGGTACGTGTAACTTTCGCCTCGTAGCTCTGTTTCCAATTCCGCAAATTGCGTTGTGAAGCCTGTATGACCCTCTCGGTGTCCGGACAAACTGTTCGGGACATCGCGTCCTGTGGTGACCGCACACCGCGATCCAAAAACAGGAAAAACCAGACCCTGTTTCACCCCGGAACTGAGTGCGCCCCGCCAAACGGGACGACTTGGTCGCGTGCGGTCTTCACAGATACGTACGCATCGTTGATACGGACGTGTGAGTTTTCGTGGAAGCTGATTCGGGTTTGCGTGCACACCAGAATCAACGCGTATCCGCGGACATCGCCCCGTATCCGCCTTTTCTGCAATTTACCCTAACTTCGTGCACACACGTCGGATCGAGACAAAACTTGCGCCATCGGACTCGTAGCGATACGCTGGTCCTGTGGGTCAAGTTTGGTTCGATTCTGAGAATGTTGACGAAATCGCGTGTCGTGGGCCCCACAGGCCCCGCTCGACGGGCGATTTTGTGTTCGGCTCATCGGAATCCAAATCTAGAAGTTCCGTTGGGTTCGTATCAGCGTTCCTGACCTGTTGACACTAAGTTTGGTCAATTTGGAGATCTTTGACCTGGACACGTTTTTCTGTGCAAAGCGGGCCCACCGGCGGACCCCGTTTTGACCCAAAACTGCCATTTTTGCCCTTGTCTCCAAATTGGACCCAAGGACAGGCGTTTCTAGCTATTTGACATTTTCTGAGCGTGTTGGTAATGTCTATTTCAGCTTTTGGATTCATCTCTGGACTTTTCCCCCAAGAACTAAATTAATCAGATCCAAACAACAGGCAAGTACCTGCACTTCAAGTTAATCTTTATATATTGTGATAATTAATTTCCCTGCCTTACATGTACCCTTGATGATTACACCTAGTGTTAGAAATGCTGGATTTCATGTCTTGAATATTGGAAGTTCCTGTCTTATTTTTCATGTCGGGTGGGAGAATACCTAGAAGGCATGTAGTTTACCCTTCCCCTTGTCCTGTTTAATAGCTGTTGGTACACGACTGTACCTCAGCCGGATCTCGATTTCCCCTATTTAATAGTCGTTCATGATGGCCGGATTAGCCTTATAAACCCCTACATGCCAACTATGTATTCTAAAAACAAACACAAGTTCACACAGATAGTTCTGGTCATGTTATATTTCTTGCTGGCTATTGTCGTTTCATTTCCTGTTTCATTTAGTTCTGTTTCTCATATTCCTGTTTACAGTTTAACTCTGAGATAATAATATTCTGTTATGCTGTTTCTCAACATGATATCAAATAGTTAATTGTCATAAATATTTAGTTTAATCTTGTTGTGCACTGTGTACTTTGCTCCTTTCCTGACTGGATCTGTTGATTTAGGCGATGATGAGGATCTTGCCCCTACTTATTATGGTCCCTATGAGGGGACTGATGATACCTATGAGGAGCCAGAACCCACCCAGGAGACCCCTGCTGCTGAGTAGCTAGTAGTAGCTATCTTTCATTTATATTCTCACCTTATTTATCGGGTTTGTCCCCGATTTCACTTTGAAATCCTGTATTAAAACATTTGAATCTGTTGTCACATTTATTTTCAGTTGCAATCTTAAGTTTCATTTTTCATTATTATCTTGCCTATGTTGTTGTGAATGAGCTAGTTAGTAATTATGGATTGACCTAGACAGCGTACTACCGCCGACTCTGCGGCGTAGGCTGGACGTACCCACGCACTCGTGCCCGAATTTTCGGGTGCGGGTCGTTACACTACTTCTTTCTTCTTCCTTCTTCTTCCCACTTCAAGTAAGAGCCCTATTCCTCTTCTTTCTTCTTCTATTCTCCATGGTTGTGAACCCTAACCCTACATTTTTTTCTAACCTAGGTGGATAGAGCTTAGATTTGGTGTTGGAGCTTGGATTGGGAGCTTGGAAGCTAGTTGTGGTAGATTTGGAGCTTTTTGGATATTTTGGCTTGGGATTCCAACTCCCAAGAGGTAAACCTTGATTTTTTCCTTGTAATTACTCTTATGTAGTGTAATTAATAGTTTAGAACCTTCCTAGACCTTAGGGCTACCCGTGGGAGAAAGTTGAAACTAGTTTGGTTGAGTTTGGAGACTTTAACATTATATTTTGTGTCAATTTTGGGTGAAATCCGAATTTGGCCCAATTTTAGGTGATGCCCTAGGTTAGACGGACCTAGGTAGACGTTGTCGGGTGTCTTGAGGGTGAGTGTGTGTCTCCGTTCGGACAGGAAAGCCGTGTCGCGGAGAAACGGACATTTCGGGCGAATTTAGGATTTTCGTCGTCGCCGGTTCTAAGTGCATGCGCGTTTTCGCCACGGGCCTAGAATCAACGGGGTAGCATTTATTCTAGGATCTAGACATCGTTTAGGACCCGTGAATAAATTTTGGGCCGATTCCGAGTTGGTTTGGTGTGCGTTTCAGGAGGTTTTCCGAACCGTACACCGCGTGTTCGTCGAAATGACCGAACGGCCATTTCGACTTGGTTTCCTAGTTCCGGGCTTGTGCGCGCGTTGGGTTAGCTTCGGAGAGTGTGTGCTAGAGTTCTCGGGTTATATTATATATATATATAGGTGTTTGTATGTGTCGGGGCCGTTGGGCGTGCGTTGGTGGGCGTTGTGTGAGTTGTTGTGTGTTGTGTTGTGTTGTGTTTTGTTTATAGGTGTATATGTGTCTCTATATATACATATTTATATGTATGTGTGTCTCTCTCTATATATATATTTATAGGTATGTGTTGTATGTATGCATATTTGTGTGTGTATATACCTATATGTGCTTGTGTATGTATATGTCTAGGTGTTTGTGTATATATATACATATGTATTAGTGAGAGTGTGTGTGTGAGTGTGTTAGTGAGTGTTTGTGTGAGTGTGTTAGTGTGTGTGAGAGTGTGTGTGTGAGGGTGTGTGAGAGTGTGTGTGAGAGTGAGTGTGTGAGGGTGTATGAGAGTGAGTGTGTGTGAGTGAGTGTATATATATATATATATATATATATATATATATATATATATGTTTGAGTGTGTGAGTGTGTATATGTATATATATATATTAGTGTGTGTATATATATAGGTATGTGTGTATATATATATATATATATATATAGGTATGTGTTTATATATGTATTAGTGTGTGTGTGTGCTTGTGTGTTTATATGTTAATGTGTGTGTAGATATATATGTTAGTGTGTGTGTGTGTTAGATTATATATATAAGTGTGTGTATATACATATATCTAGTTTTATATATATATATGTATATAGGTGTGTGTGTCTGTGTGTGATTGCGTGTGTGTGGTCGTGAGTGTGTGAGAGTGCGAGGGGGGGGGGGGGGAGTCCAGCACTGTGCAGCAGCTCTGCACAGCGGCAGCAGCAGATTATACAACAGCAGCAGCAGTTTTATGTAGCAGCAGCAGCAGTGCAAGCTAGCAGCAGCAGCAGTACAAGCCAGCAGCAGCAGCAGTACAAGCATGCAGCAGTAGCAGCGAGGCAAGTAGCGAGGGAGAGTGAGTTTTATAGATAGATTGGTAGATAGATAGATTGGTTGATAAATAGTTAGATGAATAAGATAGAAAGATAGATAGATAGATTCATAAATAGATAGATAGATAGATAGATAGATAGATAGATATATAGATATATAGATATATAGGTAGATAGATAAATAGATATATGGATAGATAGATACATAGATATCTAGATTGATAGATAGATATATAAGTAGATAGATAGATAAATAGATAGATAGACATAGATAGTTAGATAGATAATTACCTAGATATACTAGATAGATAGATAGGTACATACATACATAGATTAATAGATAGTTAGATAGATTGATAGATAGATGGATAGCTAGCTAGATAGATAGATGGATAGATTTAGATAGATAGTTAGATAGATATATATCTATAGGTATAGATATATAAATACATATAGCTAGATATATATGATAGCTAGATATATATATGTATAGGTAAGATAAGGTGTGTGGGTATATGTATATGTGTGTATGTGAGATATATATATATGTAGATACCTAGGTATATGCATATATGTACTAGATATATATATATTTTAGCCTAGATTATAGCTAGATATATATGTTTATGCATAGTTAGTTAGCTAGAGGGGTACTAAGGTTGAGTTTAGAGAGGTATCTTAATACCTTGAGATACCAAGGTATCTCAATACCTTGAGATATCCAAGGTATTGAGTTTCGAGCGGGGTTTTTGAGCAATTGCCTAGGTTTGAGTTTAGAGATAGATTTTTATGTATGTGTGTATATATTTACGCGTGCTAGCATAGGTTTTAGCGGGTTTAGGTGGGGTGCATAGCCTAGGTTGAGGTATCGGATACCGAGGGTATCCCGGTATCTCAAGGAGGCGAGTTTGAGGGTTTATTAGCTTAATGACCTAATTTTGACCTAGAATTTCAGGGGCACCCTAGTTTGACCTAGAGTTGACCGTAGTTGACTCGGTTGACCGCCAAAGTCAACTTTTGACCTAGTTTTGACCTAGAGTTGACTTTTTGGACCCAGAGTTGACTTTTTGACCCAGATTTTATCGGTTTGACCCATTTGACCTAGAACGACCCTAGAAGCCTATTTTTAATTATTTTATATCTGTTTAACTCATTAGAAACCTGTTTAACCTTGCTTTTCGTAATAGGTCCTTGCGACACTAGTTCGGATCGCCAGTTGCTCAGGACGTCAGGCGAGTACGTTCTCTGATAGTTTTTATTATCTGATGATTATTATGATTCAGCTTCTAGTATAGTATCATATGATTATTCTGGCACAATACGGGACACTGACTGGTATTTCTGGATTCATTTACTTGCGACACGTATATTTTATGTTTCTGGCCTCTATTCTGGAATCACCTACTAGCATCACCTACAGGCATCACTACATGCATCACTCATGTTTCAGGCTGGACTCATACTTGATTTACGTGTCGGGTCTTGGATTCACTTGTATTAGTCGGGGCAGGGAAATACTCGAGTAGACATGTAAACATTTTTATCTGGAATCATCAGGAATCACTCCCTCTGGTCTAATCTGGAATGATAGCAGCCGCGCACCCAGTGCACGGTGAGCCGTACTTACCCCTAGCCGTTTACATGTCGAAACAAGTATTTCAAAGACACCGAGTTCATTCTTTATAGTCTGGACTCTCTTGCATTTCTTGCTGGTCTCACTTACATGTTTTTGGACTTGACTCACTACATGTATTTTATGCTGGACTCACTACACGTTCTTGTGCACAGACTTACTTTTAGTTTAGATTTCTTGCATCTTACAGTTATTACTATCTTGTCTCTGATATCCATGCATCTTTATCTTTATGCACCAGTGATATGTATATTTCTTGTTCCATACTTTATTTCATTCTCCTTGCTACTTGCTATAACTGTTTTATAGTTTTTATCATTTAACTGGAACTGCTGTTAGAGATATACTTGCTCCAGTCCTGACTGGACATATTTTTCCAGAGTATCCGGAGGAGTGGTGTCCAACGTTTTATGGACCTGAGCATGTCGATGGTGCAGACGGGGACCCTCTAGTTTAGGGATAATTTCCGGGTTGGTAGCCGGGATCACTAGGACCTTGTTATTATTTTTATTAGCTTTTAGCACCGGATTTGTCTCCGATTTTGGATTGAGATCTTGTATTGTATATTATTTTGGATGTTGTATTATTATTATTGATATTGTGGTTGTTGTAGTAGTTGTTGTTGGTTAGACTTTATAGCTGTTAGTTTTCTGTGTTATCTTATCGTGCTTAGATTCGTGATTGAGTACATTATGATTATCGTTATGATATTGCTCCTCCGTTTGGATTTGAGATCTTGACAGGTTTATATATTGATTGTGTGAGATTGTTATCTAGATAGTTGACCTAGACAGCGTTCTACCGCCGATGCTGCGGCGTAGGCTGGATGTACTCACGACTCATATCCAATTTTTCGGGTGCGGGTCATGACAGTATGGTTTCAAATATTGCAAATAGGAAAAAAAAAATCTATTTTATGGAATTATTTTACAAAAATATTTGTCACTGATAGTGAAGGCACACCGATTTTAGATCCAAAAGAATGTAAGAAATGTAAGCAGTTTTACAAATAGAAAAACAATGATGGCACAGGCACTTTAAGAAGACACTACGAAAGTTGCTATGGCAAGGACACACTGCAAGCTAGACAAACACAGCTAAGTACCGGTGCTCAAGAATTTTTTACAGGTAACTTTACTTATTCTGATGCTCGTAACAAGTCTGAGTTAACAAAATATATTATTTTTGATGAACAACATTTTATATTTGGTGAGAGTGATTAGTATTATGATTATGCAAGTAGTACCCTTATTCCTTGTTTTACTAAAGTTTCTAGATCTAGTACTAGAGCAGAGGCTATAATTTTTTTTCAAAAAGATAAGGCTGCTTTGAAAGAAAGTTTTATGCATGTTAGTAAATTAGCTCTAACTTTTGATATATAGACTACTAAAAAAATTATGCTTATATTTATATCACGGCACATTATATAAATTCAAGATGGATGTTGCAAAAATGCAGCATTTGTCTAAGGCCTTTAGAATTTTCACATACCGGCACTGTAATCGGTGGCGCTATAATGCAATTTGTGCGTGAATATGATATTCATAATAATTTTTTTTTGATAATGCTAGTAGTACCACTTCTTCTATTAATTTTTTGAAAACAAAATTTGTGCATATACTAGAAGGTAGACTTTTTCATGTTATATGTGCTTGTCATATTATTAATTTGATTGTACAAGAATACCTTGAATTCTTTCAACTACATTTAGAAAATGTTAGATTATGTTTACAAAGATTGAACACTTCTGCAAGTAGACAACAAGCTTTTAAAATATTATGTACACAATATGGTATTACTTTTAGGCAATTTTTTAAGGATGCACCACATAGATGAAATTCTACTTATTTAATATTAAAATTTGATATGAAGTTTAAAGATGTTATTACACATTATTGTAATGTTAATCCTAGTTTTGATTATCAAGTAACTTAGAATGATTGGTTAATTGCTACTTCTATTTTTTAATTTTTAGAATTATTTTACAATGCTACATGTATTCTATCTGGAGTTTATTATCCAACTTCTCCTTTAGCTTTAACAAAAATTATTAACATATCTCATTAATTTTTTAAATATAGAAATGTTCGTGGTTTTGATTATGTTATTTCTAAACTGGAAGCCAAATTTATAAAAATATTGGGATCATATACCTCTTCTATATTGTTTGGCTTCTGTTATTGACCTTAAGATTAAATTAGATGGTGTATATATTTTATTAGACGATTTTGAAGATGATATAAAAGTTGACGAAGGTAACTTGAAAGTAGAAATTAAGGATGTTTTAGATAGTTTAATTACTTTATATGAAGAAGGAGTTGTATCGAGCTAACTCGGTACAACCATTCAAGGTAGTAGTAGCTCCAATTTTATGTCTAAATTATCACATGCTAAAAGTGTACTACAAAGGAAGAAACAAAAATAATCTTCCCTACCCACTCAAGAATTGTCCTTATATCTAAATTCTTGTGAAGAATATGAAGATAAATCTTCATCTCTCTTTTTTATTTTAGAATGGTGGAAGAGACACGAAAAAATGTATCCTATACTTTCTTCTATAGTACGTGATATTCTAATGGTCCCGGTGTCCATAGTAGCCTCAAAATTTTATTTTAGTACAGGTTCAAGGATGCTAAGCAAGAAGAGAAGTATGTTGTTGCCAAATATTTTGGGAGCTTGTGTCTGCGTTCAAGATTGGGTTCGTGCAGAAAAAAGAACTCAAAACTTAAGAGATGAAAATGCCGATATCATTAAGCTGGACTTTCAGTCTCTTACTTTGGATGACGCTACTGAAGGAGGAGCTGAACAATAAAACTCAATGGAAGACGGACGACGGACGATGAAAAATAAAAAAAGACTTGTATATTTTTTATAAGCTTTATGCAAATAAAATATCATTTACAAGTTTCTATTTTTTGTTACTTAGTGTTAAAATACATTTATAATTTTATTGACATTAATAAAAAAAAAGTATCTTTATCTTACTTAATGTTGTTAGTTGTTTACATTTAACTTCTTTATGTCTATATAAATATCTATATAAACAAAGTAAATTTATATAATTATCTATTTAAATTTCAAG
This sequence comes from Iris macrosiphon, assembly GCA_036927795.1. Lineage (NCBI taxonomy): Eukaryota > Viridiplantae > Streptophyta > Magnoliopsida > Asparagales > Iridaceae > Iris > Iris macrosiphon. The sequence goes on from JAYESA010000014.1 coordinate 142,973,704, forward strand.
TTATAAATTTATATTTAAATTTCAAAAAAAAATTATATAAAGATTTATACTTAAGTTATATAAATATCTATAGAAAGAAAATATGAAAAAAAATTATCAAAATAAAAACAATTCAAAAGAAAATATTTATACATTTTATTATAAGTTATTGAAAAAATATATTTCAACTTATAAATATTTAAATTTAAATTTATACTTAAAATTATATATATATCTATATGTGAGCACCCTAATTTTTATATAGGATTATTTTGGTAATTAATAATAATAATTATTTATTTATTTAATTTAAATATTTATTTAGTAATTTATTGAACTACAAAAACTTTTTGCCATAGCCTTGAGATTTTTCGTACAACACTAGCCCTTACCTTCCAACCAACTTTGCATACTAGACTTAGACGAGCCCAATTAAGCCAATGCATTGATTGTCACTCCTAATTTAATTTTGAGGATAAAATTTTATTTTTAGATTAATGATGTTATTTGCATACCATAGCAACCTCTTCAGTTATTTGTTCCTCCCAATATATATAAAGTAGGTTAGTGTGCACCACAATTTTTGCTAAGCATAGGTATTTTATGTAGGTGAACATGCAGTTAAATACATCTATGGACTAACTTGCATCAAACTGCCCCAATAATGGGAATTTGTTATAGAAAACTCAACTATTTATATACATAGATGGCATGGTCTGTTCTATCAACATTCATATCCCATTTATGGACTAACTTGCATCAAACTGCCCACATCTAAGATATTAATGATGTTACTTCTACCGTATCTTGAATAGTTTTTTCATGCCATCTAGAAAATTTCTATTATGCAGTTGGTTTATGGACTTCTGTAAACATTGAAAGTTTTTACTGCATTTCTATCAAAAAATACAAATTAGTCTTCTAGTTCTAATTGTGGTTTAGCCTACTATAACCCATGTTACTTCTAAATTACTCTTCTTCTTCTTCACCTTGTAATTGTGGCAGGAGAGATGTGCATTTTGGGATTGTCCACTAAGTAACAATTTTGCAAGCAGTTACTTAGTAAGGGAAAATCAATGTGAAACATTACTACATTATATAAAATTAAATTAATTTGAAAAAAAGTATGATGACAATATTTGTAGGAAGGATTGGACCAATCTAGTATACAAGGTTTCTTGTAGGTAATTGCTCAAGAATATTTTGAGCAACTAATACTTCATCTGAATTTGCTATATGGCTTTCGCCTTGACAAGTTTATGACTTCATGTTGCTATATGGCTTTTGCTATATGGTTTATGTAAATCATCCTCACAAAGAATTTGACAAAAAATATCCATACCATCTTTATCCTTAATAGTAATATATGATATGAAAGATGGGAATGACAACTCTAAAGAGTTCTGTAAAAGAAAAATCTACTTAAAAATCAAATTACCCATTAAAATCTAACAAGTGCCCACCAGCAACCAGGTGAGCCAAAAAAAGGCGGATAATTGAATTGATATGTGGAGTTCATTCAAAGTCATTAAAGCATATTAATAGAAACTGGATTAGCAACAATATGATCCATATCGTAGTAATTGTAACCAATTATAACCCATTACGGCTTAGAAGCCGCAAAAAAAAAATGATACACCAACATCATATAAAAAAATATCCCTTTCCGTGCAATTGCTATTGAAGGATTCACCAACCATATAAAGAAAACAATAAAGCACTAAAAGACATAATCAATTATATTAAACTATTGACTCCATATCATAAAAGCTCAGAGGACCACCATGTACAATTGAAACTCTAAATTCAAATACTAACCAACATCATAAACTGGTATGTCACCAGAATCTCGATACCCAGAATAGTAGTCATCACCAATAGGAGAATCCATGCTTCACAAACAATCCAATCAAACCCAATTGAAAACCCTAGCTTTAGTCAAAAAGGGGAAAAAGACAATTACTTATGTTTTTTTGTTGTGACAGAAGGTGTGTGGGGCAAGATGAAAGAGGGTTGGCTTATGGTGTTAGGACGATAATAACCCTGAGAAATAAGTCATGTGACTAGCACATGTCTAATCCTAACGGTTTCCATCCAAAAGACTAACAAAATTTAATTCAGGCACTTTTTCAGCTAAAATACAAAGATTATGCACCAAACTAACCAAAAAAAAAGTGCATGCACCAAAACAACGACAACATTCCTCAGGTACTATTTTGGCAATTAACTCTTCAAAATTATATATATATATATATATATATATATATATATATATATATATATATATATATATATATATATATATATATGGGTAAACGGGATATGAGCCATGCACATGTGGACCAATAGGAATGAATTCCTACATCCCATGTACACTACATTTCTATTGGTCCACATGTGTATTGGCTCATGAAAGAATATGAGCCTATGGCTCATATCCCTTTTTTCCTATATATATATATATATATATATATATATATATATATATATATATATATATATATAAAAACGGGATATGAGTCATAGGCTCATATTTCTACATGAGCCAATGCACATGTGGACCAATAGGAATGGAGGGTAAACGGAATATGAATCATAGTGCTCATTTTCCTAAATGAGACATGTACCTGTGGACCAATATGAATAGAGTGTACTAGTGCACATGGGTGCACATGAGATGTAGGAATCTATTTCTATTGGTCAACATGTACATGTCTCATTTAGAAAAATGAACACTATGGCTCATATCCAGTTTACCCAAATATATATATATATATATATATATATATATATATATATAGAGAGAATAAGGGAGGTGAGATGGCACCTCACTCTCAAATGAGGTTGGCGGTGAAGTGGCACCATCCCAGCCCTCCATCTTACAAATGACACTTAAGTAATATATTTGCACTTAAGTCCTCTTAAGTGCAAATCCTAATTACTCTCTCATCCATACCTAACAGTCACCCTCACTTGATTTGAAGAACCCTCCCCCACCCGGCTTCCCCCACCCCTCGGTTCCACCGCCCCCCACCGGCCCGGCTTCCCCCACCCCTTGGTTCCACCGCCCCCCACCGGGCTTTCCCCACCCCTCGGCTTCCCCCACCCCTCTGTGCCCTAGGGTTCCGGCTTCCCCCACCCCTCTGTGCCCTAGGGTTCCGGCTTCCCCCAACCCTCGGGATCCACCGCCCCCCACCGGGCTTCCCCCACCCCTCGGGATCCACCGCCCCCCACCGGGCTTCCCCCACCCCTCGGGTTCCACCGCCCCCTCCCCCACCCCTCGGGTTCCAGAGCACCCTCCCCCACCCCGAAGCATCCAGAGCCCCCACCCCTCGGGTTCCAGAGCCCCCACCCCTCGGGTTCCCCCTCCCCCACTCCTCGGCTTCCACCGCCCCCTCCCCCACCCCGAAGCATCCACCCACACTCCGAAGCTCCTCCGCGGGCTCCACGACCGGATGGACTCCAACGTCACCGCCATCCTCCTTTGAGAGGCCCACGTCGTGAAGGCCCGGCCGGCCGCTCTCGACGCCTCCAATGCCGCCAACCAGACGAGGTTCGGCGAGAACACGCCGGTCGGCGTGCCCGGGAGTCGGTCACCAACGGGCTGAGGTCCAAGCTGCGCGACACGATGATCGGGCTGAACGCGCTGCGGGAGCGGATACTGGAGGAGCACAAGGCGGGCCTGAAGCGGAGATACTTCGAGGAGAATGTGGCGAAGTCTAAGGAGTTGGGCTGAGGTCCAAGCTGCGTGACACGATGATCGGGCTGAACGCGCTGCGGGAGCGGATACTGGAGGAGCACAAGGCGGGCCTGAAGCGGAGATACTTCGAGGAGAATGTGGCGAAGGCGAAGGAGTTCATTAGCGGCGGCACTGGCCGGTTCGCGGAAGCCGTGGCATTGAAGAGGAGGAGGAAGTGGACCAGGAACTGGCTGGTGTTTCTGGTGCTGGCTGTGGTTTTTGTTTGCTTGATTCTTGGTTTTTCTGACTGAAGAAGAGGGAGGGAGTGCTTCTTGTGCCTTGTGGGGACGTGTTTGTCAATATATTGATATAGTATTGCTGTTGAACCATTCTTTTCCCAGACATTCTATTTTTGTTTTTTTCAAGATCAGGGTTGTAGTAACTGTGAGGATTTGGTAGCTTCTGTGGTTTTAACCTTAACGATGGATTGATTTGTGATCTTTGTAAAACCCTAACGATGGTTTGATACTCATCAGACTTCCGAGTCGATGGAGAAATTATTCAATGGAACAGTCTCACCACGTGACAAGACCTCACTACTGCCACACACCGAATAATTTCTCCGAGTCATGACATGGCTGAGGTCTATGCATTAAGAGAAGAAGAGGTTTCCCTGCACCAATAAACAGAACACCAGTAGAGAAGAATAACATTTAATGTGTGTTTTTACAGTTCTCTCACTTGTGTATTGTAAGGACCAGGTCTACTTTGAGGATCAAACCTACCCATCTAAAGTCGATTTTTGGTATAATTCAGATAAACCAAGATTCCGTTTGGATCTCGAGAATCCAAATAACAACCTTAACTCTAATCCAAATAACTTTATAACATTTATATAACATTACAAAAAATATAATGCATTCCTAGCACGAAGGTGGTCTGCGTTCGGATTCTCTTGCGGTTGTGTTGAAATAAACAATGCCACTCTAGCAATTGATGCCTTCCTCTGTGCAAATTGTTTCGCAAGAAACTGAGATTTTTGTACCTCTGATGAATTTATCTAACCGATGTTTAACAGTATAAACTCAGATTAATAACATCTCAAAGTTCTAGGCTTATTCTGAAGGAATGCTCTCTTTTTTCTCTTCCATGGCAATCTTTTCCACAATTTCAATCACTGGCAGCAGCTTCATGAAAACTTCCAGGGAATAAGGACAAATGAAATGGATAACATGCAAGAAAATAGGAGCATAAGCGATGTATTCTGACAGTAGATGGAATGTGAGACCAGCAATGGTTGAGACCAATCATCTTATTGTGCAAAGACCAATATGCAAATTGGGATTCCTGAATACTCTGACATACAATTTGCCATGAAAAAAAATAAGATTATTAATACAACAGAAACAAGCACCCAAAGACACGAAGGGGCCTTGAGAATATAACAAAGAAGAGAGCTGACAATTTGAGGAAATTGATAGCAAAGAAAAGTAAAGCTCAAATTTTCAGAATTAGGAAGTGTTACTTGTATCATGAAAGGAAATTGATCGCAAAACAAGAAGAAATGAAGTACATTTTTACTGATACAAATGAATTTATTATCTGAATACAGTTTTCTCTTATTTTTGCTGATGCACATGACTTGAGCTTTATCTTCAGCCTGTCTAATTACTCTCATCACACAGGTGCAGAATACAGTGTTTTCTCTTATTTTGTACCGCTAGATCACCCTTCTCCTTTGCCAGTTCCCGTGCTCGATCTATCCCTCCACATTTATGAACCAAGCCTATAGCATATTCTAAAGATCCAGGTTCACTAAACTCAGAGTAGATGATATCTCTAAGGTCCTTCTCCTTCTCCATGGCAAAAATGACTGGAGCAGTGAGATTTCCCTTGGCAAGATCACTGCCAGCCGGCTTGCCAAGTTGTTCAGCAGACTGGGTGAAGTCCAAGATTGTCATCAACAACCTGGAAAGAAAGACCAAGATTTTTCCCATACTCGTACATCTCCTCACAGATGTCGCTGCTGACAGCACTAAATATAGCAGCAGATTTAATGCTTGCTGCAACCAATGATGCTGTCTTGTAGTAGCTTTTGAGTAGATAATCTTCGAGAGTGACATCACAGTTGAAGAGGCTCGATGCTTGCTTAATTTCACCACTGGCAAAATCTTTGATAACCTGTAGTAATCAAAGTGATCTGAGATTTCAGCTATATTTGGCAGAAGAGAGGGCAATTTGAAATGGTTAACAAAACTATATGTACTTGACTGATGAGCTTTATGACTTCCAAGTTTTCCAGATTTGCGAGATACCAAGAAGACTGGGCAAACATGAAGTCACCTGCTAGTATTGCCACCCTTGTTCCATATAGTTGATGGATTGTTTCCTTCCCTACAACAAGTTAATATAAGTCGGTGTACAAACTCAGATTATATTGATGTTATAAAACTATAGGATTTTCCTAAACAGCATGATGCAGAAAATTAAGATTTTCCATGTCAAGAAGCAAGGGATGTCTTCACATTATTTACACAAATTCTGAAAAAGAAAAGAGATCCTTAGGTTTGTTTTGTGGCATCAGGTTGTTGCATGAATTTATCTATATTTGACATTCTTCTCTGAGAGAAACTCAAGATGATAACAGAAATGTACCTCTTCGCATCCCACTTTCATCAAGAAGAATATTAATAGTTGGGGCTCCAGTGTATCAAAGCAGGTTTATAGGTGAGAATGGCAAGATGAATGGAATGCTACATTGCTGTGATAAATAGCCACAAATGAGAAAGGAGGAGTCAGTTGTAATCCTGTTGCTTTTCTTCATTTCCTTTCATAGTGTAAACTTTACATTCTTGTATTTTACATTTACTCTCAATGAAACAATTCCCAAGTCCCAATTCATTCTCTTCTTCCTGTACATTCTCGATTATGATATTTTACATTTAAAGAACAACTTCACAAACTGATTCTGATACATAAGAAGTAGAGCTGGAATACAATTGAGCTGAAGCCAGGAATTATGTGGATTTCATTGTAAAACTCATATATAATATCTAGTGGAAGAAACTCAATTAAAGGCATATATAACAAATATATATGCATGGTTGCCAAAGTTTTGTTGGTTTCCACATATTAAGAGTGAAACACACGCATAATTAAGTTATATTTAAATCCAAATTATATATACCGTTGAAAATACAGCAGGTGAAGATCCAAATATGCAACTATCTATGTACCATGTCTAGGATGTTGTGGTAGAACTAAAACTTCAGAGTAGGCAAAGATGATTCCATTTATTCGTTTTTAATCGAACTTAAATAATCAAAATCAAATAAATCAAAAGAACTGCTTCTGCCAACAATTTCTATGTAAAACAAGAAAGTTCAATCATTAAAAGCATAAGACATTAAGCACAACTCAGTAAATTAAAATTATCTAGTGAGTTCTTGGAAGTACTTGTGAACCACCCGGATCAGATTGACCATTGTATACAATATTGTTTACCTGAAAGTTCAACATATTCTCAATTACCTCATTAAAAATAGACAATGATAAAAATTATTGAACTTATACAATACCTTAGCTTTGCTACACCCAGTCCTGTAATGACCCTTTTTTCCACAAAATCCGCATGTTTTTCTTTTTTTAGTAGCCTCTTTTTGAGACAATTCTAATCCAAAAGATAATCTGGAAGGAAGTCTTGGTCGCCCTTTATGCCTCTGAGATGTCGTAGGTTCACGAATATTAATTTCAGGAATTAAACTTGATGAATTTTGGGATACGGTTGGTGCAATATGATCAACTTGGTGATTCATTCCTTGGGATGGCACATCATCTCCTTCAGACAATCTCAAGTTATCATATTCTTCTAACTTGCTTGTTAGAAACCTATCAAATTCAGCAGCAAAGTTAGGCACCTTATATGCAACCTCCAAAGCCTTGTTGCATTTGTAACGAATACCCCAATGAAGATTACGATCCACTTCAGAATTTTCAATAGTAGCACCCATGCCAACATCTCCAAATCGATGTCGAGATTTAATGGTCCATCGCTTCAAAATATAACGATCCGGTATCTCTGGAACATGTTTCTTCCACAATATGCACAGGGCATGTCTGCAAAGTAATCCAACATAATCAAAATGTCTACAGACGCATGAAACTACAACCCCATTAGAATCATATAACACAGTCCTCCATTTACTTCTCTCTTTTGTCGCCCGCCGAACAAGATATGTAGTTATTGTTCCTTCTTTGTGCACTTTATCAGCCCAATAAATCTGGGCATCCTTCATTTCTTGTTTGAAAATATAAAACAAGGCTCTTGTATAGCATCTACTAGCTTGCTCCTCAAGTGGCCATTCTAAAAATAGTACGGGCCTAGTATCGATAGTTTTGAAATCTTCATCCTCCTCGGCTTTTCGATGACTTGCCAATGCCTTGTCATATTGAACGACAAACTCAGTTAATGGTGTACTTGCATGAACATATGTATCGAAAAAAGCATTTATGCTTTCCGCTCTTTGACTCGTACGCGTGCCTGCAAGAAACTTATCATTCAAATAACAAGGTAACCAACTAGCTCGCCGCTCCCACAACTTTGGCAACCAATTTTTTTCTCGTAGCTTGTACGTTGCCATCATCTCTTTCCAACAATCTTCGGCTTCACATATACTGCTACTACTTCGTAGTCTATTGAAATGCAATTCAAACTCGGATCCGTGGATAGCTTTGAGATGGATCATATGCTCTCCAACATTCTTGTCTAGATGCCAATCACAATATCGGTGTATAGTATTTGGAAAAACTCTAGCAATTGCATTCCCAATAGCTGCATCCTGATCAGTAATGATAGCTCCTGGTGCTTTACCCCCCATACATTTAAGCCACTGCTCAAATAACCACACAAACGTCTGCTCTGTCTCATCAGCTAACAATGCACATCCGAACAAGGTAGATTGTCGATGATGATTGATATCAGTAAAAGGAGCAAATGGTAAACAGAAATTATTAGTACGATATGTCACATCAAATATAATTCATCACTAAACTTTTGGTGGGATTCTTGTGATCTTCTATCAGCCCAAAAAACACTTCTTAATGTGTAGTCATCATCTAATTCAATGCTTGAGTAAAACTTCGGATCTTGGTCCTTTTTTTGATAAAATGCTTAACAATTTTAGCACAGTTTTTGCCCAAATTGTTCTTCCTCTCAACTCTTAGGTGATAATGGACTTGTTGTGGTGTAATCAAGTGTTGTAGGTCAGGCTCGAAGGAATTGACCACTCTTGCAATGCTTGCGTTTGATATGCCTTCGCTATGAAGCTGAGTAATTAAGTTCTTCACTACTGGTTGACGGTGGACCTTCTTATGAGACCGATGCTTTATTGCTTTCGATGGAGTGGATAACTCGTGATTGTTATGTTCAGGAACAAATTTTCCAACTCTCCATCTTCCTGACTTTGTAAGATAAATCTTGATCATTGCTTTGCAATCAACCCGTATCTCACGGCGATGATATACCTCTTCGTCCATAATTGGTTTCTTCAAGACTCTCTTTTTTCCTTCCTTGCTACATACAATTAATCTGGATATGACTAAATTGGGATCAGACCTAGACTTACTAGTGGATGACCATCTAGTTCCAAATCCCATCTTCAATGCATACCCGTTATAAAAATTGTACGCATCCTCCTGTGTAGCAAACTCCATTCCTATCTTCGGCGTAATGGTGTCCAAATCATCTTCATCTCCATCTCCTACACCATCTCCCAAATCAACACCATCTCCTACAAAATTAAACACAATAACGAATAAACAAAATATGAATGACTTTTTCTTCAACTCGCCTATAGTGTGTTTCTTAGTGTGTGTCGGACATGGCATTCTGGAAAGTACACCAAGCAAGTAAATAACAATAGATAGGAAAGACTGGATGCGTTTGATATACCAGCAGAGGAGAGGTGACCCTCTTCTCTATAGCGAGCACGACACCCTCCTTCGTCTTCAGCCTGATGGCTTCGATGGTGTACTCCATCTGGAACAGCCTCCCCACCGGGGGAGAAGGTGTTGACTCCTCGATCATGCTCGGTCATTCACACACCGAAACCTAGATTTGTCAGTAAATGAAGAGGAATAAAGAAAATAGGGTTTGAAAGGATTCACTTTTTAACCTGGGTAGAAACATGGTTTGAAGAAGAGGGAGAGAAACCCTAGAGGCGGCCGGGTGGAAGCCGAGGGGTGGGGGAGGGGGAACCCGAGGGGTGGGGGCTCTGGAACCCGAGGGGTGGGGGCTCTGGATGCTTCGGGGTGGGGGATGGTGCTCTGGAAGCCGAGGGGTGGGGGAGGGGGCGGTGGAACCTGAGGGGTGGGGGAAGCCCGGTGGGGGGCGGTGGATCCAGAGGGTTGGGGGAAGCCGGAACCCTAGGGCACAGAGGGGTGGGGGAAGCCGGAACCCTAGGGCACAGAGGGGTGGGGAAAGCCGAGGGGTGGGGAAAGCCCGGTGGGGGGCGGTGGAACCGAGGGGTGGGGGAAGCCGGGCCAGTGGGGGAGGGTTCTTCAAATCAAGTGAGGGTGGCTGTTAGGTATGGATGAGAGAGTAATTAGGATTTGCACTTAAGAGGACTTAAGTGCAAATATATTACTTAAGTGTCATTTGTAAGATGGAGGGCTGGGATGGTGCCACTTCACCGCCACCCTCATTTGAGAGTGAGGTGCCATCTCACCTCCCTTATTCTCTCTCTCTCTCTCTCTCTCTCTCTCTCTCTCTCTCTCTCTCTCTATATATATATATATATATATATATATATATATATATATATATATGAAAAAAAAGGATATGAGCCATAGACTCATTTTCCTACATGAACCAATGTACATGTGGACCAATAGGAATGTAGTGTACTAGTGCACATGGAATGTAAAAATTTATTCATATTGGTCCACATGTACATGACTCATATTCCGTTTACCCTATATATATATATATATATATATATATATATATATATATATAATTTTTTTTTCTTTCTTTTCTTACAATAACCAAATACTGTAAATGAATCAAATGATCTTTCCTAAATAAATTTTTTATTTTACTAAATACAGAAGAAAAAAATTTCTGATAAAAATTATATTTTACATTTTCATAAAAAATAGAAGAAAATTTATTTTCCTTCCGTAAAGCAATCAAGGCCTAATAGTACAAAGTTACCAAGCAAAGAAAATTAAAAAAAATAATAGTCGGAGAAGCAGCGTTAAGGAAAAAAGAAAAAAATTGGTCCGACGAGAAGCCGCATATTCTTCCGCATATGATTATATTCTTCCGCATATGACTTGGTATTTGTCTTGACAAAGCCCTTTAGAAAAGAACTTTCTCTCAGTTTTTGTTTGACTTTGAAATTTGATTGTTTGGTCTTCAAACCTCTAGAAAAGAAGTATGAAATTTGATTGTTTGGTCTTGAGTCAAAGAAGCTTCTATTTCTTGTATTAATTGTCCCTTTCTTAACTAGTACAAAAAAATCTCAACTAGTGCAGAGATTTGCGTTAAGAAGTTTGTAATTATTGTTGGTTTATAAGAATTTAAAAATAACCGTTGATCTCCGCAAGCAACTCTGTCTGGAAATTCAGGAATCAGTCCATGTGTTTGACTAAAAACAAAATATTACAACAAAAAGATAAATTAACACTTAACACACTGGCAAAAAAAAAAAATTACAACCAAGTAATTGAAAAATTATTCAGTGGACCGGTCTCACTACGGCAGAAAAATATTACTTTCCTCCAATAACATTATAACACACCACAACACACTACTTTTGTAGTGTTATAATATTTGTTCTTTTCGTGGGGACTCGTGATATTATTGGAAGAGAACAAGACCGCATCACTGCTACGTGGTGATGTAGGTTAATTGAATATTTTTATTTTTTCAAGTAATTGAGTGTTGAGAGGGTATATGATGTTGGGAGCATTCGAGGTTCATTAAGAATTTGATTACGAAATTTAGTTCTATATCAGATAAAAATGAGAGAATTGAGGTATATATTATAAAGTTTGTTTTAATTAATGGCTAGAGACCATTAGGGATAAATTTGTTATTTTCAATTATTAGTTAACTCCGTTAGGATAACAAATTGTCTAATTGTAGTTGAGATATTTATTGTTATAATATAGAAGTATAATGTATCAAGTTAAAAATTTCATAAAATTTACTGTACCGATAAAAAAATTATAAGAATTAAATACACCGATATAAGTTTGACAAATTTAAAAAGGACGATACGAATCGCCATCTGAGTTGGCGAAAAATTGAAAAACTAAATTTTTGCAAACCCAGTTGGCGAAAATCCGAACATATATTTAAAAAAAAAAAAAAAACTTTCGCCAACTCCGTTGGCGAAATCCGGAAAAAAATTAAAAAAAAAATTTCAAAATTTCGCCAACTTGGTTGGCGAAATAAAAACAAATTAATAAAAAAATATTAAAAAAAAAAATTTTTGGTTTTTTTTAGGGTTTATTTATTTTTGTTTTATTTTTGGTTTTTTGGGTTATTTTTTTAGGGGTTTTGTAAACCCCCTCGACCAGATTCCAGTATTTTAGGAATATTTTTCACATTTTAGGATTTGTTGCAATATTTTAATTATTTTGCTTACATATCCTATTCTCTTGTGCACCTGTCCGTCACCTAATTATTTGAAGCTTTACCTTGACTGTTATCCCCGAACGAAGTTCGCATACCTCTCCTAGACATGCCAGTCTACCATCCTGCACTTTGTGCAACTCCCAGATACTCAGTTTTGAGCCTCGTATGAGACGCACAAATCTCGTTACAAACGCCCGTATTTAATTCCTATTTTAATTCCCAGACCTGTACCCATCCCTGTTCCAATAGAGATTTGAGGCCCAACATGCAACCGTTTTGCCCAGACAAAAATACGTTATTTTTCTACACTGAGTATACTACATTTAGTATATTGACACCGTAGAAAAATTATGGCCCTACCTGCCTCTAAATAATTAGAGAACACCGTGCGCAGTATTTATAAATTAATTAATACGATGGCCCGTACCACCCTAGAAAACCAGGCCCAGTCCCTGCCCAGACTCACCCCCACCCCCTCGGGACCCTCGCACAGCAATTTCCCTCAATTCTGTGAATTTTAGTATTTTCAGGAATTGGGTGTTTTTCCCAGACAAATTCGTAATTGCACAATTTCCCAAAATAGGACCTTTGCGCAATTTATGAAATTACATGAACTTTTCTGCAAAATTTGCATATGAGGTGTCATCCCCTGATTGGCCGGTGAACGTGCACCGTCCATTCCAAAAGGAGTCCAGATTCGATGTATTTACATTAAGTAAATATCTTAAATGTAAATTACCATTTTTACCCTTTAATTATTTCTATAAAATAAAAGAAATTAAAAGAAAAATAAAAACTAAAACCTAACCCTAACTCAGCCGACTCTACCTCCCCCCACAGCCGTAGACCCCCGCCGGCGGCGAACCCTCGCCGGAGCCGACCCCCGGCCGCGGCGAGTCTTTCCCCCCCCCCCGCTGGCCCGACTCTCTCCCCTCTCCTCTCTTTCTCCCCGCAGCCTCCCTCTTCCCTGAGCCCCCGCGGCGAGCCGCCCTCCGCCACCCTCAAGCTCCCTCGCCGGAGTCGACTTCCCTCCCCGCTCGCGGTGAGCTTCCCCCGCGGCGAGCCCCGCCGGAGCGGCACCCCTTCCCCCCCGGTCGCTGTGAGACCCCCCGCTGGCCCCTCTCTCCTCAGCTCCCCCTCTTCTCCTCCCCTCTTCCCCTGAGCTTCCCTCGCGGCGAGCCCCGCCGGCGTCGACCCCCCTGACCCGCTGCTCCTCCTCCTCCACTTCGCCGCCACCTCCCCGTAAAGCTCACCACCGCCACCCCGCAGCCCCCTATCACAGCCACCACCGTCATCATCATCATCAACCACATCCACCACCACCACCCTCCATCACCAGACTCCTCCTCCTCCACTCTACCCTAACCGCCGGCTACCCCCCCCCGACCACCAACCTCCACCACCAGCACACTCCCCCCAGGCGAGCTCCTCCTCTCTCTCCTCCACTTTTTCCCCCTGGCCTCGGCAGCAGCAACCCCAGAGCCCTAGCCGCAGCGCCATGCCCTGCCCGGACGCCCCGCTGATCGACGAGCTTCGCCTGAGCGCTTCCAGCGAAGCCCCGGCGAGTCTCCACTAGACTCGGACTGGACACAGCGGCTGGACACAGCCCGGACACAGCAACCAGGACACAAAACAGTCCCCCAGACACAGGGAAAATTTATTCCACGGAGCCCTGTTCAGGTAACCCGTTCTATCTCCTCGTAGTTCCGTTTTTAATTCCGTCAATTGTGACACGTAGGCTATGTGACCCTCTCGATGCCCGTGCAATCCGTTCGGTGCATCGCGTCCTGTGGCGATCGCGGCACGCGATCCAAAAACAGGAAAAACAACGACCCGATTCACCCCGGAACTGGGTACGCCCCGCCAAACGGGACGACTTGGTCGCACGCGGTCTTTACCAAAACGTGCGCGACGTTGATACGGACGTGTAGGAGTTCGGAGAAGTTGATTTGGATGTGCGTGCACACCGGAATCAACGCGTATCAGCCGACACCGTCCCGTATCCGTCAGTTCTGGAACACGCTGCAACTTTGTGTACACACGTCGGATCGAGACGAAACTTGCGCCATCGGACTCGTAGCAATACGCTGGTCCTGTGAGCCAAGTTTAGTTCGATTATGAGAACGTTGGCAAAATTTCGTATCGTGGGCCCCACAGGCTCCACTTGACGGGCAATTTTGTGACCGGCTCATCGGAATCCAATTCTGGAAGTTCCGTTGAGTTCGTATCAGCGTTCCTGACTTGTTGACACTGAGTTTGGCGAATTTGGAGACCTTTGACCCTGACACGTTCTTCGGTGCAAAGCGGCCCACATGTGGACCCCGCTTTGACCGAAAACTGTCATTTTTGCCCTGTGTCCAAATTGGACGAAAGGACAGGCGTTTCTAGCTATTTGATATTTTCTGAGACTGTTAGTGATGTTTATTTCAGTATCCGGAGACATTCATTCTGAGATCAGAGTTTCTGACACTTGGTATTTGACATCTGGACATTATATTCGCAGCTCTCCTGCCAGGCAAGTATACCTTGCCTTGTTGTACTGTTTAAATTCAGTTATTGTTAGTTACATGTTTATTTATTATATAAATGTGCGCGTCCGAGAACACTCGGGTGCAGTCAACGAAGGCGTTGACGTTAGGATTGTATCTGACCTAGTGTCTAGTAGACCCACCTAAAGTTGTGAAGTTATTGATATGACTTCCAGGCCTTGACACGTATCATTACACGTCACAGAGTGAGTTCATGTAGGGACGCGTGCCTCATATTCGACTGGCCATCGGTATGAGCAACACGTGTAACGGTGTCTAGCTTAGTTGTTTATTTTTATGGAGACTTGCATCATTATACGAGATGTCCACGTCGTTTTCACGACTTGTATATCTCCATTGGGCGGGGAAGACATCTAGTAGGCGTATGGGACACCCCCTCCTTATATTCCTGTATCATACTCTTCGGAGATGGGGTTTTCCTGTACCATACTCTTCGGAGATGGGGTTTTCCTGTACCATGCTTCTCGGAGATGGGGTAGTGGTTTTTCTTATTCCCGTTACTATGCTCCGAGGAGGATGGGGTATTCCTGTTACCCGTGCGTCCGGGGGCATATGACACATATACTAGCCAGTCCCGACGATTGGTGAATTACGTCAGCATATGTCAGGCCTACACATCCCCATGCGTACTACAAGGTCTTTAAATTGCATTCACTTAGATGGTTAGCACACCCTGTATTTATTTATTCAGTATTTACTTTATGGTATGTCATTTTTCTGTATCTTGCTATGTCCCTCTGAGGACCTGGTTCCCTGCCAGGTGTATATGTTCTTGAGTACTCGCAGGAGCACAGATCCGGACATGTTACGTTTATTCCCAGGAGGTCTTCTCTTCGAGCCTCGTGACTGTCAGATGTTGTTCTTTATGGTGTGTATTCTGGTTTCTTTTGTATTCTATTTCGGCAGTAGATTTGATTTCATCTGACTGTCATTCTTAGATATCTGTATTGAGATCTAGTTACATGATTATTGGTTATTCATATTTGATTCTGTGGATGAGATTTAGATATTACCCTGTGACTTGTGATCAGTTTTACCACTTATGAATTATTGTTCATTATACAGCGTACGCACGTATATATGGTTTCCAAATATTGGAGTTGCCATATATACGGGCCAGCTGGCATGGTTACGTGACCTAGTCCTACGTATTTTGGGACTGGGGCGTGACATGTTTTTAGTGATGGCCCATGCAGGTCAGAGCATATTGTCTCGGTTACGTTACTGTACCGAGCAAGCCTGCACCTAGGATTAGAATATAGAATCTCATCCATAATTGACTATGACTTATCTTCCTTCCAGTCTGTCCTACTTACATAATTGCATCCTGCTTGAATCCTGTGCTTCCCTAACAATTCCTTAAGTATAGCCCCTACTAGAATATAGGAATCCCTGTTGATAGGATGATAATTAAGGTAGCATTCCTAATAAGAATACCACTAGGGCTTACATATCCTTAAGTTCGGATTACTTAGTGAACCCTAGCCTTCCTGACTTCCTAAGTAAACCCTAGCCTTCCTGATTTCCTAAGTAAACCCTAGCGTCACTTACCTATAGATTAACTTACCCTTATCCCTTGACGTATTTATATATGACTTGAGAATAGTAAAAACACTACTAGGATTAGTTAGAGATTGACCATAGTATTGCCCTTAGTCTTAAGAAACTAATAGAAATTCAAGGTTGGATACTAGGACAGAAACCCTCATCCTATGCTTGGATAACCAGAGTTTTACGCCAGAGACTCTTTACCCTTGTTGGCGTAAAACCCATTTGACCGTTGTTAGCATAAGAGCCAAACCCCTGCCTAGTTGGCGTAAAAGCTAAATCATGTAGAAGCTTGTCCCCTTTACGCCGCCCTTAGTCTTCCTTATCCTGCGTATGACGCATCATGTCAGCCACGTAGGTAACTGCCCTGCGCAAACCTGATGATTCATAGATAACCAGCGTAGAGTAACCTGTTTAGGCATAACATAAGAATAGGATGTTAGCGTATTTGTTACAGCCTTAGCTTTCCCCAGACACGACCAAATCCTGCGCAGAGATATGCCTCGAGCCCTGTGCAAAAAGAAACAGCTTTTGACGGGACATCTGGTTTTGTCTCACCTCGAGCGTAAATTGACTTATATCCAATACGTCCCTAAACGACAACCTAGATCTCCGTGCAAACCATCATCCAACCATCCCCTCGATCGTTGTACAAGTACTTTTGTCAGATGTCAGGATTCATTAACTTGACTGACAAATTCATGAATTTCTTGTACAACTTCACGCTGCAGCGTATGCTAGACTTTTTACGCTGACAGATATTTTTACGCAACCTTTAGGCAATACTTTACCCGCAGACTTTTACGCCCAGACTTTCACGCAGACTTTTACGCGGACAGCTCTGAAGCTCTACCTTACGCTTCTCTGTTTTACGCGGATAGCTCTAAAGCCATACCTTACGCCAAATTATCTTACCTCTGCATTGCGCAGACAACCTCGAACCCCTACTTTACGCGGACTTTCTTGGAATCTCTGTTTTAGGCGGACAACCTATAGTGTTTATATAGATTATAGAACTTAGAAGGCTATACCTCTTTTGGGTCAACTAGCGACTTAGTCAAGGATTTAGAATAATAACTGCAGAGTTTATGGAGTCTTGTCTGTTTGTGAATTTGAATTGTTTTGTACTTCTCACATCATAATCTAGCATACTTATATTTACCTTACTACCTTGACTTATGCCGCTATTATAGCCTAGTTTTGCAAGCTTATTCCTTGTCAAGCTTGTTCTTGAGAGATGTATTATTGGAGTACTACACTAATACATTTCAGAATCAGTGTATTACGGTCTGATCAACCATAGTGCACTTGGTTCGACCTTCGCATAACTACTCTACGTGGATTGAGATATATAGTGATTAGTAGATAGATGTACTTGCCCGTTGGATATGCCTGAGCATATCGTATCAGCTACATAACTGTGCTGATCCGAATATGTTAATAGGGATTCCCAAAATAGCATCTCAATTCCACAACTGCTTTGACAATTCCCGTCGAATTCTTTAAACACCTTGAAATCCTATACTTCAAATCTATTACCTCCCCCTTGAACTCTTGATTATTGTTTATCGTCTTCCCTTATCTCGGAAAGACGAAACCTCGTGCTTAGTATAAATACGAAGTGTATTATTTCTGTAGCTATTTCTGTTTGTTTCTTGGGTAATTACCAAACCCTATTATTAGATATGTTTGCAGTTTAAAACGGTGCTACCTTTAGAATGACTTTCGCTACCTACCTACATTCCTGGTACGTGCATCCCTATGACAGCAAAATTTTATTTTTGCCTCGTAACTTGGGTCAAGACAGAACTCAAGTGTTACGATAGGATGTATCATTTTGCTGACAGGAGTCAAAAAGGATTTCACCTGGATAAACAATTGATTAACTCCTGAATGGATAACAGCACCTATGACTAGATGGACTTATAAGGATCAGGAATTTCTATGGACCGACATACCAGTCAGCACTTTTCTTACCCTATAGAGTTGACTAGTCTACAGAAGCTCTAGCTATAGAGACATTACCTATTTGAGGCAGATCGTAAGATTGCACGGTATACCAGTCAGCATTGTACCAGACAAGGATTCACGTGACCAGAGTTGGTGGTCAACACTGAAGAGACAGTTAAGTAAATACAAGGACACTGGCGAGCAGTGCCAGTCAGACAAAAGCAGTAGGAGACCGTCATCATCGTCCCGTGGAATTCAAAGTGGACGATCATGTCTTTTTGAGGATATCACCATTAGGCTAAGACCTGTCGTATCAAGAGCAAACCGTGGGAACCCTTGACCATCGAGAAAAAGTATTGAAGAACCAGTCTATACCCTTGATCCGCGTACCATGGAAGCATGGCGCGCCAGAGAAATCTACTTGGAAGCGTGCGGACGACATGCGTAAACGTTTTTCGAACCTAATAGTAGACCAAGATATAAATTACCTTGTTAAATTATATCTTATGCCGACTTTGACTTCTACCGTGACTTAGTTTTAATTTCGAGGACAAAATTTTTATAAGTTGGGTAGATTATAAACCCCCTCGACCAGATTCCAATATTTTAGGAATATTTTTCACATTTTAGGATTTGTTGCAATATTTTAATTATTTTGCTTACATATCCTATTCTCTTGTGCACCTGTCCGTCACCTAATTATTTGAAGCTTTACCTTGACTGTTATCCCCGAACGAAGTTCGCATACCTCTCCTAGACATGCCAGTCTACCATCCTGCACTTTGTGCAACTCCCAGATACTCAGTTTTGAGCCTCGTATGAGACGCACAAATCTCGTTACAAACGCCCGTATTTAATTCCTATTTTAATTCCCAGACCTGTACCCATCCCTGTTCCAATAGAGATTTGAGGCCCAACATGCAACCGTTTTGCCCAGACAAAAATACGTTATTTTTCTACACTGAGTATACTACATTTAGTATATTGACACCGTAGAAAAATTATGTCCCTACCTGCCTCTAAATAATTAGAGAACACCGTGCGCAGTATTTATAAATTAATTAATACGATGGCCCGTACCACCCTAGAAAACCAGGCCCAGTCCCTGCCCAGACTCACCCCCACCCCCTCGGGACCCTCGCACAGCAATTTTCCTCAATTCTGTGAATTTTAGTATTTTCAGGAATTGGGTGTTTTTCCCAGACAAATTCGTAATTGCGCAATTTCCCAAAATAGGACCTTTGCGCAATTTATGAAATTACATGGACTTTTCTGCAAAATTTGCATATGAGGTGTCATCCCCTGATTGGCCGGTGAACGTGCACCGTCCATTCCAAAAGGAGTCCAGATTCGATGTATTTACATTAAGTAAATATCTTAAATGTAAATTACCATTTTTACCCTTTAATTATTTCTATAAAATAAAAGAAATTAAAAGAAAAATAAAAACTAAAACCTAACCCTAACTAAGCCGACTCTACCCCCCCCCCCCACAGCCGTAGACCCCCGCCGGCGGCGAACCCTCGCCGGAGCCGACCCCCGGCCGCGGCGAGTCTTTCCCCCCCCCCCCGCTGGCCCGACTCTCTTCCCTGAGCCCCCGCGGCGAGCCGCCCTCCGCCACCCTCAAGCTCCCTCGCCAGAGTCGACTTCCCTCCCCGCTCGCGGTGAGCTTCCCCCGCGGCGAGCCCCGCCGGAGCGGCACCCCTTCCCCCCCCGGTCGTTGTGAGACCCCCCGCTGGCCCCTCTCTCCTCAGCTCCCCCTCTTCTCCTCCCCTCTTCCCCTGAGCTTCCCTCGCGGCGAGCCCCGCCGGCGTCGACCCCCCCTGACCCGCTGCTCCTCCTCCTCCACTTCGCCGCCACCTCCCCGTAAAGCTCACCACCGCCACCCCCGCAGCCCCCTATCACAGCCACCACCGTCATCATCATCATCAACCACAGCCACCACCACCACCCTCCATCACCAGACTCCTCCTCCTCCACTCTACCCTAACCGCCGGCTACCCCCCCCGACCACCAACCTCCACCACCAGCACACTCCCCCCAGGCGAGCTCCTCCTCTCTCTCCTCCACTTTTTCCCCCTGGCCTCGGCAGCAGCAACCCCGGAGCCCTAGCCGCAGCGCCATGCCCTGCCCGGACGCCCCGCTGATCGACGAGCTTCGCCTGAGCGCTTCCAGCGAAGCCCCGGCGAGTCTCCACTAGACTCGGACTGGACACAGCGACTGGACACAGCCCGGACACAGCAACCAGGACACAAAACAGTCCCCCAGACACAGGGAAAATTTATTCCACGGAGCCCTGTTCAGGTAACCCGTTCTATCTCCTCATAGTTCCGTTTTTAATTCCGTCAATTGTGACACGTAGGCTATGTGACCCTCTCGATGCCCGTGCAATCCGTTCGGTGCATCGCGTCCTGTGGCGATCGCGGCACGCGATCCAAAAATAGGAAAAACAACGACCTGATTCACCCCGGAACTGGGTACGCCCCGCCAAACGGGACGACTTGGTCGCACGCGGTCTTTACCAAAACGTGCGCGACGTTGATACGGACGTGTAGGAGTTCGGAGAAGTTGATTTGGATGTGCGTGCACACCGGAATCAACGCGTATCCGCCGACACCGTCCCGTATCCGTCAGTTCTGGAACACGCTGCAACTTTGTGTACACACGTCGGATCGAGACGAAACTTGCGCCATCGGACTCGTAGCAATACGCTGGTCCTGTGAGCCAAGTTTGGTTCGATTCTGAGAACGTTGGCAAAATTTCGTATCGTGGGCCCCACAGGCTCCACTTGACGGGCGATTTTGTGACCGGCTCATCGGAATCCAATTCTGGAAGTTCCGTTGAGTTCGTATCAGCGTTCCTGACTTGTTGACACTGAGTTTGGCGAATTTGGAGACCTTTGACCCTGACACGTTCTTCGGTGCAAAGCGGCCCACATGTGGACCCCGCTTTGACCGAAAACTGTCATTTTTGCCCTGTGTCCAAATTGGACGAAAGGACAGGCGTTTCTAGCTATTTGATATTTTCTGAGACTGTTAGTGATGTTTATTTCAGTATCCGGAGACATTCATTCTGAGATCAGAGTTTCTGACACTTGGTATTTGACATCTGGACATTATATTCGCAGCTCTCCTGCCAGGCAAGTATACCTTGCCTTGTTGTACTGTTTAAATTCAGTTATTGTTAGTTACATGTTTATTTATTATATAAATGTGCGCGTCCGAGAACACTCGGGTGCAGTCAACGAAGGCGTTGACGTTAGGATTGTATCTGACCTAGTGTCTAGTAGACCCACCTAAAGTTGTGAAGTTATTGATATGACTTCCAGGCCTTGACACGTATCATTACACGTCACAGAGTGAGTTCATGTAGGGACGCGTGCCTCATATTCGACTGGCCATCGGTATGAGCAACACGTGTAACGGTGTCTAGCTTAGTTGTTTATTTTTATGGAGACTTGCATCATTATACGAGATGTCCACGTCGTTTTCACGACTCATTGGGCGGGGAAGACATCTAGTAGGCGTATGGGACACCCCCTCCTTATATTCCTGTACCATACTCTTCGGAGATGGGGTTTTCCTGTACCATACTCTTCGGAGATGGGGTTTTCCTGTACCATGCTTCTCGGAGATGGGGTAGTGGTTTTTCTTATTCCCGTTACTATGCTCCGAGGAGGATGGGGTATTCCTGTTACCCGTGCGTCCGGGGGCATATGACACATATACTAGCCAGTCCCGACGATTGGTGAATTACGTCAGCATATGTCAGGCCTACACATCCCCATGCGTACTACAAGGTCTTTAAATTGCATTCACTTAGATGGTTAGCACACCCTGTATTTATTTATTCAGTATTTACTTTATGGCATGTCATTTTTCTGTATCTTGCTATGTCCCTCTGAGGACCTGGTTCCCTGCCAGGTGTATATGTTCTTGAGTACTCGCAGGAGCACAGATCCGGACATGTTACGTTTATTCCCAGGAGGTCTTCTCTTCGAGCCTCGTGACTGTCAGATGTTGTTCTTTATGGTGTGTATTCTGGTTCCTTTTGTATTCTATTTCGACAGTAGATTTGATTTCATCTGACTGTCATTCTTAGATATCTGTATTGAGATCTAGTTACATGATTATTGGTTATTCATATTTGATTCTGTGGATGAGATTTAGATATTACCCTGTGACTTGTGATCAGTTTTACCACTTATGAATTATTGTTCATTATACAGCGTACGCACGTATATATGGTTTCCAAATATTGGAGTTGCCATATATACGGGCCAGCTGGCATGGTTACGTGACCTAGTCCTACGTATTTTGGGACTGGGGCGTGACAGGTTTATCTGTTTGTGTTTTTTTTTTCTTTGTGGTTTTTTTGTTTGGTTTTATTTATAGGTATGTTAATAGTACTCACTTTGGCATATATATGTTAATAGTAACTCTGTCATAGTAACGTTCATATTTTAACGACTAAATTTTGACAACGGCTAAATTTTTACAACGTTTAAATTTTTTACAACGGCTAAATGTAAAAAATGTCCTCATCTATCTGCATCATACAACGGCTAAATTTTTACAACGTTTAAATTTTTTACAACGGCTAAATGTAAAAAACGTTTAAATTTTTTACATTTAGTCGTTGTAAAAAATTTAAACGTTGTAAAAATTTAGCCGTTGTATGATGCAGATAGATGAGGACATTTTTTACATTTAGCCGTTGTAAAAAATTTAAACGTTGTAAAAATTTAGCCGTTAAAATATGAACGTTACTATGACAGAGTTACTATTAACATACCTATAAATAAAACAAAACAAAAAACCACAAAGAAAAAAAAACCAAAATAGATAAACCCGTAAAAAAATAACCCAAAAAACCAAAAATAAAACCAAAATAAATAAACCCTAAAAAAAAAAATATATATATTTTTTAATATTTTTTTATTAAATTTTTTTTATTTTGCCAACCAAGTTGGCGAAATTTTGAAAAATTTTTTTTAAAAAAAAATTTTTAATTTTTTTTTTTAAATTTTTTCGGATTTCGCCAACGGAGTTGGCGAAAGTTTTTTTTTTTTTTAAATATATGTTTGGATTTTCGCCAACTGGGTTGGCGAAAATTCAGTTTTTCAATTTTTCGCCAACTCAGATGGCGATTCGTATCGTCCTTTTTAAATTTGTCAAACTTATATCGGTGTATTTAATTCTTATAATTTTTTTATCGGTACAGTAA
Source organism: Iris macrosiphon (assembly GCA_036927795.1). Taxonomy (NCBI): domain Eukaryota; kingdom Viridiplantae; phylum Streptophyta; class Magnoliopsida; order Asparagales; family Iridaceae; genus Iris; species Iris macrosiphon. The sequence goes on from JAYESA010000014.1 coordinate 142,997,279, forward strand.
ATTTTTTGTAAAATTTTTGAATACTTGAAAATAATTTAGTTAAAAATAAGCCTAATTTTAATGAGATCCCTTTAACCTCCAAGATCAAGCTTGTTCGGTTGGACTGGAAATGAACAAAGCAACTCGTAAGCTCGCCTTGACTTAAACTAAAAGTTTGACCCCCGTTTAACTTTATTCTTTAAGGAGCTAAATGGTGACGCTCAACAAGTACCAACTTGGTTGAATTTTTTTGACTTAAGGTCAGGTTTGGTTCTTGGAATCAGGACCATGGGAAATAAAAATAATTTATTTTTTGTATTTGAATGCCAAAGAGCAGAAGCTATAAGTAGTTTCAAAGGAAAGATAAATAGAAAAAAAATAGTTTCCTCCTACCCACCCTAGTATTCACTCTCTAACAATTTCTACATTTATTACAAAAATTTAGAACTAAAGTACCCATGCTCAAAGATGTATTCTGACTATATTTTTGGTATTTCCAAATACCGATTATTTTTTGATAAAAATTATAATTTTTATGTCCATAAAAAGAGCAAAGAATTGATTTCGGTTTCTTCACTTTCTGCGAACCAAACCAAACATAACTATGAGCTAATTCCTCAGACACAAGTGGCTATGTATATAACTTTCAGATCTGAATGTGAAAAAAGTAAAAAAAAATTAAATTTTTACCGGGACACATCATTTCTTATTCGGGGCTAGGCAGGATTGGAACTAACCTAGTTTAGAGGAACTTTTACTTAGGACAGTCATTTTCTTATTAGGGGCTGCCCCTCCGTCCCTACCCTCCCCCCCCCCCCCCCCCCCCCCCCCCCCCCCAAACTCCTCCAAAAGCAAATTATTCTCTCTCTCTCTCTCTCTCTCTCTCTCTCTCTTCAAAATCCTAAACTTCTTCTTCTCCATCTCTTCCATCTCCTCCAAAATTATAATCTTCTTCCCAATCTTCTTTCCAGTCCCCCACAAATCATCTTTCCAATCTTGTTCCTCCATATTATTCATCTATAATTTTAGAGTTTATAATTTTAATTTTATTTTGATAAATCTTCTTCTCAATCCTTCTAAATGCCCAAAAGATCATTGTCTAGTAACATAAAATATGTTTCATATTAACTTTGGATGCATTTTTTGAACTTTTAAAACTATTTTAGGGATTCAAAGTTGGCATAGACGTTGTAGGAAGAACAAGGACTGAATTTCTACAGTCCTATATAAATTTATGACTGTAGAAATTTTATACAGTCCTGAATACTTCAAGAATTGTCAATTTTTTTGAAAGTCCTAAAGAAAATTTGTATATTAGGACTGTCAAAAAATTTGATAGTCCTAACTGTTGGTAGTACTGTCAAATTTTTTGGCAGTCCTGATTTATAGTAAATTTTCAATTGGACTGTCAAAAAATTTGACAGTCCTAATACACTGTAATTTTTTAATTTTACAATACTTGATTTTTTTAATTTTTTAGATTTGTATATTGAATTTTTTTTAGATTCACAAGGAATATTATTTTTCTTTAAATATACTGTAATCGAAAATTAAATCTTATTACTATGATTACTAAATTATTATTATGATTACTAAATTATTATTAATATATAATTTTGTCATTATAAAAATAAAAATTAAATTCTTGTACCATTTTTAGTCTTCTTCACACCGATATTATATGATAACGTTTGAACTTCCGAAGATATCAATTTTTACTCGTTAACAACGAGATACTGGAAAGAAAAATTATTCAGAGTCAAATTCCAAGACCGAAACATCATTATTTTGCAATTCTGAGATAACTAAAAGTTCAAGAAACGGTGAGAAGGTTTCATCCCATATTACTTTTAGATACGCTCGTTTTGACGCCAGCTGGGCCCCGTTTCGATCTCTCAATCAAAATTTATGATCCTTTAATGTTTTAAATTTCTTGCTTTTGGTTGTAGCATGTGCGTTTGACTTCGGACGTAGATTCTTTCTACATGAATTGTGTTACTCTCATAAATGGCATACAAATTGACCTATTATTTGATAAAAATCGATTTTTGAGCAAATACTTATGGTCACTCGAAGTCTGCTCTACGGAATTCGTTATTTTCTTACGGTAGCGCCAAGGGAACAAAGTCTACATTAGGACTGTCAAAATTTTTGACAGTCATAATTTAAAGCTATTGTACTCCTAGGACTGTCAATTTTTTTGACAATCCTTATAATAGTTAGGACAATCAAAAAATTTCACAATCCTAAATATAGTCAGGTGAGCAGTTGTGGCGCAACGCCACGGAACTGCCGGTATACGAAAGATGGAAGCGTGCATCCGTGCACGAGTATCGGGCAGAATGCTTCGTTAAGCGAAGCATACAGTTACGGTTAGAAATTGTACAACTGTGTCGGAAGGGACATGGTGCCACGGAACTATCAGAAAGGAATATGATACCATGGAACATTGTGTCGAGAAACAACATGGTGACTCGGTATGTTGGGACCTGCGGGTCGCCAATATGGTATAGTGGGACGAGAAGACACGTAACTCACCGTACTTACATTTTGAAGCGTTGCATGGTCATGGACAACCCGTGCACACGTGTATTTTTCCTCGAGCGAGCACACCGGGACACCGAGACTGTTCGACCTAGGAGGAAATGCAGGGTATCGAGACATACATTGAGGCGTTGCAACCTTCGGGGATGGCACATTGCATAATGTTTGCCATCAGTGTAAGTTTGGAAAACTTTTGTTCAACAAAAAACAAAAAAAGTACAAAGAAATCCTAAACCAAAAATCTAAGTACAATATTTTTGATCTGGAGAATGTGACAATAGAGATCGAGTGCTGCAACGACTCCTTTAAATCTTTGATGGTCCGACGAGGGAATGAGGATGCTCTCTTCTCTTTTCTCTCTCGTGAACTTGTGTGCACATACGTAGCTCACCTGGGGGGGAGTATGGTCTTTGAAAAGAGGACCCTGGGAATGTCCAAGTTTTTCCTATTTATAGCCATCATGCAAATAGGCTATAGGTGCCGCATATGCTTCTTTTCGGTGGCCATATATGGCTCCTCCAACAGAATACGGTTGCAACTGTAGCAGCATACCACGGGCATGTTGTCATGTGACCTCGGTTGGGATATGTTGTTGATAAGATCTTATGGTCATTCTCAACTCCGTTGTGTGCGTGACTCGGTCAGCTGGATACGTGGTCTGCAATGATTGTATAAGGATCCCTTCGGTTGCAACAAAAAGATCTTGCATAACATCTTAGCCGCATAACGTCTTGGCCGCATATGTGCTCTCCTTTGGCCTTGGTCTTATGGACACTTCGACCGCATGACGTTGTGTCCGCATGCCATCTGGCCTTGGTCGGATGGACACTTTGGCCGCATGATGATGAGGCCGCATAGGGCCATAGCCGCATATGAGGGAATAAGTGGCATGACACATATGACGAAGTTATTAATGCACTGATGTGATTTTTCATCTTTTTATGAGATGTCGTATCGCGCCTCAATCTACCGCAAATTCGATCGTCCCCGCTGAACGTGAAATACCATGTTGCAGCGCTCCAGCATCACAATTGTTCCCATCGGGACGTGATACTGTGTGAGCTTGGAGTTGCGCTCGTACAAGGCGATGACATCAAACGTCATAGTTATCATCGAATTAACCAAGTTGTATCGAAAGTCAAGTATTGTGTACCAAGCACACATCAGAGTATACGCAGTGAAGCTCTCGAAGGGTCCAAATACAATTTTTATAAAGGAGAATGCTACAAAGGTGATGCAACACTCTTGTTTTTTCTCTTGCCTACAAAGGTACTTACTGTTCCATACATCATGTTCCATATATCCAAGCTAAGCCACTACACATGCGTACCTTAAAATAATATCCACAAACGTGGGTTAGTATACAGTCGTACTGGTAAGCGGGGTAACCCACTCGTCTAAACTGACACTAATGTCACGCCCCAGTCCCAAAATACCGAGGGACTAGACACGTGGCAATGGCCAGCAGTACGCACCGATGGACAACCCAATTTAATGGATCCATCAGGGCATACTTAAGCTGTAGTACAACAATAAGGGTCTAGATATACTAATCTCATCCACAGAAATAAATACAACAATATCAGAATCATAAAGAAAGATCAATCTCAATATAATATAAACTCGGAGAAATAACCCGATAATGAGTCTGAATACATCTGTCAAGATACAAGAATAAAGATAACCATAACAAATACTGAGTATGGAACAGTATATACTTAGAAGATACCCTCGGTGATCACGCGTCTACTGGATCTGGTACTGCTCCAATGCCTGCTCCTGATAATGCTCCTGCTCCGTAAACCTCGGGGTCGATCTTGTCTGCAATATCTGGGGACATAATCCGGATCCAGGTCCTCAGGGGACAGCAAGGTACAGAAAATACAAGCCACAATAATACAGTAAAATAGTCAATGAATAAACAGGGTATTTATGTAACCATCTATGTGAAATGCAAGTGAGAGCATCACGAGTACTCAGGCTGAGACCACTACAAGCTCTGTGTCTGGGAGCCGGTAGCAGCAATATCTATGTATTTTACTATGTGTTTACTATGTTTTATATATATATAATCAGCCTGTAGCCTGTGTGTCTCTCCCCACCCAATATAACCATGCATATCATGTCCATAACGTCTCATGTCCATGTCAAGCGCGATCATAGCTAAATGCAACAAGTCATAAAGTATCTAGGAATATAGTATCTCTGTCAAGTCCTGTATCCTATACAGAATCACCACGAATATCTCGGGAAGATCATGTCTCATGAATGGTGTCAAGTGTCCTGGGTCATAGTGTACTTGATAAGACAAGTACGAGAATGTAAAGTGTCACGAATGTCCATCTCTAGATGACAGTACTCAACACCGCGTACGATGTTGGCACCCGACTGATAATCGGACACTAAGTACGTCACACGGCCCTAGGTCAAGCATGCACAGCAATATAAAGAAGCAAGGAAAATAGGTAACAAGACTGCAGAGTTTGGCAAGGTACACTTGCCTGGTAAGGAAGTTGCGATGTACCAATAACCTGCTCCAGAAGTCGCGCAGAACAAATCCAATATCCTATGTATTACAAATTTATCACGTCAAAAGATAATTTATTTTAATTTATTTAATTCTGGAATAGTTACTCTAAAATCTTATTTTAATCTTATTATTCTGATTTTTATGTTAATTCCTAAATTTTGTCCAAAGAAACTGAATTTTATCAACTCGAGACTCATGGCACGCAAATCGAGGCAATCTGTTGACCGAAAAATCAACCGACACAAACTCAACTTTCATGCATGATTTCCTGTAGATTTCAGCGTCAAAAATATGCTAGAATTTACGGCTCGTCCGAATTCAAATTCGTTTGGGAATTATGGCACATACAAATTTTGTATTGTGCACCGATGGTTAAATTCTAACCTAGAAGTTCTACAGAATTAACAGTATATAAATACTTCAAACTAAATTATGGGAAAAATATATGTCGATGATCTCGACATTAGCTTTCCGAAACTTTAAACGGTTCATGATTCTGATTCCTGGTTCTCCCGAAATCGCAAAAACATCGAAACACGTCTATTTTCGGATATGCTGTGCTCTACGAATTTTTCAGAATTTAATACTCATAATTTTGAAAAACAATTTATATAATCAGAAATCTAACCTCATTATCGTTCTAACAAAAAAAACTAGGCCTCGTTTGGAGTCCGGAGCTAGGAGATATCATCTTTTTAATTCGTCATAACTAGTAGAAAATGAGGCTAAATTTATGACGAATTTTGACTATTTTTGGACGAAAAAGAGAGGAATTTGGGGAAAAATATGAAGGATGAGGTATTTATAATGGTTGAGACTACTTAATTAAATACAACTAGGATTGGTTAATTTGGATAGGATTATGATGAATTTAAATAAGGATATGATATACATTAAGTTGTATTCCTAGTAGGTTCATGATTTGAATTAATTTAAAGTAGAGTTTGAATCTATCTCAATAATTTATAATCTTGAATATAATTAAATATAATACAAATAATTTATAAAATTTTATTAATATCTATTAACACTAAATTAGCATATATCTAATATTAAGACTATATATATATCCAAATAAATCCTAATTAATTTCAAAAATCTAAAATAACCTAAAAATGATTCTAAATAAATATTTATATAAGTAAATATATCAAAAAATTCATTTGCTAATTAAATAACAGAATACTCTAAAGAAATTCAATACCTATAATAATATAAAATATACACAAAATATCTACTTTGGGTGAGGGGGTTTACAACTAAGTACATAGTGAATGCAAACAATTATATGATGATCTTTTTACTTGAATCCTAGATTCATTTTATGGCAGAGGTATGACATATTAAGAAAAGAAGTAAAATAATTTAAGAATGTAATCATTCAACTCAAGCAAATATACTAGCAGTTATATCCAACTCAAAGAAAACTAAGCATGCAATCCATTTTACTCAAACCCGAAGCAAAACGTGAACCTATCGAACCACATTGCACTCCAAGTCTCGAATCTATCGTATTCCATAATCCATGCCTTGTTAATCCAATCATCTATGCGCACACTCTTGCCCAAGGCAAGGTGGCGCCGCTGCCTACACGAAAGCACAAACTCAAACCGAACCAACTCTTATATATATGAAGGTCACTGTCCAAGCCATAAAGGACTATCCAACTGTATTTTGACCCGATCCAGCACTGAGTAGCTAGCCCACCTGGTGCTCTCGAACTGCCAGTACCTTTCCTAAAGCATGTTACCATTAATTTGTTTTCTCCATGGCCGAACGGTCCCGGTGCCCCGGAACCTATCTCGTTTGAGGAAACCAAACCCTATGCGCAATGGATTGTCTGTGACCAATGCAATACTCCAACAAGTAGGTACAACGAGAGAATCGAGCCTTCTTGCCCCACCAAACGATACTCGCCTTGATCCATCTGTTACGACCCGTACCCAAAAATTGGGCATGAGTCGTGGGTACGTCCAGCCTACGCCGTAGCATCGGCGGTAGAACGCTGTCTAGGTCACAAAATAAACTAACACATCTCACAATAAATATAACCTATAAATGATCTCAACTCCATAAGGAGGACAAGATAAATATATAATATAAATATAATGTCAACCAATACTCAATCGCAATAATATCTGTGGAAAGATGAATGGAACGATAAAGATATAAATATATAAAGAAGTTCCAACACAAGTCTAGAAATAAACATCTCAAACAATAACATAAGTCTAAGAGTCTAGCTAACTCAAATACAACATAAGTCTCAAATAGTACAACTCAGAATATCTCTCAGTAGAACAATCTCAATACAGTATAAATGCTAGGCTCTAAGTCACTACTAATGGATCCTCTACTGGAATGGGATCCTCCTAAGGCTCTTGGATGTAACATTCGTCTACTCCCAGTCCATAGTATGTGGGACAAAAGTTCTCGAGATCCTCTGAAAAATATTATCCAGTCAGGATTGGAGCGAAGAGCATAAACTAACATCAATTTTAATTATATTGATAAAAACTATAAAGCAGCGAGTAAGGAATATACATGATGGAATAAAATACTAAAATATAAGAAAACTGGAGAGACAATCATCATATCATAAAGATATAACTAGCAACGAGTACACTGGTAAAAGTAAGTATAAAAACAGATATATATATATGTGAATACTAGCAATGTATGAACTGGAATAAAGGAATAGAAATACTGGCTAAGTGCCTTGAAAAATTAGTTTTCTATGTGATTGGCTTGGGACTAGATCAGGCTTGTTATATATGATTAGCTATGATACATGTGAGATCAGGCTAACCATCTTGTTAGCTATGATGCGAGCAAGAGTCAGGCTAATCATATATAACAGGCTATGAGGCATGTAATATGTTTAGGCTACATCCTACGTGAGATGTGGGGTGAGCTATGATGCTTGTAAGGTGGGGTATGATCACATAACTTGCTAATATTTTTCTTCCGTCCCCAGCTAGTACGATGGATCCAATCACGAATTCTCATGACAGGTATCTATGATACTAGCCCGTGTATCCACTGTGTTAGAAATCAAGTATAACACTATAAACTAGAATCATAGTAATCATCAAAATAATGGAAACTGTCAGAGAATGTACTCGTCTGTGGTCCTGAATAATATATGAGGATCGATGGCCAAAATGGAGTCACAAAGACCTAAATATGAAATATCAATGTCAAAAAGTGAGATGAGATGATATACATAGTTAACTAACTTGTTGTGATATTTCTAGTCCACTTCTAGGTCTTTACTAGGGTATACTAGTCAATACTAGGTTAACCAGGTTAATACCTTGTTATACTAGGTTATAATAGCCTATATTAATTAACACTAGAGTATTTTAAGTCATACTAGGGTCTACTAGTCCATATTAGTTAATACCTAACTAAATAACTTACGTAAAACCAACCTTAACTCAAATACTTATAATATATAACTTACCTTAGCTACGCTAGTTATTAACTTAACTTATACTAAACCTTGACCTAACTGATACTAAAACTGCTCCCTCTCAACTCTATTTATACCTTCACTTATCACTGGCCTACAATCTACCCTTGATACTTCCCTGGTGCCATGTATCAAATCTTACTTACTTCCTTGCTACTACTCTTCCACTCGAGTATCCTTTCCCCACTGATATTCCAGAATATATGATCAACACCCATTTATCTTGAGTCCCCAATTCCAGTTGATGTTGTAACTGATACTATTACTGTCTTCACAATGCAACTGCACCAACTCCCCTCCATTCCTGAACCTACTGCCACACACCTCTAGGTCACTGCCCCTTCACCCATACATGCCAGCAACACCTACCCTAACCTGGGTACACACTCTTCTAATTGGATACACACACTCATACCTAATTGTAACCAATCACCCACACTTGTAGACACACCCATGGATTAACACTATAACTCCTCATAACACATCCACTTTTTAACCTTCTCATTACTCACTGAAATGGGACATGTCAACACTCACAGATACTGATATGCAGTGACTGCAGATTCAATTACCTGGTAACTTCCCAAGTCTGAATATGCCATACACTTCCTGCACTGCAAGTGCACCCTCACTTGAGTTGCTGCCTAGTGCAGCAAGCTCCCAACCATTACAGTTCCGCGTGCTTCAGTACACACTACAGAGCACTGTTGTCCACTCTTCTGGACTGCACAAACCTCATTTAGCACATGATGTGCTTACTTGCTTCAGTTGCAGGTGCTTACTTGCTTCAGTTGCAGGTGCACCTAGAAAATTTCTATTGTTGCTACTGATTGTATCTCCTGCATGCTTACACAGCAACTTCTGATACACTTGAACCCGAGCCTAAGTGTTCACTGTTAACACCACCCTTCACTAAAATATAGCCTAGTACATATGTATATAGATACTAGTACAATTAAGCAAACACCTAATGTGTAATTTAAGCAATTTGGCATCAACACTATGGTATACTCATGATACATAGCCTAACTACTCCAAAACATCAACAAAATATTATGAAATACAACTAATTATATGATATAACATTATAATTAAGTAAAATTAAATAATATAATGATTGCATTAGAAAATTGACCATGGATTCCGATATACAAAGAGAAACACTCAAATTCAACTCTGTATCACAGCGTATCACAACGTATTATGATACGTTATACTCGTGTCCAATTGTGGACACATATCTACCCCCACAATAGCAAATTACGTCTAATTTAACCTATTTCACTCAATAACACCCACTTGGTGCACCAATCTAGGATTTTCCCTAATTTGGACCTAAAACTCAATGTAGAAGTCACAATAGTGGTCATAAAAATCTAGTTCTTCTTCCTATAGGTAGCCCTAATCCATGGATGGGTTCCTAATAGTCAAATGCAACAATTAGAACCCAATTAAAGAGGTATTTCATAATTTTACCTAATAAAAGATGGATTCTCAATGAAAACTTAATAGGACACGATTTGAATACGTGCTCCTAGCCAAACTCCTTCTTCTCCAATGCTCCTAGCAATACAAGCTCCTAGTGCTCTTTGGTAATAATTAAGGAAGAGATTGGAAGTTGTTTGGTAGAATTTGGTGGATGGATGAATCAATTTGGGGAAGAACACTAATTAGGAAATATTTGGATGAAGAATGAGAGGAGAGAGAATCTCTCCCCCTATATTAGGGCCGGCCACACAACCCTAGGGTTGGGTTGATTAAAAAAGTCCATAATACCCTATTGGGTTGTCATGATGAATAATTAATTAGAAAAAAAGCTTCTATTCCTAATGGGGGTTAAGTTAAATCCTTAATTAATGAGAATTGTTAGCTAATTTGGGTCCAATGTGACTAGTCTAATAAATTGGTCCAAATTGTTATGTCAAGTATGGTTAGGTTCACTAGGGTCATATCCATTAGGTAGTCTAATCTACTAACCAAATAAATAATAATTACTATATATAAATAAATAACATGTACAATATAGGAATAATATAAAATGATAAAAATATTCCTATTCTAGAAATTTGTTAGTGACACCATCCAATCACCATAACCATTCTCCAACTATATCCCAAGGCACCATTCTCAAATCATCTCCACTTGCACCATGCCGCTTCTCGACATAGTGCTCCGATTAGGTGCAACACCCCCTCCGAAAGATCCGTGGCACAATGCCCTCTCCGATGCAGTTATTCGGTTTCGAACCACAACTGCACGCTTTGCTTGATAAAGCGTCCAACTTGATACTCGTGCACGGATGCACACTCGCTCGCTCGTCCGATAAAATATTTTGCTTCTCCAACCAAGATGATCCACTCAAAGCCCCAACTTTCCAATGCAAGTTCAACTCAAGCCATAAATTCTATCCATCCAAACAACACACACCCTATGCCGCCATAGTGCGGTAATTTCCATGTTCCAGTTCCAAATGTTCAAGATATTATGTGTGTTCCATATTATTAGGCATGAAGGAGTAGAGAAGAAGGGACAGAGCCCACTCACCAAGTCTGAATCCGCTAAACACTCTGTCTTACCGATACGGCTGATTCCTTGAATCCATGGTCTGATTTGAAGCACGATCTACTAAATTGGTATGACCGTCCGAGCAGACCGTGCTCTCCAAATCATCCGACCGATCAAACTAAGAAAGAATACATTATCGCTCCAATTCTTCTATCTCTGTTCTGCTCTGAACGAACACATGATCCCATCAAACTCTGTACACGATCTGCACATAAAACCAACTTAAATCAATACTTACTCCCAAATTCAATAAATCAAAATATAACCAACCATTTTCTCATTTAATTCGACTCAGCGTAATACACCGTGCAGTTGTGGGGTATTACATGCTGTCTCTCTCACAATTCTCGAAGCGTTCTAGGAGATGAGTGGTGTGTCAGAACTTCTAACAGGCATTGAATGCCATGTCAGGAGATCTCATGCGGCCCCTTACTTCATGGCTATTCAGGCCGCATGGATTCTTCTTATGCGGCTTTCAACTTCTTGGTTGTTCAGGCCGCATGGGCTCTATGTGGCTCCTCTACGGCCTGTTTTTATTTTGAAGGAGCATGAGCTCTTTACGGCCTGCATGATTTTCATGCTTCTACAAGATCTCCTTCAAAGTTTCTAAACTTTGTAAATTTTTAAAATTCAGAATACTTTGAATAGAAGCATGGAGGAGATAACAGCAGGAACTGCAACGGCGCATCTATGAAGTGTCATTTCGCTTGGAGTATGGGGATGCTTGAGGGATTAGTGGCTCATGGAACTGCTGGCGCATGCAGACACTATTTACTGAGTGGCGTATGACACTGCTGGCGAATGGGAACACTAGTTATTTAGTGGCACATGGCACTGCTGGCACATGGAAACACTAGTTATGGAACGGTCGACACATGACACTGGATCATTATGGCGCAGGGGGCTTGATCACTACGACGCATGGCCTTTGATTATTGTTGGCGTATTGTAGAGATTTTTTATGCTTATATAAGACCCCCTTCAAATTTTTGAACTTCAAATTTTGTAAGATTTTTAAGTTCATAATACTTTGAACAGAAGCATGGAGGAGATAAGAGCAGAAACTGCATTGGCGGATCTGTGAAGTATCCTTCCGCTTGGCACATCAGATATGGCTACTTAACTTGGCACAGCTGACTATTCGGTGCAGCGGACTTGGTCTCTTTGTTCGTGCTCTGAGCTGTCGGAATGAGCGCGTTTTATCAAGATGCTTTCTCGGATTGCTCGAGTCCCGATGGAGCATGGAAGGATATCATAATTATCATTTTTTATGACGAACAAGCACATTACTCGGAGGATTATCCGTGATCTTCCAACCTAGCTCACTGTAACTTCTCTCCGTATGCGGCCAGGATGTGTGGAATTGGCGGGGCTAGTAATCCCACCCGGGACTTCCAGTTTAGAACTCTTCTTGTTGTTGTGGATATCTTGGCTATTAGTATTTATACAAGAGATAATATAGACATAGTACAACATCATAACGGGGATAATGCTAAGCCCTATCAGAGGTAGTATGAACGTGATAGGTAAAAGTAGTTCCATTAAGAATGTTTGGTGGAGACATTATCTGTGATGGCAGGGATACTGTGGTGTATAACCGATAGTCAAGAAGATTTTCTAGGTATGATTAGGGAAGAAAAAGGAAATGAGCCAGAGGTAATATGGACATGGATATTTTCTTTGGATGGGGAACATGGACAACTCATAGTTCAGAGGTAATATGGACGTGAACTGTTTGCTTTTGCTAGGACATCCCACTAGGGGATCTTTGGTAGATATATTACTTATAGCGCACTGGAGTGTAAGTAATAAGTTCAAAATGAAACCCTGTCAGAGGTGATATGGACGTGATAGATTTTGTTGCCTTATTACGTCTTACGCACCTGAGTGCAAGTAATAAGTTTAAAACGGAACCCTATCAGAGGTGATATATACTTGATAGGTTTTGTGGCCTTAACCCCACTGGCATTCTTAGAGTTAAGTACTAATAATAAGTTTAGATGACGACCAATATCAGAGGTATTAAGGACGTGACAACTAATAGTCACATAGCAAGGTTTACTCAGAGGTAATATGGACATAGCAAACCCAGCTGGGGAGAACTGTTACGACAACAGTTCAGAGGTGTTGTGGACGTGAACTAATGCCTAAGAGAACTGATTATGAGTGGTATATATATAACAACCCATTTCGTTTAAGCGGATAGATGATTCAAACGGCTTAAGTACAACGACACGACCCGCTTTGCTCAGCGAGAAGACTTGCTTGAGGCAAAAGATTTCAGACTTGGCCCTTCAGGAGTTCGGACTTAGACTTTCAAAGTCTTGCTTGGAGTATCGCTCGACCGAGGCAAATCATCGCTAAGGTGGGTGGCTACGATGAACTTGTCTTTGCTTATCCAGCACACTTAAAATTTGTACGACACATGCTAGTCGCTAACTGAATCACCCCTCGCATGCTAATAAAGAATATAACACATCTACCTAAAGGAATAATACCATCTTGTATTGCTTGTGTTAGAACTTGGAAATAAAACTTGGCTTATAGTTGGACCCTAGCATGCTACCTTAGCTTCGTACAAGTAGACCCCGTTATGCCTTGAGTAGAACATTATATACTCTTTGTAGTGCACTGCTTCACTTGTTTACACTGCTCGCCTTATGGGTTATGTCGCTCGATATGTCCTTGTACGACTTCACTCTTCGTGCTACCCCTTAGACCCGTGCTAACGTAAATATTTATGTTTTATATAAATGCATGCTTGCCTACTTACAAAGTAACTTGTACTTGTTTGCCTTATTTCAATGCTTGTCACATAATTTTATGCCGTGATCCAATAACACTATTCATATAGTGCATGCATCTAGTTAGCCAGAAGACTATCAAATATTCCTTCTGTATAATATGAATCTGCAAGTGTTTGGGTCCGTTAGATCACCAAGGCAGTTCCTAAACCAGGAGAATGCATCAATTCAAGTTAAACTCTGAACCAGGGGAATGCATCATGTCAAGTAAAGCAAGAATCACAGATAGTAGAGCAATACTTGTTCAGAACAAGAATAAAGCATTATCATGTCATGTTGTGAATCTGGATGACCCAAGACTTGCATGTCGCGGACAACTTGGTAACAAGGGAGATTCTCGAATCTTGTTCTACGGATGGTCTCTGGGGAACCGGTGTCGTTCCGATCCGGTTGGAACTCACACAACAGCCTTTCATGTGCGGGCAGGATGGCATTTCCGCTCACGCCACGCCATTATCGCTCAAAGACTGATAGTCTCATGTGCTGGATGTGATGGCTTATAGCGCACCATGTACTTTCGTTGTATACCATCATCGTCAATGACTATAAATTATCCTTTATGGCTATGCCAGTGACTCATGTTCATATAGATAAGTCATCATCGCTTAGCGGCAATCCACGTGCGAGATATTGCATCGCATCCTGGAACACCTGAACGAATATGAGTATAACACACTTATACATAATCGAATACTTGAATATCTTCTGCAACACTTCTGGATAATTCGTGTAACTCGTGCACCAGAAACAGAACCCCGTCCGTGACACTTGTGTTTGCTTATGCATTTTCTTTGGATTTTATTTTATATACTCGTTCTTGGTTTAAGTTGGTTGCCTTGGACATGGAAGGAAGAATGGTAAGTTGGTAAGTCTCGCCGTGTTACTCTTATATTGCACGGCGCATTGCCACACGAGTTAGGCTATTCATTATGCAATAAAACTGATCCTAAGGCAAGACTAGAAAGATAACTTAATAAATGGTGCACGAAATCTATATAACATATTTGGATTTATCGAGCGGGCGAGAAGTCTCCCTACCAGTGCATTCATGTACCGATAACCCACCAGATTGCTTGCAGGGTACGGGAGAACCTCGTTCGGTGCGAAAATTCCTTTCGTGCATGCTAAGGTGTGTAGTTCGCTCTGGAGCCTTGGAGCGTTGCGTCCGAAACTGAAGCACATATATAAGAAATAATGTTGGAACATCGCTTATGTATCATTCCACAAATATTGCCACTTGGCACGCTTTTATTATTTTGAGAGAGAGGGCTTGAACAACTTATAATCTTGACCTAGCACCACTTGTAATACTTGTGAAATATCAATAAAGTGCTTGTTTAACTTTTATACTTGTATTATTCAATGCTTTCGCTATTGACGACTCTGTGAACTTGTTACCAATCTCCTGTTCATTTCTTATTCAGTTGCATTTGGACTATCTGTGTGACTCTGTGGCTTAGATATTTTACTGCCTGTTCGGATCATGGCCTTGCACGGGTGCAGCTTGTGCTCGTACGATATCATGTCCCGATAGAAAATATCGTCCTGCGGGAGCGCTAGCGCGGTAATTCGCACCCAGCGGGGACATCCGATTCCCGTGGGAGATCAGGGCGTGACATATTGGTATCAGAGCATCGGCTTACGTCTTTGGACTTCTTATCGATTTTTTAGTTTTGAAAGCTTGTTCGTGGATTATGTGCATACTCTCTCTCTCTCTCTTTCTCTCTCTCTCTCTCTCATTGACCCATTAGGATATTCCATACAATGAGTCTAAATAATGTCAAAAGTGCATGTGAATTGTATGATTGCTTGAACTGGATAGTTATGCGAAGACCCTTGTTCTGACCTGTATTAGACTTTAACGGAATAGACTCGTGCTAGAATTTGCAAGTTATATGCAAACCCGAATACCTATACGTGATTACCCAGCGGTTTAGTGTGCGAGATAGAATATCGTTTGGACGGTTAGCTATACACACAGCTTTTTAGCTAAGTTTTGTAGAGTATCACGCGCCAAGAACCTTTGGTGCGAGCAAGTTTGCGAGCGAGTTGGGATATAATTCAAATAAGGATAAGTCAGACTTAGATTGGCAACCGGTAGAAACATTATCAGATTATCGCTAAGGCAAATATAGAGAATCGTGTTAGATTTTAGAAAATAGCTCGGACGGTATTTCGTGTCAGCAGATACAAATCAAATATGGTTTACTTGGATGACTATCAACAGAAATATATGCGAGACGAAGATTTATCGTGGCGATGCTTAGGTATCGTGTTAGATTTCTAAGGAAAGACTTGATAAATATGCGAGCGATTGATGCGAATACGATTGAGGATTTAATTGGAGGACTCGATTCTTGAGTGGTGTATGGATCATTTTAAAAATATTCAAGCGAGTTCACAGGTCTTGTGCAATAGTTAGTTCAAATGATTGAGGATTTATTGAACAAGTGATAAGGCTTATATCGAATAGGGATTCAAGGTAATAAAATTGATATCTTGGTCAAGGAAACTTGGTAAAAATTTGATGGATCGTTTGAGCGATTTCGAATTGAATCAAACAGATTGAACTTGAGTAAACTATTGCTCGATAGAAGTTAAACCGAGACGGGAATATTGTGGTTCGATGAAAGAGGTAAGCGATAACGGATTCGATCTTGAGTTTGGAAGAACGATCTTGAATCTAGTTCGAAAGTTAACTCTAGACAATTAGTCCCAGCCGAGAACGATTATCCCGCGGGAGCACTGGCGTAGTAATTTTACGTCCGGCGGGGATGATAAAACTTACGGGAACATGTTCGATGATTATTCAAATGAACTCGATGAACGGAAAGTAACGAATTGGATAGACTTTGGCTTGATTATTTGAACTTAGTTGTTTGAGAAATGCCAGAAGTAGATTACTGATTGATCGAACGGTAACACTAAAGTTGGATGATTGTGCTAGACGAATTATAACCACGGCATGAATTGACATGACTTGAAGGATTATATATATCTTGGATGGAGAGAAGTATAAATGTCATGTCCCAGTCCCAAAATATACGGGACCAAGCCATATGGTAATGGCCAAATAATACGTCTCTGAGGTATTATCCAATTTAATGGATCCGACGAAGCGAACTCCGCTGTCCTAAAATACTAACAAGTTCATTACTAACATCCAACAGGTAATGTCTAATCTCATCCACAATATAAACAAGAAGTACTGAAATAAATACTGAAAAATAAACGCAAGTCTGAAATGTTATAGTACAATATAAGATATGTCTGGTGGGAACAAACCCACTACAATGACGAAATAAGAGTACTGAAAGACAGATAAAAGAGTAATGACTAAGGCATCAGCTGACTAGGTAAGGATGCTCTAGTCCTAGGCGGAAGGCCTACCAGTGATCAAGGGAATTCTGACGGTAGCACCTCAAGCTCCTCCTCGGATGCGTACCTCGTCTCCTGCCCAGGTCCGTACACAATAGGATAATATGCCTCGTCCAAATCTGGAAGGGAACCAGATCTTCACAGGGACGTAACAAGATACAAAAATGCATGCCATATATAAATACTGAATAAAATAAAGGGGTGTGCTAACCATCTAAGTGAATGCAATGTGAGGATAACCTTGGTACGTATGGGTAGGTGTAGGCATAACGTCCGTACTGCGAAGAGTATGACATCTGTACAAGTAACGTCCATCGTTTCGGAGAACGTAGAATCTGAAAAGTATAACGTCCATATCGCTCCGTAGAACGTAGAATCTGAATAGTATAACGTCCATATTGTTCCGTTGAACGTGGAATCTGAATAAAGGAAGTCATTGGATCCGTGGCTCCTCTAGATACTACGGAGTCCAATGTGTGTATCCCATACGCCTACCAGTTGTCCTCCCCGCCTAATGTAGATATACAAGTCGAATACACGACGTGCATACCACGTAACTATATGCCAAGTCTTAACTAATTATATAAACCTACTAACGTACTAAACCTTGATGCATATCACACGCACCGATAGCTAGTCGGATACGCAAAATCGTATCCCAATATGAGTTTGTCATAGTAATGTGTGTAATAGTGTCAGGTCTAGGAAGATATCAGAATATCCTCACAATGATGGGTGAGTCAGCTAGTGACTAAGTCAATTACACTACACATCGACGTACTTGTCAACTGCACCCGAGTCAACCTCGGACGCGTACAATTATATAAAATAATGCAACAAGATATCATACAATATTTTATAATTTAAATTAAACAGTAAATATGGCAAGGTATACTTGCCTGGTTTCTCAAGCTGCGAGTGCCAATAACCTGCTCCTGAAGTCTCGCCTGAATGGTCCAGCGACCCTATACATATAATATAATAATACGATCATCAATCACTACAATAGTACTCACAGGAAATACTATGCTGCTCTTAGGAACCGACGCAAGGGGTCACAACTGGTCAACTAACAGGGTCGCGTGTGCACGCAGCTAAGACGTACACGTGTCATATCCTCAGTTATCGTATACCTCAAGACAACAAAATACCGAAATACATTACGAAATAACTGACGTATAGTACAGAAATACCAGCCCTAGTTTTCATGTTAGAGTGCACCAGGTCAATGTCTAGACTTTTAGGTCAATCACAGTGTTCACATTAACAAGTCATTTATTTGAGTAATTACTTAACATTAATTACTAATCTAAAATAAACACACATACGCACATTGCCCTTAGGGTTTCACATTACTCGTATCCGTTCAACGATACGTCGACACCACGATACATGAAGAATATAATAAAATAAATATGCATACCTAGTCGTGGCCGAGAGGGGGGGTCTGGTTCGTCCGGCGGCCCGTCTCCGACGAGGGGCGGAGCTCCGACGTTGTTCACCACACGACAACAACAGCAGCGGCTCCGGCAGCGCTTGCAGCAATGGTAGTAACTGCAGCGGCAGGCGGCGGCAACGGCGGCGGCTGGCAGGTTTGCTGGCGGTGGGGCTGGTCGTAGAGGGACGACAGTCAGGGTAGTGGTGACAAGGGTGACAGTGGTTGGGACGTAGAGGGGTGATAAAGACGGTGGCGGTGGTGTTGGGTTGGTGATGGTGTCGGGTTGGTGATGGCGTTGGTGACTACGGTGGAGGGGAGTCGGGAGAAGGAGAGTCGGAAGAAGGGGAAGGTTATGATGATGGTGACGGTGACGGTGACAGTGAAGATGCTGTTGAACGGAGATGGCAGAGGAGAAGTCTACTGGGTTGACGCCGACGGGGAGGGAGTAGGCGGAGGTGGTCGGTGGTGATGAGGGCTGGGTGTGATCGGGGAAGGAGGAGGCGGGTTGAGGAGAATAACTAGGGTTTTGGGTAGGGTTATTTTTAGGGTTGGAGAGTAAGAAAGTTATATATATATATAGGAGAGAGAGAAAGGGGGGTCCTCCTCGGGAATTAGGCCGGCTAGGGTTTCTTGGGGTGGGGAACATGTTCACATAAGGGAATATAGGGTGTAGATGGGCTAGGTTGGGTCTAGTTTTGGGTGAGGTTGGGTCCTCACACTAATTTAAGTAAAAAATAGTGTAAGTGGTGCTTTTTAATTAATTAAAATTATATGGAGTTAAAATTTGGTGGAACACAGTCGTTATGGACATAGCAGACTCAGAATAAAGTAATGTCATAATTTGGGTTGTATGAAACGGGTTTGAGGTTGTGTCTCCAATTTCAATTGGAACGGACAAATATGCAAGGTTGGGTTTATTGGGATTCAAAACTGGACGTTTGTAACGAATATTGTGCAGCTAAAATAAAGCACAATATAGAGTATTTATGAATTACCCAAATATTATAATAGAGGGCTGGCTTGTCTAGGAAAAGTGTATGAAACTTGTTTGAAGGTAAATGCTAGTGTAGTGCTCCAATTATCGAAGCAACGGTAAGATGCACTAAGTGATATAAATTGCATAATTAATCTAAAATACTGTGTTCTAATTCTAATTGTCTTCAAATTAACCAAAGTCTTTCTATCTAATCTAAATAGGCCTAAATTTGGTCGAGGGGGTTTACAATAATGATAAGGTGTCTCGATCATTTGATGATAAACATAAAGTTTGACGTTCTTATCTTGTGCGAGCGTAACTCTATGCTCATACATGTGTCACGTTCGAATTAGGATGATTATCCAGCGGGAGCGTTGGCGTGGTAATCTTATGTCCAACGAGGATGATCGAACTTGCGGGAGACCAGAGCGTGACAATTAAAGGATCATCTTGACTTGTGGTTCAACATGATAAGATAAATTTGGAAATACAGGTAAATCGGAAGTATTTCAATGATGAGTTAGTCTAGAACCTAGAGTAAGTCACGCTTAATGGTTACGTGAACGGATACATGAATCTTGTTGAACGAATTAGAGTTTATGATTGAGATCGGTAATTGAAAACTGAATCGTGACTTGGTGGTCTAGACTTATAATGGATATATAGATTCTATCAAAACATGTTTGAGGAGATAGATTATACAAATTGCTAGGCTTGTCATGCAGTATAGATATATCATGGATTTGACTGAATAAACTCAAAATATGTACAAACGAACGTGTTAGTGTGAGTAGGATGATATGTGCTCGATGTTTAAAAATCTGAGTGAAATAAGCTTGTGTAGAATATCCCGTGCAAATGAACAATGGTTTGACCTTAGGAATTGGGGCGAGCTGTCACGACCCGCACCCGGTTATTCGAGCACGAGTGCGTGGGCACGTCCAGCCTACGCCGTAGTGTCGGCGGTAGTACGCTGTCTAGGTCATTTCTGGGGTCAATAAGTATCTATCTCATCCACAATAATGAACATGTAAGAATAATCACAGGAAATAGGAATGCTAAGATTTTATAATATTTAATCTGTGACAACCAAATCCACAGTTAATACAAGCCAGAAGATAAATCGGGGACAAACCCGAGTATATGCTGAAAGAAAATAAATAAGCAGCTACTGCTAACTACTCTGCAGAAGTAGCCTCCTGGGTGGGAACTGGCTCCTCATATGGGTCACCTGCTAACTCATAGTGGCCACAATAGGTGGGGGCATAGTTCTCATCATCGCCTAAAACAACGGATCCAGTCAGAAAAGGAGCAAAGTACACAATGCACAACAAGATTAAACTAAATATTTATGACAATTAAATTGAGTATTATTTTGAGAAAATTTGCATAAAAGAAACATCCATCTCAGAGTTAATGCTATAAACAGGAATATGAGAAAACAGGGATAAATAAGACAGGAAATGAAACTACAACAGTCAGCAAGAACTATACAAGACCAGAAGCTATCTGTGTGAACTTGTGTTTATTTTAGAATACATAGTTGGCATGTAGGGGTTTATAAGGCTAATCCGGCCGTCATAGATGGCTATTAAACAATGAATAATCGAGATTCGGCTGAGGGTACAGTCGCGCACCAACAGCTATTAAACATGATAGGGGGAAAGGTAAACTACATGCCTTCTAGTATTCTCCCACCCGACATGAAAAGCAAGACATGAAATACAGTATCCAAGACATGAAATCCAGTATTCTAACACTACGTGTAATCATCAAGGGTACTAGTAGAGCAGGAAATTAATTATCATAATATAAAGATTTAAACTTGAAGTGCAGGTACTTGCCTGTTGTTTGGATCCGATTAATTGTACTTCGGGGAAATATTCCAGAGATGAGTCCAAATGCTGAAATAGACATTACCATCATGCTCAGAAGATGTCAAATAGCTAGAAATGCCTATCCTTGGGTCCAATTTGGAGACAAGGGCAAAAACGGCAGTTTCGGGTCAAAACGGGGTCCGTCGGTGGGCCCGCTTTGCACCGAAAAATGCGTCCGGGTCAACGGTCTCCAAATTCACCAAACTTAGTGTCAACAGGTTAGGAACGCTGATACGAACCCAACGGAACTTCCAGATTTGGATTCCGATGAGCCGATCACAAAATCGCACGTCGAACAGGGCCTGTGGGGCCCACGACACGCGATTTCGTCAACGTTCTTAGAATCGAACCAAACTTGACCCACAGGACCAGCGTATCGCTACGAGTCCAATAGCGTAAGTTTCGTCTCGATCTGACGAGTGTACAAGAAGTTAGGGCGAATTGCAGAAAAGTCGGATACGGGGCGGTGTCCGCGGATACGCGTTGATCCCGGTGTGCACGCACACCCGAATCGACTTATGCAAAATTCCACACGTCCGTATCAACGCTGCGCACGTATCTGTGAAGACCGCGCGCGACCAAGTCGTCCCGTTTGGCGGGGCGTACTCGGTTCCGGGGTGAAACAGGGTCTGGTTTTTCCTGTTTTGGGATCGCGGTGTGCGATCACCACAGGACGCGATGTCCCGAACGGTTTGTCCGGACACCGAGAGGGTCATACAGGCTTCACAACGCAATTTACGGAATTGGAAACGGATATGCAGGGTGCAAGATACGAGTACCTGAACGAGGCTCGAGAAACAGGGGATTTTCGTGTCCGTGTCGTGTCCGACACGACCCGAAGAAATTAGGAATTAGGGTTTCTGATTTGGGGGTTTCCGGCGGCGGTCCGGCCGGCGGAGGGCTGAGCGGCGCTGCTGGGGAGGCCGACCGGGCTAGGCGGAGCTGTGCTGGTGGTCGGCGGCGCGTGGGGAGGACCGGCAGCGACTGCCGGAGGTGGCCGCTGCTGCTGCTGCTGCTGGATTCGAGGTGGAGGCCGGAGCCGGTGGTGGGAGGGGGAGCCGGTGGTGGCTCAGGTGGTGGCTGGGCGAGGCGACGCTGCTCGAGGCGACGGCGGCAGCTTACGGCGGAGCGGGGCGGCGGCGTTAGGTTCAGGCGGAGAGGGATGCCGGAGTCGAGGGGGGGTCTGGGTTTTATATAGGGGAGAGGGGCCGGCCAAGGCGGGGGCGAGGGGGTCGTGGCCGCGGAGGGCGGGGCGAGCAGGGTGGAGCGGCGGGCGGCGCGGCCGGCGGGAGCGGAGCGGGGGAGCGGGTCAGGCGGGGAGAGGGGCTGGGGAGACCGGGTCAGGGGTGTGGGCGGGTCCGGGTCGGGTCTGGCGGATCCGACCCGACCCGCTAGGGCGGGTACTGGGCCGGGTTGGGGCTGGGCCCGGTGGGCCGGGCCCAGTGGGCTGGGTTTAAAATATATTAATAATAATAATAATAATAATAATAATAATACAATTAATAAATAATTAAATAATTAAATAATTAAATAATTAAATAAATAGTTTTAGGTGTTTTAAAAATAGGTCCGGGGTCCAATAAATTCCAGAAAAATTATCCTAAGTCCAGTTTTCCATTTTACACCCAGAAATATTATTTTCATGATATTTTAATATTATTTATTAACAAATAAAAATCATTTAATAATTAAAAACCCTGATTTTAATTACAGAAAATTCCAGAAAATTGCGAAAAATCTAATTTTATTTTTTTTGAAAAATCAAGGGCTTACAATCTACCCAACTTATGAAAATTTCGTCCTCGAAATTTAAAATTAAGCCATACCCTGTTACTCCTTCATGTACATAGGGCAAGTCGATCGCCATCTCTTGCGATAATTAAAAGCCTAATCATATCCACTGCAATCACTTCAAAGTTTAAGACGACTACTTATTCCAATCAAAATTCAACCTATGGTTATTACTTCTTACTTCCTCAAATTACCCACAGGCAGATTTTAGACTAAGTCCATATAGCATTTTCAAGATTTGCACATGACTTTGCCTCTAATTATCATAAATTCCTCTAGAAGTGATTCGAGTCCAACAGTATTCCTATTCACAATTGTATGCTTCAACTCTTTAAATTCCATTCACATTCTCAATATTCTAACTAGGTAGTCCAACCCTCAAATTTTTAATTCTTAAATCAAATCCTCAAATTAAAAAATAATTTAAATGTAGTTCACCGATGTTCAAGTCTGAAATTCTATAATTCTATCCTCTAAATTCAAATTGATGATTTTACTTTCATTATTCAAAATTTAAATCATGTATCCAAGATACAACTTACTGGGTTCTTGATATCAATTCATTAATCATTTTAGTCACTTCTCTAAATTTTCAAAATTATAATGGCTTGCTTCTTCCAATCTAACCTTACTCGGTCACGATCCAAAGGACATTCCTCTCGAGTTGACAAATGCATTGCTACCCAACTTAGAGTTTACCCATTCATCACAAAAGACTATATACCTTAAGAAAATATTCCTTAATATGTTTACCTACGTCATTCAATCCTCGAACTTCAACGCCGATCATGTCACATATGATATGTCCTCAATTACGAAAGTTTAATCCTCAAGTATGTGATCGGCCTATGTGGCATATCTAGTACTATCTATGTACTAACTTATACCAGGTACGAGGTTTCGTCTTTCCGAAATAAGGGAAGACGAAGATCAATAATAAAGAGTTCAAGGGTGGGGTGATAGAAAAGAAATATCGGGGTCAAGGCATTTTAAAGTATTCAAGTGGGAATTGTCAAGCGATTGTGGATTGAATCCTATCTCGGTAATTCCTATTCACATGCTCGTATTAATACAGTTATGTAATCGATACGATATGCTCGGAAATATCTAGGGGCAAGTATACTAGTCAACTGTATCTCAATCCACGTAAAGTAGTGCGAAGGGCGAATCAAAATGCACTAAGGTTGATCAGACCGTAATACACTGATTCTGAAAAGACGATTGTATATTAGTGTGTCGACCCACTAATACATATGTCATGAACAAGCTTGATAAAAAGGATAAGCTTGCAAAACTAGGCTATACTAGCAGCATAAGTCAAGGTGCAACGAATATAATTACGCTAGATGATGCTGAAAGGAGGTACAAATTATTTAAGTTCTCAAAACAACACTCAATAAGCACAATGTCAAAGACTCTACAATCAAATATAAAGCATACCAGGTTATTAGCAAGTTTAAAGTTACTAGGTTGGGCTGAGGTCACGAACCAGTAGGCACAAGCTAAAACAATACTAGAAAACGGCAGCTAAAAATCACTTACGCGAATTAGTTACTCTAAGAGTCTGCACGTTCTCCATGGTCATCGCGTAAGCTTGTCCGTGTTCTGGAGGTGGTGCCCTCTGCTGCGCTGCTGGGGCCTGGCCTGAACTGGAACTTTTGTGCAGTTGTGCGTCTTTGAGCAGCAGGACAGTCCTTCATTTGATGTGCTGCTGATCCACAATATAGACAGGCACCTAGCCTCTTTCTACAATCCTGCCAAATGTGACCTTGTTTTCGACAATAGCCACAAGTGGGAGCTTGTTGGTTCTGTCCTTGAGTTGGATTCATCTGTGGTCGCTTTGCAGCTTTTTCCTGTTGTGCTTGGTCTGGTGCTGACGCATACGGCCACTTCCGGCTGGACTCAATCCTTGTGGTGCACTCCACAGGCCGCGCTGCAGTAAGAACGTCCTCGTCGAAGGTAATTGCATTTGAACTGCTTGGCTTCCGTGACTCCGAGCTAATTCTGTCGATGAAGTTCTCCGCTTGATTTTGCTGAGTTTCTTGTTGAACCTTCTGATAGGCTTGCATCATTATGTAGAATATGCGGAACATCTGATGTTCGTCCAAAGGCGGTCCCAGTGGGAAGGAAGGCATCGGTGGAATAGGCTGCGTCGAGGGTGGAACGCCATCTTGATGGATTATTGAGGCAGGCTGACTTGCTTGACTACCTTTTGATGATTGGCCTTCACCGACTGGTATCACATCGTTTTCTTGGGTAACCACAACGGTTTGTGGTGTTTCTGCATGAGCCTCGTTGCTGGCTTGTGGGTCTATTTCCCTGTATCCAAAATAACCAATAAGAGGTGCACAGGAATCAAGACAAGATGCAAGTTCATATTAGTTCGAATACAATACAGATATCAAAAATGATTCAAGCAAGTGGATGAGATCCTATAACTTATCCTAGCTTTATTGCAGGCCTGTTCGGTCCCTGAGTTGAAACCGAAAAATTTAGTCGTTGACCTGCATGGGCCACCACAAAAACGTGTCACGACCCGCACCCGGTTATTCGAGCACGAGTGCGTGGGCACGTACAGCCTACGCCGCAGTGTCGGCGATAGTACGCTGTCTAGGTCATTTCTGGGGTCAATAAGTATCTATCTCATCCACAATAATGAACATGTAAGAATAATCACAGGAAATAGGAATGCTAAGATTTCATAATATTTAATCTGTGACAACCAAATCCACAGTTAATACAAGCCAGAAGATAAATCGGGGACAAACCCGAGTATATGCTGAAAGGAAATAAATAAGCAGCTACTGCTAACTACTCTGCAGAAGTAGCCTCCTGGGTGGGAACTGGCTCCTCATATGGGTCACCTGCTAACTCATAGTGGCCACAATAGGTGGGGGCATAGTTCTCATCATCGCCTAAAACAACGGATCCAGTCAGGAAAGGAGCAAAGTACACAATGCACAACAAGATTAAACTAAATATTTATGACAATTAAATTGAGTATCATTTTGAGAAAATTTGCATAAAAGAAACATCCATCTCAGAGTTAATGCTATAAACAGGAATATGAGAAAACAGGGATAAATAAGACAGAAAATGAAACTACAACAGTCAGCAAGAACTATACAAGACCAGAAGCTATCTGTGTGAACTTGTGTTTATTTTAGAATACATAGTTGGCATGTAGGGGTTTATAAAGCTAATCTGGCCGTCATAGACGGCTATTAAACAATGAATAATCGAGATCCGGCTGAGGGTACAGTCGCGCACCAACAGCTATTAAACATGATAAAGGGAAAGGTAAACTACATGCCTTCTAGTATTCTCCCACCCGACATGAAAAGCAAGACATGAAATACAGTATCCAAGACATGAAATCCAGTATTCTAACACTACGTGTAATCATCAAGGGTACTAGTAGAGCAGGGAATTAATTATCATAATATAAAGATTTAAACTTGAAGTGTAGGTACTTGCCTGTTGTTTGGATCCGATTAATTGTACTTGGGGAAAATATTCCAGAGATGAGTCCAAATGCTGAAATAGACATTACCATCATGCTCAGAAGATGTCAAATAGCTAGAAATGCCTGTCCTTGGGTCCAATTTGGAGACAAGGACAAAAACGGCAGTTTCGGGTCAAAACGGGGTCCGTCGGTGGGCCCGCTTTGCACCGAAAAACGCATCCGGGTCAACGGTCTCCAAATTCACCAAACTTAGTGTCGACAGGTTAGGAACGCTGATACGAACCCAACGGAACTTCCAGATTTGGATTCCGATGAGCCGATCACAAAATCGCCCGTCGAGCGGGGCATGTGGGGCCCAAGACACGCGATTTCGTCAACGTTCTCAGAATCGAACCAAACTTGACCCACAGGACCAGCGTATCGCTACGAGTCCAATGGCGTAAGTTTCATCTCGATCTGACGAGTATACAAGAAGTTAGGGCGAATTGCAGAAAAGTCAGATACGGGGCGGTGTCCGCGGATACGCGTTGATCCCGGTGTGCACGCACACCCGAATCGACTTCTGTGAAATCCCACACGTCCGTATCAACGCTGCGCACGTATCTGTGAAGACCGCGCGCGACCAAGTCATCCCGTTTGGCGGGGCGTACTCGGTTCCGGGGTAAAACAGGGTCTGGTTTTTCCTGTTTTTGGATCGCGGTGTGCGATCACCACATGACGCGATGCCCCGAACGGTTTGTCCGGACACCGAGAGGATCATACAGGCTTCACAACGCAATTTACGGAATTGGAAACGGAGATGCAGGGTGGAAGATACGAGTACCTGAACGAGGCTCGAGAAACAGGGGATTTTCGTGTCCGTGTCGTGTCCGACACGACCCGAAGAAATTAGGAATTAGGGTTTCTGATTTGGGGGTTTCCGGCGGCGGTCCGGCGGAGGGCTGAGCGGCGCTGCTGGGGAGCCCGACCGGGCTGGACGGAGCTGTGCTGGTGGTCGGCGGCGCGCGGGGAGGACCGGCAGCGGCTGCCGGAGGTGGCCGCTGCTGCTGCTGCTGGATTCGAGGTGGAGGCCGGAGCCGGTGGTGGGAGGGGGAGCCGGTGGTGGCTCAGGTGGTGGCTGGGCGAGGCGACGCTGCTCGAGGCGACGACGGCAGCTTACGGCGGAGCGGGGCGGCGGCGTTAGGTTCAGGCGGAGAGGGATGCCGGAGTGGGTCTGGGTTTTATATAGGGGAGAGGGGCCGGCCAAGGCGGGGGCGAGGGGGTCGTGGCCGCGGAGGGCGGGGCGAGCCGGGTGGAGCGGCGGGCGGCGCGGCCGGCGGGAGCGGAGCGGGGGAGCGGGTCAGGCGGGGAGAGGGGCTGGAGAGACCGGGTCAGGGGTGTGGGCGGGTCCGGGTCGGGTCTGGCGGATCCGACCCGACCCGCTAGGGCGGTACTGGGCCGGGCCCAGTGGGCTGGGTTTAATAATAATAATAATAATAATAATAATAATAATACAATTAATAAATAAATAAATAATTAAATAATTAAATAAATAGTTTTAGGTGTTTTAAAAATAGGTCCGGGGTCCAATAAATTCCAGAAAAATTACCCTAAGTCCAGTTTTCCATTTTACACCCAGAAATATTATTTTCATGATATTTTAATATTATTTATTAACAAATAAAAATCATTTAATAATTAAAAACTCTGATTTTAATTACAGAAAATTCTAGAAAATTGCGAAAAATCTAATTTTAATATTTTTTGAAAAATCAAGGGCTTACACGAGCATCGTTTGACGAATTTCCACGATGAATCATGTTCTTGAATTTGTACCGATGACCTTGTGAGCTGACCTAGTAATTAGGAAGATGACCCTATGCCGAGTGAAAGAACTTTGGTAACCGACTTTAGAGTATTACTTGAGCAAGTCATAGAACTGGGGAAGCAAGACTTAGTGTTAGACTGGAAACGGTAAGTGTGTGCTATGTTTGACACAAAATAAAATATATGATAGGACATGGACGCTAGTCGATTGATCGGATAGATCGTGCTTAACGGTAGTGCAATGCTTGGTTTGAGTGAGATTGGAAATGACTTGGATTTTATTGACCCCGTTGGAAGTATCATTGTGATTCATAAGACGAGAAAACTTAAGATTTTCGCAAGTAGCTTGTCCGCCTTCGCTATCGATGAGTTTGGTTGAATGTATATGTTTAAGGGATGCCTTGAACGTGTGAACGATCCAAGACTCGGTGATATGTTGAACTCGAGTGCAAAGACTTCGCTATTGCTAAGTTGGTTGACATGAATATATTTGAGGGACGCTTTAAATATGTGCACGATCTAGACTCGCAATATGCTGATCTCGAATACTAGTGCAAGTGAATGTTAGATCCGCATGGACGAGTGTAAATATTTTGATAAGTTTACCTCAGCCTTAGATCATCATTCAAGATGGATTATAACATATCCCGCGTTAAGCGATATATGTTCCACGTTAAGGCACAGTAGAGACCAAGTCAGAGCTTGGATTGAATGATAGAGTCATTCAATGAGACAGACCCAGCATACATGCGACATGGTATAAGAAACAAGTAAGAAATTTGTGTTCGAACAGATCTAGTGGTACAGATTGCTATGCTTAAGATAGATTCGATAGTTTGCGATAGAACAGTTTGCGCTCAGAAAGTCTTGAGGACGAAACTTTTTCTGAGTGGTGTATAATGTAACGACACATTCCGTTCAAACGGATAGCCGATTCAAACGGCGCAAGTGCAACGGCCAAACCCGCTTTACTCAGCGAGAAGACTTGCTAAGGCAAATAATTCCAGACTTGGCCCTTCAGGAGTTTAGACTTAAAGTTTCAAAGGCTCGCTTGGAGTATCGCTAGACCGAGGCAAATCATCACTAAGATGGGTGACTACGATAAACTTGTCTTTGCTTAGCCAGCACACTTAAAATATTGACAATACATGCTAGTCGCTAGGACGATACATGCTAGTAGCTAGGTGACTCATGTTCATATAGATAAGTCATCCTCGCTTAGCAGTAATTCGCGTGCGAGACACTACATCGCATTCTGGAACACCTAGACAGATATGAGTATAACACACTTCTACATAATCGAACACTTGAACATCTTTTGCAATACTTCTAGATAATCTGTGTAACTAATTCACCTGAAACAGAACCCCGACCGTGACACTTGTGTTTGCTTATGCATTTTCTTTCGATTTTATTTTATATACTCGTGCTTGGTTTAACTTGGTTGCCTTGGACATGAAAGAAAGAATGGTAAGTTGGTAAGTCTCATCGTGTTACTCTTATATCGCATGACGCACTGCCACACGAGTTAGGCTATTCATTATGCCATA
The DNA here is from genome assembly GCA_036927795.1 of Iris macrosiphon. Lineage (NCBI taxonomy): Eukaryota > Viridiplantae > Streptophyta > Magnoliopsida > Asparagales > Iridaceae > Iris > Iris macrosiphon. The sequence goes on from JAYESA010000014.1 coordinate 143,027,458, forward strand.
AAACTGATTCTAAGGCAAGACTAGAAAGATAACTTAATAGATGGTGCACGAAACCTATATAACGTGTTTGGATTTGTCGAGCAGGCGAGAAGCCTCCCCACTAGTGTATTCATTTACTGATAACCTACCAAATTGCTTGCAGGGTGCGGGAGAACCTCGTTCGGTGCAAAAATCCCCTTCGTGCGTGCTAAGGCGTGGAGTTCGCCCTGGAGCCTTGGAGCGTTGCGCCCGAAAATGAAGCATATATACAAGACATAATATTGGAACATCGCCTATTTATCATTCCATAAATGTAGCCACTTGGTACGCTTTTATTGTTTCGAGAGAGTGGACATGATCGTCTTGTAATCTCGGCCTAGTGCTGCTTGTAATACTTGGTTGCATGCGCTCAGACCACATGGCCGCATAAGTTCAGGCCGCATGGTCGCGTAAGCTCAGACCGCATGGCCACATGGGTTTCATGAGTCAAGGCCGCATAAGTTCACTTGAAACATATGGGTCTCGACTGCATGGAACTCTCGGCCGCATGAAACTTTGTCTTCTTCGGACAGCAAGTTTAGCCATGACGAGAACTCCAAAAGCCAAAAAATTATTTTATTCATAAAAATTTTATTTTAACTCCGAATTGAGTGAACCAAAGGCCAAAATGCTCGAAATAAAGTGCTCCATCCATCCCAAGAACTATTTTTTGAAAATACTATGTTTTAGTATATCAAAACCACCAAAAATCAGAAAACCCTTAAAAACCCTAAACTTAGAATATAGATCTACTCAAATTCATCTATTAAAATCAAAAAATTCAAACTCCAAGTACTAAAAGTGTTTAGAATTATCATAAGAACATAATATACTAATAAAATGCAAGAAAAAGCAAGAATTGAAAATCAAAAGATTTTTCCATGTAGTTCAAGGTGTACTTCCCTAAATGAAGGAAAAAGAGAAAATTGAGAGAATAAGGAAGAGAGAGAAAGATGTTGGATTTTATAGTTAGGGTTTGAGGTTTAGACCATGGGTTCATTTCATGAATGAACCAATCCAATAATTAAACCATGAGTCTAATTGAACCAAAGAATGAGTCTAGTCTCCATGACATGCCACCTAATTACTATGCAAGCAACAAATGATATAAGCAGAAAAACTAATATATTCCAAATACGTATATCGGGAACGGGGAGTAACAAGGAGCATGCGGCCTGGAGCCATATACGGCCTGGGATAGTATGCGGCCTGGGGTAGCATGAGGCCGACAGTCCATGCGACAACCGTCTCATGCGCCAAGTTGTGCATACGGCTTAGATATTTTACTTGGAATGTTTCTTTGTTCTGAGTGGTTGGTCTTGACAATTACTTTTGATTGATCCTAAGAAAGAATGGACCTAGTAACCTGACATTGTGCTAGACATGACCATGTGCTAGAATTGACTATGTCATAAGCGACTAACCAGCTATGTGCATAGCATGAGCTATGTGTCCCAATGTGATAAGGCTCATACGACCAACTGTATGTTTGGTAATTCGACCCAATTTCTTGTATCCGTGTCGATACAATTTTGATGTGCTACGTGTACATGTGTTATAAATGTGCACTGAGGTGCGACATAACTTGCTACATGCTATCAGATTACATGTTTCGGATTGTGCATCGAGAATGCCTCATATACTACGGAATATATGATATTATTATATTAATTTTTCAGCACGGGCATAGTATGAAGGTAAAATACCAAAGCGTGGCTAGGACGATTGATTGTTGCATCACGCTCGGGAGAATCCAGTTTGAGCTATCAAGTAACAAAGTAAATTTGTATCTAGCATGGACCGTACTACGGTATGACATATAGGAGCATTGATCATGTTACCACGTCATGGGATTCCTAACATAACCATAGGGTTAACTTAGGCAACTTAAATTGTAGAGCATTGGGAGGGATAAAATACCGAGATCGTGCACATTAGCCACCTCAGACAACTGTCATGACGTGCAAGGCTTACCCTCATGGATATTGGTCACATCCGCACTAGTGGACGGCAATATCCGAATACTTATGTTGTACAATGTGTTCTATGTGATCTAGCACGGTAGTCTTACGAGGGACTAGTGTATAATATACAAGTGCTATGTGATTTCTATGGCTCGGTTAGCCCTGCTAAACAGCTCACGATCTGAAAGGCACGAGTGGGTTTAGACTCCAAATAGAACCTAGCCATAGAACTCGGTGTGATTTCTATGGCTCGATTTTCCATTGTGATTTCTATGGCTCGGTTCTAGAGGATCCAGCTTACTTTCCCCTTCTTGATGGCACGCACCAGGCAGATGGTCGCTGAAAGGCACGAATGGGTTTTTTCTTCCCTGCTTGTTAATCATATATTTACTCTTTTGGGAGCGTTTATCCACCGATACCTGTTAGCCGGCAAGTCTGAATATTTAGTTTCCTTTATATATTGTAATTAATCATATTGTAGCTGATAATGGTCATGTACTTTTGCTACTCTACCAGCTTTTTATTTTGCACAGCTGGTTTCCAGAATGTTGTGGTAGGGCATTTGGGACGCCTTACTTTCTTGTCATATATGTTCTATGTTTACTGTTCTTATTTGACTGATTGAGAATTAGATGTTTGTGTGGCCCTAAATGACTTTCTTGTAGTATGAACCCCCTTGTCTAGTTACAACCGTGATCGCCATACGCCGTATAGTACCTTGTACGGGGTAGCTGGCCATGTTCGTCTTCGTATTATAGTATTGGGGCATGACGGGTGGCGACCAAGGGTAGCGTGACCTGGGGTAGAGTCTCTAGGGTTAGGGTTAGGGTTTGGGCATGGGGTTTATGTGTATATATATATATAGAGAGAGAGAGGGGAGATCGGGTAGGTCCGCGCGGGTCGGGTATGAAGGGAGTTGAGGGAGGGGGGTCGGGTGGAGGTTTTAGAATTGTTGTTGTTGTTTGTTGTTGTAGTAGCATTTGTTGTCTTTTTTCTTTTTTCTTCTTTTATTTCTTTTTTTAGCTAACATGTGTCGATTGGCTAAACACCCCAGTACATATTTGTCGGCTAACAGGTGCTGGTTGGCTAAACGCTCAAAAGAATATAGTTCACAAAAGACGACCAGCGAATAAAGAAATCCACTCGTGTCCCTCAGCAGTCATCCTTCGAGTGCGTGCCATCAACGAGGGAGAAGTAAGCTTGATTCTCAGGTGCTTGCTCTAAACCTGGTCATGCAAAATCAGTGGGGTCAGACCCCAAATAGCAAGTATCACAAAGGAAACACATAATAAAAAAATAAAACCAGTTCTATAGCATGATATGCGTAAGCCAAAAATTAATGGCATATGTCCTATCCATGACATCATACGACACCCCTTCACAAAAAAGGACAGGAAGTGCCTTATCACATCAAGATAGAATACGTTCTTTGATTATGGTCAAGCTAAAATAACTCTGCGTCGTAGTTTCAGTCCACAACCTATCGTAACACAACAGTGCAATCCAACAATCAAACAAGGACATGAATTGAACCATCATGCTACAATAGTCTATGTTCCTAATTCCACTTAACAGAAGGCACAATACACAATCAGAGATATTACATAGGAAAAATAATCTAGCTTAAGTCCATGGATTATCGTAACATAACGACGTAATCCAATAACCAAACAATGACATGGGTTGAATCATCATGCCACGATAACCCACTTTACTGGCTAGGCATGCATTACAAGCACTTTAAACGGCCAATCATGTAATACGGCTTGATATGTAATCTCTGGGTTATCCCAGAAATACAATATATAAGTATCCTCAGATCGTGCCCAAATCGAGCAGGGCTGGCTGAACCAATGATATAGGAGCAAGAATATATGTATAAGATGCACCAGTCCCTTGTAAGGGCACTGAGCTAATTAACGATTAGTAACAGTTCCAGGCTTTTTATAGAAAAGATACTGGCTCGGTCTTATAATTAGATTAGATACTGCACTCCACTAGTGCAGATGATATACATTATCCGAGGTGGCCAGTCTTTACTCCCAGATAATTTAGGGTGGCTCGACATGCACGATCTCGAGATATCGCTCCCTCCCAAAGCTCTACAAATTAAGTTGCCTAGTTAACCCTAGGTTAATAGAATCTCATGACGTAGTCACATGAACATTCTTCTTAGATGTCGTACTTTAAGTACGGATACTCTTGATACGAACCCATATTATTACTCACAAGTTAAATATGGATTCACCCAAGTGTGATGCAACAATCAATACTATCTAGCCACGACTAAAGTCATTATCCAACTACCAGATCCGTGCAAGAAAATATTTGCATATATTACGTAGCATAAGTATGTGACATGACGGCTCACTATATATATCAAATAGCATTCTCGGTGCGATCAAGTGTATCAGCACAGATACAATAGTCAGGGCAGGAACAAGTTCTAGTATCAAGGTTATGGACAAGTTCATGGATAATTTATCTAGTAGCAAGTCATTCAGGACATGACATGACAGTTAAGCACTGGTCACATTAATTGTCACTTTATTATATCGATATATGAGAATAAGATTAATGCGAGAACTCCTCGAGATCAGATCCACAATTCTTAAACCAAATAAGGATAGGGATTGCATACCTTCCCCCGAGTTGAACTACACCCCTTATTATATCCAACGTATAATAATGTGATCAAGGAAAATTAGCAAGTGCATATAAGACCACATCTAAAGGGCTCATGTCAGGTATTTAGTCAATTTAGCACATAGTCACATCTGGGTCATTAGGTCCATATATATATATATATATATATATATATATATATATATATATATATATATATATATATATATAAGACCACAATTCAAGTCATTTCTAAGTTCAACACATAGCATCACAATCATTCAATCAAACGAAAATATTAAACCAAGCAAGTGTTCAACGTTTGCATGAAACAGTAGGCGCATAGCCAGGGTGCCGAATGCAGTCGAGGTCGCATAAAGTCGAGGCCACATGCAGTCGAGGCAAAGTTCACTCTTCGGGACGAGTGCCGAAGTGATGGACTATAAATGCAAGTCAAAAAAGTGACATAAAGTGATAGATGTGACCGATGTAACGTGCAATAAAATGAGTAAGAAGAACAAGACAAAATCATGAAAAGATGAGCCAAGGCGGTGCTGAGTTATGCGTTCAAAGAAAGAGAAACGCATAGCTCGAGGCTATATACACACTTGGTCGTATAAAATCTTTTGGACTTAGTAAAATTTCTTCGACTTAGTGAGACTTCATTCGTCAAGTTTCATGCTTTTGGCCAATGGGTGCATGTGCAAATTCTGTCATGCGTCCAACAGGTTGGCCGAATACCGACTTGGAGTGAGGAGTCCAGGCCGCATGCCAAGCATGTCGCATAGAGCTCCTTCGTCCCAGAACAACAGTTTTCGGCCATGGAAGCTCCGAAAATTTAAGTTTTGTTTCTTCCATGGAAACCTCAAACGAAGTCCAAATCCAACAAAGTAAAGTTCTAAAGTACTCAAAATCAAATGCTCATCAACATAGAACAACAAGTTTCTGAAAACAACAAGTTCTTAGAGATCAAAATCCAAGAAAACTCAAGAACACAAAATGCTCTAAACTTAAAATGTAGATATACACTAATCCATCCACCAAATCCGAAAATATCAAGTTCTAAATATAAGGAGAATCACATAACAAACATAATGTACTCATAAAATAAAAAAATTTCCATTTTCATGCAAGGTGTACTTGTCTATGGAGGGAGAGAGAAAACCTAAGAGATCGAAAAGAAAATAATGAGAAGAGCGTGTGTGTGTTTTGTTTTATATAGGGAGGGTTTGAGTTCATTTGACCAATGGTTCAAGTCATGACCAAGCCATGATCTCAAAATAAACCAAGAACCAAACTCTACCAGAAAATAGCCTGGCCTCCAACCAACCTAACAACCATGACAGCAAGAAACAATACGTTCTAAGTACGTATATCGAAAACGGGGAGTGACAGTCACCGTTGAGCGAGGTGACTCAACATGTTTCATGCATTACTTACGCGATTCAAGAATAACATGCTTAGTTACCGATGCGATCGAGTATAACATGTTTAGTTACCAATGTGATCGAGTATAACATGTTTAGCTGTTTAAGTGATTCAATGCATACATGCATACATGTTACGTAACTTCAATGTTTACATGCGTACGTGATTTACTGCTTTCGATACATGCCCTAAACATAAATTGTAATCCATCTAAGTTATATTAGCAAGACCACCATATAAAATTGTATGCTTCACATGATTACTTAGTGTCGGTTTAGGCGAGTGAGTTAACTCTCTCACCAGTACAAGATGTACCAAAGGTGTTGGAAGGATTATCAACATGCAGGTGTTCGACCGGGATTCGTGCTTGGATATACGAAGACATGATGGATGGAACGGTGGGATCCTTTGTGAGCAAGAGAGATCAAAGAAAGTTGTAAGCCAACTTGACATATTTAATGGAGCTATTCAAAATCTTTGTAACCGCTATAATTATCAATAAAGAGCTTCGCATAATCTGTATGTTTTCATTTGTGACCCTATAATTCTTCCGCTGTGACACGGTCGAACGATAATAATCATTATGTTTTATCTTCTTGCCTTGTATGAGTGCAATCTAGACTCGCACGACATCATGCATGGGGGACGATTATCGACTCTGCGGAGTCGAAACGTGACAACCGGTAAACCGCTGCTGTTATTTTGGCTCAATTTGAGTCTGGTTTAGTCATTGATCCTCCGTCGTCTTCTCTGCAACTCCAGATGACGTTTCACGACGTCCAGATAGGATTGTAACCATTCACATGAACGCGGACGGTGAGGTCCTTCCAGATGTCCATAGTCTCAGAAGATTGGATTGTAACCATTCACATGAACTTAACGCGGACAATGACCATCCATCAGAACAAAATTATTTCTCATGATGGTGGATATAGATTAATAATACAAAGTTACCAAACAAAGAAAAAAAATAATGGTCGGGAGAAGCCGCGTTAAGTTACAAAGAAAAAAAAGTCCGACGAGAAGTCGCATATTCTTCCGCAGATGACTTGATAAGCACTTCAGAAAAGTACTCCTCTCTTTCTCTTGAAATTTGATGGATTGGTATTCAAACCTTTAGAAAACAAGTTTTGAATCGTTTGGCCTTCAGTGAAAGAAGCTTCTATTTCTCTATTTCTTGTACTAATTGTCCCTTCGTATTGGTTCGGGACTTTTAAACTAGAGAAAAATCTCCAGTAGTGCAGAGATTTGCGTTAAAAATTTGTAATTATTGTTGGTTTATAAGAAATTAAAAATAAACGTTGAACTCCACAAGTCCCTGAAAATTCAGGAATCAGCCCATGTGATTGACTAAAAACAAAATATTACAACAAAAAGATAAATTAACACTTAACACCCTTGAAAAAAAAAATTACGACCAAGTAACTGAAAAATTATTCAGCGGATCGGTCTCACCACGTGACGGTGGTAAAATATTGCTTTCCTCCAATAACAATACGAGTCCACTTTTGTTCATCCACCAAAACTAGATGAGATGTTCCTTTTTTGTTCATCCACCAAAACTAGGTGGGATGTTCACCCTCCCAATAAAAAATTAACATGTGGCATTTTTATCCCACATAAACCACTTGGTAAAAAGGACATATATGTTGTTCCACATATTCTGTTCCGACTCTATTACATGTGTGCCCCTCTTTTGTTTTATACCGACTAGGACCCATATGTAATAGGGTGGAAACAGAATATGTGACATAATATGTGGGACAACAAATCTGGTATGCTTGGTAAGTGATTTTGTTCATCCACCAAAGTGGTTTTGAGCTTTAAAATGCCACATGTCAATTTTTTATTAGGGGGGTGAACATCCCACCTAGTTTTGGTGGGTGAACAAAAATCTCTACGGAAATTCATGAGTTCTTAATTTTAACAATTCGGACATTAACAACTGTTGGATCACATATATTTCATCTTTTGATTGCGAAAATCACAAAAGACAAGAATTTAAATAAAAAAATTTGTACACATGTCATCACATGATTGCAAGTTATTATGATGAGTTCATATTTGAGTTTCAGTAGTGGAACTGTTTCAAATATCATATCATCATAACCAAACAATAAATTTATAACAGCACAAAAATTGTAATAAACATGCACATTATAATATTTCAGAAAATTGCTTTAGAAATCATGTGTCATTATTTAAATAAATCAAACAATTTATAACACTATTTACAATAACAAATACTACATGCAATAAATGTTGAACTTTATCTCAAATAAATAAATGTTGAACTTGAACATAAATGTAATTTCAATTGAGATCTCTTTGTAACCTCTCTTCAAGAAAGAATTGTCCTAGACTCCTTAGTAATTCTTCCACATTTCTCTCTTCCCTAACTTAATTATAACAAATTCTCTCTTCCCTAACTTAATTATAACAAGACATATTTAAACAAGTAATCTTAACTTATTCACAACTAATCGTCATTTATGTTGCATCGCTTCAAGGCATAATTGGTGTAGGTGATAAGGCTATATCCAATGAAAATTTATAAAATTGAGTTTCTATCCTACTTTACATTTAAGAAAAAAAATGTATACTAGTTTACAGAGTTTTTACATAAAAAAAAAAAACCAATTGTTGATACGCGACAAAAAATAAACAATTTAAAGAGTCAATTTAATGCTGGTTTGAAAGTAGGATCCAATATTAATTGTTATATGAAAGAAAAAAAAAAAACTATTGGGAGATTTTTTTTTTCTAAAAAAATTTCTATATAGAAATAAGGGAGATAGAAACTTCCATTTGGAGATGATGTAAATTTTTTGTTTTCTTTTATTTGAAAAATGTACGAAAATTTTGGAAGAAAAGAATTGAATAAATGAGAATGTAAAAGCAAATTTATTTTTTCTCTTTTTCTTTTTCCTAAAAATTAATTTTCTTTTATATCCAAACACAATGAATGACAAGAAGAAAATGTGGCCGGCAAGGATGTGTACTTTTCCCTATGAAGTATGAACGCATAAAATTATATAAAAAAAAGTTCCTTTGATATCCAAACACAATGAATGACTTTCCAGATTCAGGCCGAGGCCGGGGGCGGGGCAAGGATGTATATTTTTCCGAATGAAGTATGAACGCATAAAATTATATAGAGATGGCCCATGTTGTCGGAGACTTCGACTTCAATTGAAGTAAAATAAATAAACAATAATAAATAGAAAAGAATAGAATACTGAATTATGAGCCATGGACGACTTCTTGGAAGAAGGAAGGAATGGAAGATTCCTTTAGAAAAGCAAATCACAAATATAAAAAAACCATCTAATTCAGCCCACATATTTCCCATTCAGGGACCCCAACCAAACTTTAACATTTATATATATAGGTCACCCCAAGGCCTCAACCAAGAACAACAAGAAGAAGACTGCCTTACCAAATTTCACTCTCTTTCAATCCCTCTAATTCCATACCAAACCATACCATGGCTCTCTCCAGAGCCGAATCACAATCCGACGTCTCAATCCACTCAACCTTTGCATCGCGGTACGTCCGCACCGCTCTGCCGAGGTTAGTTACTACTCCCTAAAATGGACTATTTGATATTAGCTGCTCTTAGATTATGTATATTGATATTACATCATGTTAGATTGAAAGTTGACAATAATTTTTTGAAAGTGTCGTTAAAAGTTTATTAACGACACTTTCAAAATTTATTAACGACACTTTCAGATTTTTAACAAAACCGACACTTTCAAAACTCATTAGCGACACTTTCAGGTTTTTAATGACACTTTCAAGAATATTCTTAACTTTTAATATATCACGAGATAATATCAATATACCTAATCTAAGATGAGGTAATATCAAATAGCCCTACCTAAAATAGCTTTTTCTTAGGATGCTGAAAAATATGTGGAAAAAATAATTTTATTTTACTAATTTGTTTTTTTTTGAATTTTTTTAGGAAGAGCTTAATTTGGATGTTTGGTTGTGATTATTTTTTACGAAAAATAACTATTTTTTATGATATTTTTTTGTGGGTTTGACCAGTTTTATTTTCCATCATTTTAGGAAAAAAAAAAAAAAAAATGATAGATTTTAGGGGAAAAAAAAGAAAAAGAAAAAAAAAGAAAATGATAGTTTTTATGGATTTGACTAGTTTTATTTTCCATCATTTTCCATCGAACACAGCCTTACTCTTATTAGTAGTTATTGTAGTCAGTGTTGTCAGAAACAGACCGGACCGGACCAACGGTTGGATCGGGTCTGATCAGATCTTGCAAAAAAATATGTTCGGTCTAACTTGAACCGAATTTTTTTATTTATTAAAAACTTATTAAAAAGAATTTCAGAACCAAAATTTAACCAGTGATCCGTCCGAAGCGGTACACAATTGAATCGGCCGATTCTTGTTTAAAAAAAAAAAGAATAAATAGAGTGATGGTGATTTGGGTGATATAGGTTTCGGATGGCGGAGAAGTCGATACCGAAGGAGGCTGCGTACCAGATCATCACCGACGAGCTGATGCTGGACGGGAACCCGAGGCTGAACCTGGCCTCGTTCGTCACCACGTGGATGGAGCCGGAGTGCGACAAGCTCGTCATGGCCGCCATCAACAAGAACTACGTTGACATGGATGAGTATCCCGTCACCACTGAGCTCCAGGTTCTTTTCTTTTCTCAATTAATTAACTATAATGCGCCCTAATTTATCTTATCTCTACTACTATACTATAATGCGGGTTGGAAACTGCTGTTGAGATGTCTCGTATGTATATCAACTATTCTAATTTTTTTTAGGCTTAATTATAACTTGATACCTTCAACTATACAAAATATTTAAATTGACACTCTCAACTTTGACATATGCTAGTTTAGGAATAAACAAAATTTTGGATATCAAGTTAAAAATATTAGTTTTTATAGGATATTAAGTTAGTATCTATCAAAATTGATGGTGTCAATTTGAATATTTTGGATAGTTGAGAGTACGAAGTTGTAATTAAACATTTTTTTTAACTATAGTGTATATTCTCTTCTCATGTAGTTGGATTTTTTTTTTTAAAAAAACTAAAATCTTCTACTTACCTGAACATATAACAAATTCAAAAATATATTTAATATTTAAATTATATTTATAGTGTATATTCTCTTCTCATGTAGTTGGATTTAAAAAAAAAAAATTAAAATCTTCTACTTACCTGAACATATAACAAATTCAAAAATATATTTAATATTTAAACTAATTATATGACTATAAATACATATTCAAAATTTTAAAAATATATTTATAATAAATTATAATTAATATATATATATATATATATATATATATATATATATATATATATATATATATATATATATTCAAATAATATTTAAAATATTTTAATATAATTTAAATTTTTATTTAATTTTTTAATTTTTTAGTACTATAGATTTTAATATAATTATATGGCTGGGGTGGACTCAACCGAAATTTGCGGTAGCTAGTGGAGAAGGTCTGGCCAAGTAGTCATTGGCTGGCTGGACCTTTTCTTGAAATTGATGCCATTGATAATGACGGTAGGAGAAAGTCTTCCACTTTGTCCTGCTTGTTCCGGAACCGTCCAATTGAATTCCGGACCTTCACTTATGGAGGGCCGCTGCGTCACGCAGGGACCATGATCTCCTGGCGCCACAGTGATTGGGTCAGATTGGTCCGACACGAATTTAAGTCCAAAAAAATAGTCTATGTGTCAATTCGGCTCAGAATTTATCCGATCCAGTATATCGGAGCACGTCGGATCTCATATCTTGGTCAATAAGAGATCTAATTCGATCCAACCTGAAGCTAAATGTTGGTTAATTAATCGTCTAGATGTAGTGAAAAATACATTTTTTTTATATTGGTCAATAAATAATTTTTTTATATTGGTCAATTAATTACGTAAGATATTTTCATAAAAAAATATTTTTCAAGTTAAAATATTTTTTGTTTGATAGAAACTATTTAATAACCTAGATAAAGTAAAAATTTTTTTTTTATATATAATTTCAAGTTTCAATGGATTTTTTTTTTTAATATAGACTGATTTAATCTTATTGGGCCCATGACCCGTCCGGCCCACCCGAAGCCCACTGTCCGCTGTGTGCTGGTTGGGCTGGGATTTACATCCTTAAGCCCGGCTTGACCGGCTACAACACATGGGCCTGAGAGGTTCGACTCAAGTCCAGCTTGACCCACCCAAATTTGGTTCGGACTGTCCGTCCCGACTCACTTGACAGCTCTGTTTGCCGGTGATAGGATATGTAAGTAATCATTTGAGAGAATCTAAGAGTATCTCCAATGCTATACAAAAATCCAATAAAAGTGACTAAGAGCGTCCGATGCTAATGTGGTAGTTTAAAATTTATGTCAAATTGGACAAATATTTTTTTTTTCTTCAAAAAAAGTGCTCTCCAATACACGTCTTATTTAACTTTTGTGCACGATTTCAGAAGACATTGTCAAATAAGATGTCTATTACTAGATATTCAACTTCACAGCCACAACTTTATTTTACATCAAAATATTCTAATTTAAAATACTAAAAAATATTGGATGTGATTAAATTTAATTGTCACATGTGGAAAAAAGAAAAACTTAAGATTGTCTATTTAAGATGGCCACATAATTTTTTTTATGACTTTTGCATTAAAAATACTCTAAAAAGAAGAGAAATTTAGTATGAACCCACATCCGAATCCACAAAGCTTAGACATTGCAGGTGGAATCTGAAACTCTGTTTATTAGGATGTGGTACTATATTTCTACTTTTTATAAAAACAAAAAGTTTAAAAATGACTCAAAATAAGCCGTCTACGTCGTATGTATATTCTCACGTAATTAAAAATTAAAAAAATAAATAAATTCTAAGTAATTGTTTAAATATTTTATATTATCTAACTATAACAAAATACTTCTAACTCACGTGGTTAAGATGAAACGCATTCTTTCTAACTGGGTGGGTTAGATTCTAAAGAACATTGTTATTTATAACAATTCTAATTAAAAAAAAAATTCAACAATTTTTTTTTCTCCATGTAATGTACGTACACATTACTAGCTGGTATTCATAAGAGCATCATTAGTAAGACTCATCCCAATTTCTAGATTCTAGATTTAGAATGTAAGAGCTAAATTTGTAGAATAGTAAGAACCATCATAAGTTTAAATTTCTAGATTATCAGGTCCAATCCACCGACATGAGCTATAGGTTGGACTTGAGAATTTCTAGATTTAGAATGTAGGAAATTATTTTGTAGAATAGTAAATCCCGATTTAGAATCCAATTCTAGACTTACATTATTTTGTTTTACATTAATTTTTGATCACAAATCTTTGGGACCAAAGCTCATTTTATTATTCTTTACTATTATCATACAAACCAACCCCATTCTTATTTTTATTTTCTTTTTAATTTGGGCCTCAACATGAAATTTTGAGCTCCATCTACTTATTAGTGACCTCCAACCTAATCACAAACTTCATAGCTTTACGTACCAACAGAAAAAAAGGAGTTTTAAAACAGAAACAACAAACTTATATTTTAAATGATAAGTTGATACTCAATGACTAGTATTAGAAAATACCATATAATATCAGAAAACACCCATGAAGTACACAAAATTATAATTGAAAATACAAATAAATAAACTGTTGGATACGTATGCAGTAAGTACCCACGAAAGGATTCGTGTATATATTTCACAGAAACTTGCAATCAATTAAAATTTCAAAAATAGAATTTTTAATATTCCTAATTGCGCCGACGAAGAATAAAACTATTTACCTTATCAATTACCAAATCAATGGCGGATTCCATTTGATTGGGCACCTGTATTCGCATTCGAATTGGACTGAACCAAATATTTGTCATGCTGTTATTCTCTCGTTCCCTCGTCCAATCTATAGAGTAGTATCCGATAAGTATCCGGTAGGACACTCACTCCTAATTGAGGTAGACATGTTTCATGATGATGATGATGATACATGTATGGCATTTTCAGCTACGTTACACATATACAATATTCTGTTTAATATCAGTGAGTTTACGATCGCTAGGATTATATAGAGATGACATTTAATTTAGTTGTGGTGAGTTGGTCGAGCAGAACCGATGCGTGAACATGATCGCGCATCTCTTCAACGCTCCCCTCGGGGAGTCGGAAGCCGCCGTCGGAGTCGGGACGGTGGGCTCCTCGGAGGCGATCATGCTGGCCGGACTGGCGTTCAAGAGAAAGTGGCAGAACAGGAGAAAAGCCGAGGGCAAGCCCTGCGACAAGCCCAACATTGTCACCGGCGCCAACGTCCAAGTAAGTGCATGCATCAGAATTCCAAAGTGCCACATTTTTTTTTTTTTTTTTTCGGAAAGTAAGTGCACGTCCGTGGGATGATGGCTTGTTGGTTACGATGAGGGACTCTGGTGGTGATGGACACCGGAAGAATAGTAGCACATTTTTTTTTTTTTTTTTTTTTGCGGAAACTGAAACAAACGGTTCCATGGGTGTTTTGGTTGTGCAGGTTTGTTGGGAGAAGTTCGCTAGGTACTTCGAGGTTGAGCTGAAGGAAGTGAAGCTAAGCGACGGGTACTACGTGATGGACCCCGAGAAGGCGGTGGAGATGGTAGACGAGAACACCGTCTGCGTGGCCGCCATCTTAGGCTCCACCCTCAATGGGGAGTTTGAGGACGTGAAGCGCCTTAACGATCTCTTGGTCGAAAAGAACAAGGAAACGGGGTAAGTATTTCCGACACGGACATGGACACGGACACGACACGGACAGTGAGTGACATTTGTAAGCTTATCGCGCAGATGGGACACGCCTATTCACGTAGACGCTGCTAGTGGCGGCTTCATCGCTCCGTTCCTGCGCCCGGAGCTCGAGTGGGACTTCCGTCTCCCGCTGGTGAAGAGCATCAATGTCAGCGGGCACAAGTACGGGCTCGTGTACGCCGGCATTGGGTGGGCCATCTGGAGGAGCAAGGAAGACTTGCCAGAAGAGCTCATCTTTCACATCAACTACCTAGGGGCTGATCAGCCCACATTCACTCTCAACTTCTCCAAAGGTACTCAATTCATACGTTACACGCCAGCTACGCATGAGAGAAGTTGTTGTTATGTCACAAGTGAACTTAAAAGCAACTTTGTTTCAGGGTCCAGCCAAGTCATTGCTCAATACTATCAGCTAATTCGCCTAGGATTCGAGGTATCTTCTTCTTCTTCTTCTATTGAAATAGAAATATGCTATTTCTGATCATATGAATAAATTCTCATCGATCGATCTTGATGGTGGCAGGGATATCGTAACATAATGGAGAACTGCCAGGAGAACGCGATGGTTCTCAAGGAAGGGCTCGAGAAGACGGGGCGGTTCAACATCGTGTCCAAGGACAACGGCGTGCCCCTGGTGGCGTTCTCACTCAAGGACCACACCAAGCACGACGAGTTCGAGGTGTCCGACTACCTGCGGCGCTTCGGGTGGATCGTGCCCGCGTACACGATGCCCCCCGACGCGCAGCACGTGACCGTGCTGCGCGTGGTCATCCGCGAGGACTTCAGCCGCACGCTCGCGGAGAGGCTCGTGCTCGACATCGAGAAGGTGCTGCACGAGCTCGACGCGCTCCCTTCCAAGCTCCTGATGATGACCGAGGAGAGGAACGGGATCGTCAAGAAGACACCCCTCGAGACGCAGAGGTCTGTGACTGAGATTTGGAAGAAGTTTGTCATGAGCAGGAAGACCAATGGAGTTTGTTAACAGGAGACAACCTGCTGTTAGTTTTGTGTCCTTCTTTTGAGTGGAGATTGGATATGGATACTTTTTATTACTCATCATCACTAGTATTGATGTTTGGTGATGAGAAACATAATCCACTTCTCTCTGTTTTTTTGATATGTCATGATCCAGTTATCGGTAAACCCAGACATAATCATATCATATACAATTTGAAGATTTTAAATGTCACATGATTCCAAGTGAGTTTGATGTACTGAATTTCTTCCGCAAGAATAAATTTGCACAATAAAAATTTCCATTTCTCGTCAAGAATCGAACTAAGTTCGACTATTTTGGCCATTCTATAGGGCTGTGCGCAGGACTTACCAGCCCAGAGAAATTTAAAACCTAGAAAGCCATGCAACATAACAGTTTAACCATTTCATAAAAAACAGATACAAATCTTCCTTCGGAGCGCTTGGGGACATGTCACCCATATGAATTTCTAGATATTCAGATACAAAAATCTTCCTTCGGAGCGCTTGGGGACATGTCACCCATATGAATTTCTAGATATTCTTCTGCTAAATTTGTTTAAAAATTGACGAAATGTGCTTCAAAAGAACTCCGAGTAGTGAAAAGTTAAGGTGCCATGCCATATAGGATAATTTAGCCCCATCAAAAATGGAAAAGCAAACACACAAGAGACATCTGTGAAAAACTTCACAAAACAACTGAGCTTTTACTCAGTATATTGTTCTGAAATGGTACAAGCACCGGCTGCCATCCCCTTAGAAGCGTTGAACAAAACCACTTGATATGGAGAGCAGAAATCTACAGATACCAATTTATTTCTAAACTAGACAGAATGAGAAGGTTACTTATTATACACCAACAAAAGCATGCCTACATGCTAACAGAACTGGCTAGAGACAAAATCACGATCCTTCGTGATGGAAAGAAAGAGTGCCTGGAGAATCAATCCTAACTATAACTTCTTCCCCATCAGATTCATCGCTCGAGTTATCCCCGACTAAAACTGTTCTCCTCCTCCTGGCAGGCACTGGGGGAATCAATGACACTTTTGAGTTAAGCCTTTTGTTCATGCTACCCCCTTCGGATTGAACTGAAAGGAGAGGCCTAGCATTCACTGATCTTGATGGAACTCTGGGATATGACAAGCTACGAGTCGTCGGAGACTGAGAAGTCCTTTGGGAACTTCTGTACTGCCTTCTAACATCAGTCACCTGGGTCAAAACATCCAAATTTATCAACGTGTGAGCAAATGTTTCTCTAATAAATAAATAAAAATAGCGATTTAACATGTATAGAACTGTAGATGCCATAGCCATATGTTAAAATATTTGCAGGAAGCAGTATTTGGCGCGCACAACAACTTGAGTGAATTCATTTTTTTTTTTTTTTTGTCGTAAATTCTTGGACCCAAATCCTATACTGAGAAATTTATCATGGGCCATGAGAAGTGGAAAATCCACATTTCAAAATGGAATACACATTAATTGAAATAGTTTGTGGGTTTCTTATGACATTTCTGAATACAAAGTCAGTTTAGAAATCATATACATAACACTGTAACTATAGACAATAAGATGACCGTAACTACAGATATTGTCAAATGACAAATTAATTTCTCTGATCATGAAAGTTTGCTGATTAAGTCCTTGGTTTAGTATAAATGACAGTTTCTCAGTTAAATAAGGAAAAGGTTTTTCAGTAGAATAAACAAAAGTTGAAGGATATATGAAATGTTAAACATACCATGCTTCCATAAATGCTCAGTTCCATGGCTTTGGCGGACAAACTTGCTGCTTGCCTATCACCTTCATTAAAGCTCTGATGTCTTGATTTAAAGACATTCTCAGGCCAGCTCAGCAACCCTTCATGATCTCTGCTTAGGTTTCTTGGGGGTTCAATGAATGATGAAGGCCTTGATGCAGATCTCTTCGAAACTCCCCCTTCAGACTCAGTTGTGCTGATGTCAAAAATAATGACCCTTGCCCTTGTTTCGACATGATACCAGGATCCTTTGTGACAGAAGCTTACATTTTTTACACCTAAATTTAATAGAATCAGTTGATCGATTAACTAGAATCACCATTACTACAATAAAATCTGCATCATTAAACTTAAACACCTGTTTCCATAAGGATTATAAAGGCAGGCTATTGCTAAAGACAACTTGGAGTCAAAAGATTATCACAAGATATTGGTCAAAATATTATAGAGTACTATTGTGGATTGTATTGTTTAGCATAAAGTAAAAGAGTAGAATTCAACAAAAATGTAAAAAGAGAAAAAGTACGATAAACAGGAAACCGGAACTAGAAGATCAAACTTGAAAGAAAAGTTAATTCTCTTTAAAGGATACCGTGATAAAAGTCAATTTAAACAGAACTGAAGGAATAAGGAAGTCCAAAAGGCAGGTAAGGCGAAAAGAGAAACCTACAAAAGAGTGGCAAAAATGTAGGGATACTATACATTTGAGATATATAAATTAGCAAGAACCCTGAAAAGATAGTGAAACTAAATCTTGGATTTTCTGGTGATTTATATAGGAAGGTAGAAACTGAGGAGAAAGATATTTATAAGTTCTCTAAGAATAAAGGAGCAGAAACCTAACTAATATTGACTGTAGTGAAGACAAAAATTTACTAGCAAAAGAAAAAATATATATATATTTAATGAGAAACATAATAAATAAATGAATGAATTACCTTGAGGTAGGAATGCTTTCTATTGTCATATATCTGAGATATATGAAGTTAAAGATACGAGAGCATCGCTTGGCGTGACGGTAAGGCTTTGTCGATTGCATATTTTCGGATGCAGGTTTGAGTTGCTAAACAGCCTCTCCATTTGTATGAGGCTAAGGCCGAGGTTAAAGATATTTTGAAGGAAACTAAAAAAATGGAAAAGCTCTACGACTTGATGATATTCATTTGGATTTTGAAAATACTTGGAAGATAAAAGAATTGATGTGGCTAACTCTCTCATTCAGTGAAATTCTAAAGACCCAGAAGAATGACTAATGAATAAAGGAGTCTACTTTTTTTTTTTTTACCTATTAACGAAAACCATGAAGATATACAAATGTGCACAAATTAGCAAGGTATCAAGCTTATGTCTCAAAAACAGTGGGTGAGTTCTTAAGCAAAGATTAAGAAGAGGAACAAGTGTTTCTCCATTGATTTAGAAGAATAGTAATCATAGGGTCCCTAGTGTTGGGTCCAGTCTGGATTTGGGAAGCACGTGCGGCCCTCCCAAATCTACATCAAAAAATTGAGTTGATTATATTTGCAAATCTGTATAAAATATTGGATTTGATTAGATTTGTACGTCCATAATTGATGCTGGACTATTTTATGATTTTCTATTACCTAAAATAGGGTTTCTCATAATAGGGTTTTATATTTTAGGGTTTCCTATATTAGGAATTCCTATGACTTAAAATAGGGTTTCTCAACTATATATATGTGTTGAGGGTGGAGGCAATAGAAAAAACACAAGAATGGAGATTCAGGGTGCTTATCCACAGAAAATTTAAGAGAAAGTTCGTACTTTGCTCTTAGGGCTTGCCATCCAAAACAGTTGAAAGATACGATATGTATGGGGAGTCGTCGTCTTCGTACAGGGAGATCACTACAGGTAGGGTGAGTGATTTCATGTTGTAATTTTCTTTTTTCTACTTGAGTTTGGTTAGTGGGTTGAATCTTTGGACAAAGAATTCAACATTATATTTATTCAATCTTGTAATTCCACTTGAAGTTATATAAATTATGATTTGTCCATGTGACGTAGTCACCGAACATATACTGTGTTTTATTTGTCTTGGTGATTGCATTAGACGGGTGGTTGGTTATCTTAAATGGGTTGGTCTAGTTTCCGTTGTGGTTAGTTTCAGACACGTTGGTATCGGAGCACGGTATCGATACTGCTGGTCCCAACATATGGTATCAGAGCTTTTGGCTCTGGTCTGATCCCAACATCTGGTATCAGAACTAGGTTCTCGAAAGGGAAGGTGAAACCATGTCTACGGAGCAGATGAACACACATATGATCACCCTCACAGGAAAAAAATTGATGTCTTGGAAGCCAAGGATGGAGGATCTACTCTGGTGGAAGGATTTGCATGGTCCATTGGAGGCCAACAATGCCAAGCCATCGCACAAAACTGCTGATGATTGGAAACGATTTGATCGGAAAACCATTAGATTCATCTGCCAATAGCTGGATGATTCAGTGTTTTACCACGTATCCATGGAGAGTTCTGCAAAAGCATTGTGAGAGAAGCTGTATTCGATGTACGCACGGAAGATGACTAGCAACAAGGCATTTCTTATTTGCCAACTTGTCAACTCAAAGTACACGGAGGATACCTCGGTGGCACAACATTTGAACGACGTTCAGGGTATCATCAATCAGGTATCCGCAATGAAGATGATGATTGACGATGAGCTTCAAGTCCTGCCGTTTTTGAGTTCTCTACCGGAAAGCTGGGAGACGGTGGTGGTTTCGATGAACAACTTTGTGCATGGTGGAGTTGTCACGATGGAGGCAGACAAAGTAGTTTGTTGAGCGAAGAGATCCAATGTAAGCAATTTGTTGAATCGTCGCAAGAGTCCGCTCTGGTTGTTTCCTACAGAAAGGAAAGACTGAAGTCACAGGCGAGGACGAAAGAGTTCTGGGGATCTTGCGACTGTGGACTGCAAGAAGGACTGCTATCACTGTGGTGAGAGGGATCATTTTAAGAAGAACTACATCAAGTTTAAAAATGAGAATGCTAAAACAAGGATGATTAGGAAGATTTTACGACTATGGAATATCATATCATCGCAGCAACCGACGTAGAGAAACCTTGTAGCACGTGTCATGACGGTGATTGGATTATGGACACGGGACGTCGTATCACGCCACTCCGTATAGGAGGATCTTCACGTCATACCGAGACGGTAGGTTTAGATGCTTGAAGATGGCAACAAGAGAACACCTACAGTTGTGGGCATTGGTGAAGTGCACTTGACAACGGAGCTTGACGAGAAGCTCGTTCTCAAGGATGTGCGACATGTAATGAGTTTGTGCTACAACTTGGTTTCGGTGGAAAAACTGCCAGATGATGGTTTTCACAGTATATTTGGAGACGAAATGAAAGCTTACGAAGGGTTCCTAGCTGCTGGTTCGAGGAGATATATGTTGTGGTATGTACAGGCTCAAGCCGCTAAGTTGTTCCACGAATCCAGTTATAGTGGGGTGGTTTGCCAAAGCTTCATGAAGCGACATCGGCTTCAGCAGTTCAAAGTCAGGAAGGAGATCAAGGTGTACAGCAAACTCAATTTGAGGTGAGTGTATATCCATTTGTACAGTTCCGGGGAAGCTGTGGGTCATCGACTGCGTGCACAGTGCATTATAATCTACTTGAGGATACATGTGTACGGGATAGCTTCAGTGTCGGACACGAAGGTGGACAAGTTCAGGATCTTGAATCTCAGGATAACCACACCGTTCGCTTGGTTAGGCCAGCCAAGGGTGAAGAAGCTTGTCGGAACGGAAGCACGTTGCGGTGGAAGACATGAGTCGAGGACAGACAACCAAGACTTACGGTAAGGCTGATCGTAAGAGACTTCGGTCTTGGCCGAATTATTGCTGTTGACAGGATACCAATTGTTCAGGAGGTGCTACGCATAACAACTAGCGTCGACGTGGTGGTCGAGGAGCTGTATATGACGGAAGACAGACATGGAATCTAATTGAGGAGTTATGGGGTCAAGATCCCTCATCAGACTGGAGGGGGAGTATGTCGGGTCCAGTCTGAATTTGGGAAACACATGTACAAGCCCCCCAAATTTGCATCAAATATTTGATTTGATTTGATTTGATTTGGACGTCTATAATTGATGTTGGAATATTTCAGGATTTTCTATCACCTAAAATATGGTTTCTCATTTTAGGTAATAAGGTTTCCTATTTTAGGAATTCGTATGACCTAAAATAGGATTTTCAACTATATATATATATATAGGGAGGGAATATTACATCAAGGGTTATTGCAACAATTATTGCACCAATCGATCACAGCCACACATTTTTTTGAAATGTGTGGTTATAAAACATGTTGACGTGACATCTACTTTATGGGATATTTTATAACCACATAATTGAAATAAATATATGGTTGAGATTGTTTGGTGTAATAATTGTTGTAATAATTTGATGCAATATCCCGTCCCATATATATATATATGTGTGTGTGTGTGTGTGTGTGTGTGTGTGTGTGTGTGTGTGTTGAGAGTAGAGGCAATAGAAAAAGCACAAGAAGGGAGATTCATGGTGCTTGTCTATAGAAAATCTAAGAGAAAGTACGTATTTTGCTCTTAGTGCTCGCCATCCAAGACAAAGAAGATATGTGCGGAGAGTCTTCGTACAGAGAGATCGCTACGGGTAGGATAAGTGATTTCAAGTTGCAATCTTCTTCTTTCTACTTGAGTTTGGCGAAGGGATTGAATCTTAGGGTAAAGAATTCAACAATGTTTTTATTCAATCTTATAATTCCACTTGAAGTTATATAGATTTGTCCAGGTAACGTAGTCACCGAACATATACCGTGTTTTGTTTGTCTTGGTGCTTGCGTTAGACAGATGATTGGTTATCTCAAGTGGGTCGGTCTAGTTTCTGCTGCGGTCAGTTTCAGAAACGTTACCGGAGCATGGTATCGGTGTTGCTGGTCCCAACATCTGGTATCAGAGCTAGGCTCTAG